>CM035815.1:18750356-19092856 GCA_020458035.1 Magallana ariakensis | reverse complement strand
ACAGTGCACCATCCCAAAACACTGAGACTGCGCATATTAGATCCATCAAAGGAAAACTTGTAATGACTATCTGTAAGAAAATACGTACTTTTATTCGAAATACATCTTTCGCAACTCGGAAACCTTCAATCTTTGCAATATCTATCTCTGTCACAATGAAAACGAAACTGCAGGCACGCAATTTTTTCAGAAAACTTTTGATACTAAAATGTTTTAATGACACATGTGCACATTCAATTTAATGGACTTCAATTTTGTTTTATTATTACTTATCAACAGTTTTTATACCAAAATGAAAATAAAACGCATTTTTGCATAAACTTTCAATCGAAATCATCATTAGCAGTCATAGAAGCTATACACCACCACAGTTCCAGATGGGTACGTGTTAAGGAAAGACAAATTATTACTGCATTTTATTTCCTAAACGATTATTACATATGATAGTTAGCATTACCTAGCCGTGAAAAACGAGATGAAACATCATAAAACTCTCGTTTCTCAGTCTGTGCAACTTTATTTGATTATGCCCCGTACAGGCTGTTCCCGAGGTAGTTCCTATATAGGCATGTCAGGCAAATGCTTGAGTAAATTCGGTTTGTATTGATTACTGAATGAAAAATTTAAGTTCCGAGAGTTTGTTTCTATTGTGGAGTACTATGGAGCGATCGTTAACGTTATTGTCTGTCGAGCTTTTATCGTTAGGTATTGGATTTTCGTTAGAGGGGAGATTGTTTCTGCAAACAAAGTATAAAAACCCCATTACTGATTTGAAACAAGCGTGTGGACAAATCCTGTGTTACACCGTCAATACAAAATATCTAAAGTACCTTAACAATAGTAAAAACACAACACATGCATAGCCCAAATTATAATGCGCTCTCGCATCGCTTGCTTTCAGAAATGTTAAAAGAGGACAAAATCAGACACCTGAAAATAAAGCTTAGGTCGACTAGTATATCCACCAGGGAGAAAAAAAAAACAAAACATGATCGGATCCAAATTCAAAAGTAGGCCAAGAATGCCTTTAATTCTGAACCGTTAGGTCTACTGAAGGAAGATGGCGACGTTACTTCTATACAACACGTTATAACAGCACACATACGATACAGTTGACGAATTAAAAGCCATATGCTGCTACATGATGCAACTACAGAAACTCTATTCCCCCTGGGAGCAGAAGCCTTGTCAATATCTAAAGACAAAGATGAATAATACATAAGCCCCCGATAGACGTTAGCGTTCCGTCGGCCACGGAGCCTTTTTGAATTTCCCATGCGTGTAACAAAAGTCTCGTTTTCGGTGGTATATTAGTAATAATTTGAAACATGCAAACTGCAAATTATGGCAAATAACCAAACGTTACTGTGTCCGATTAAGCCTTGGTGAGTTACTGTGAACTGCAGCAGTCTAGGAACATTTTAAGCCTTCTATGAAACAACAATATCCAAGTACTATTGCAGTCGACCCACATATACTTGTCTTATGTAAGTCAAAAGTACCTACTGGTCACTCAGTGGTTTATATCCTTGTTACATTCAGTGGTTTATATCCTTGTTACATTCAGTGGTTTATATCCTTGTTACATCCTTGTTACATTAAGGGGTTTATATCCTTGTTACATTCAGTGGTTTATATCCTTGTTACATGCAGGGGTTTATATCTTTGTTACATTCAGTGGTTTATATCATTGTAACATCCTTGTTACATTAAGGGTTTTATATCCTTGTTACATTCAGTGGTTTATATCCTTGTTATATTCAGGGGTTTATATCCTTGTTATATTCAGTGGTTTATATCGTTGTTACATTCAGTGGTTTATATCATTGTTACATCCTTGTTACATTCAGTGGTGTACATCCTTGTTTCATTCAGGGGTTTATATCCTTGTTACATTCCGTGGTTTATATCCTTGTTACATTCAGTGGTTTATATCCTTGTTACATCGTTTTTACATTCAGTGGTTTATATCGTTTTTACATTCAGTGGTTTATATCCTTGTTACATCGTTGTTACATTCAGTGGTTTATATCCTTGTTACATCGTTTTTACATTCAGTGGTTTATATCAATGTTACATCTTTTTTACATTCAGTGGTTTATATCCTTCTTACATCCTTATTACATGTGATTTTATAAATTTCACCTAGCACGCACCTTTAAGAGCATTCGGTTGACTTTAAGCTTAGTATTTATAGCACAGCATCACCATCTTTACAACTGTATGTAATTGACTACCAGTATCTGTTATTGAGAGCTAAAATTACATAATGATTACATAATCCTGTAACAGTTACATAAGATTGCTGTTACCGGGACATCATTTATTTATTCATTCAAAATCAATTTACCTTTTGATTTTGACAGATGAAATGATTGGTAATTGATTTCATAGAAATACACATATTCGCTAGCCAAGTGTTTCTGATCCGCACCGCTCCTCACGAACCCTTGGATTCGTGGGGAGCGGTTCGGATCAGAAACCCTTGGCTAACGAAGATGAGAAATACACTGTAGAATATTTATGACGCTTTGCTGCTGACAGTACTTTACTTTGGACATTAACAGCAATGAACCGATGTCCAAAAGAGGAAGTACAGTTCGAAGAAAGAGGATTGAAACAGAAAATCTAAATGTACGGATATTATTAAAACAAAAATTAAATTCGTTTTACCAGAATTTACATTTCAAGTTTATTAAGAAAACACAGCAGAACGAGTCGTAATAAATAAAGTTAACATTTGGAGAAAAAAAAACGAGGGGGGGGGGTGAAAATGCGGCCTGTCTAAGTATTAACCATGCACAACTTCCTCAGAGAACTGATCAATCACTTTAGGTGGGTAATATGGCAATTTTGTGCTGATGATTTGGCCAATTTGACGACTTTTTATTTCCCAGAACCGATAATATCGAACCATTTACGGTAAACTCCAAGAGGAAACAATTAAGCTGTGAATACATTACGGAACCAAAGGTTGATCAACCACACCAGAGCCTCAACCGATTTTTTGTTGCTATTTTTAACCACAAGTTCTGTGACGCAACCTTGCTTAATACTGGCATGAAGTCTGTTACAAGTATTAAAAATCATACCAAGAGGGTCAGCAGGAATATGAGATTATATGAGTTTAACATTACCAAATACAATCTGTAAATTCCTTTCTCGTTCTGAGTCACCTATATATTTGCTTATACTGATGATTTATGATGTTTTCAAACATCCGTATTGGTCAAATCGCGTCGATACATTTATGAGAACATACATCTTATATGGAAACAACTTTTTACGTCAGCTTATAATTGCCAGAGAGCTAGGTTCATGTAAAATAATGTTTTGTATTTTAGTTAATCATGGAAACCAACCTACAATTAAGTCGGAATTCGTTCACATTCAGCGAAGTTTGATCATTTAGATTATCTATCCATTAATTTTTTATTGATATTCTTTTCATATGGTTTTTTGGTAACAACGGCTTCAAAAGTCAAAGGAAGGATTTCACATGACATAGTTCAGCATTTAATCACACTCTATCGATTGCCTACATATTTAGCCCCCGAGAAATTGCCCTCGCGGGGTGTTTGGATTGATTTTCGTCCTTACTCGGGTTCGCATTTTACCGGAGATTAAAAATGATCTCTATTCTACTAAAATGTGAGTGATACAAATATAATACCGTTACACGACTTATCAAAGTATCATATGTGCTCTGTGTGAAACTGAAAGTACATATCTCCCCCTTTCCAGTTTACATGGATGAAAACCAAATGAAAACTTCTTTAAACAGAGGTTTTCAGAGTTGAACGCCCATGTAAAAAATTCAAAACCTTGAGATGTATACAAAAACCCTCATGGTTAAATCTACATAAAATCAATAACACGCATCCCATGATACGGGGTAATTGAAAAATCAATCATACTATTATGTAGAGGATTTCTAAACATTTTCGATTAATCTGCACAACGAGGCGAGCTGCCCCGTGAGCACTCGGAACAGCTTAATTATAACCAGTAATAGACCAGGGTACAGTTATGGAAATACATCAACATGATGTCACAAATTCTCTCTCTCTCTCTCTCTCTCTCTCTCTCTCTCTCTCTCTCAGCATAATAATCTCCCTCTTTTTGAAAAAAAAAAACATGCACGATATGATCTATAGAAAAACACTCATCCCAAACAAGTGCATCATTTCGTACGTAATATTGTCGTTAGCCTTAAAAATACTCGATGGAGACGGACGATCCATATGAATTGCCATATGTCAACGTATCGGCATCATCCTAACCTTAGACAAATCCAATCGATCTTTTCAGATCGATCAGTTAAATTTAAACTACATTGTTGCATATGCATCATATGTTAACATTTTCTACAGCAATAGATAAAGGAAGTAGCGTGTAAATATCGTTTGAAATAAAAGTTTTAAAAAACGAGAAATGAATGTTAGAACTTTATAATACTATAACATTTTACCATATAGAATTGTTCTATAGTTATTGTTTAAGTCATCTTGGTGCGTAAAACAAGAACATGAATAGTAAGCTGTTCGAAACCTTTCATAACCTTTTTTATGCAGCCTTAAAGTTGCGGATGACGCAAAATTTACTTAGCATAAATGGTGATTACTTTTATAACAGTACTGGTTGTTACTTAATACACGCATATTTATAATTTTCACGTAAAATACATAAACTCGTCTCAGCTAACTACTTTCATAACGATATGGCATAGTATACAAAATAAATGTCAAGATTCGTTTGTCTTTTGAATATCATTGACATTTGTACGTAGCCGAACAACATTTAGACTCATCGAGCATCATGTATTCGATATCGTTTTCAAAATTCTTTCGAATAAAAGTCCGAAAAATTATAATTATTTCAGTTGGAAAATGCAGTAGTTTTCAAATTGAAGAACTTTGAAAAAGCCCCCCCCCCCCCCCCAAAAAAAAAAAAAGAGGGAGAGAAAAATTATTATAAAACACTCGTTTTCAAATGCTACAGATTTTGACAGGCATTGTATAACTTAGGACGGTTAATAGGATATACCTTCAGAGGTGTCCCGGCCAGTAAGTTAGTGATCCAATGACATTGTAAGCTTAGAAAGAGAGTTTGAGAACATGTTTGAGACGTTTTCTCTGCGAAAAAAATCCGTTCCTGAAACACAACAATTCGTCAAATAGATCCAAAACCAAAACACCGATAATCGCCAATTCCTGGAACTACCATATTTGTGAAGCCCCGCGCACCACCGCTTCCTTCCCCCAGGAAGCAAGAAAAATTCGGTCACACAGTGTTGACGAATTTGGTCCTTTCTTACAATGCTGAGATTTTTCAAAGAATTTTCGGAGTTGACAGGCCGACGTTTGAGACAGTGACACCAGATTGGTCTGTTGTGTAGACTCTTACACTCTCTGCCTCCAGTCCGCCATTATTCCTCTCTCGTCTGATTGCTCGCCATTGATTTTTTCCCCTGCTATGATGCTCGGCTCTTGCGCTGGCTGGCGGTAGAGCTGTGCCGATTTTTTGCTGCATGTGTACCCATATATTATTAATGACTATCAATATTTCCCTGTAATATTATTTCAACTTTGTTTTTGGGTTGTAGAAAGAGTATATTTTCATTGCTAGGCTTAGTTACTTGCCACACAGTAGAGTATGTCATACTACAAAAGTATCAATGATTGATTATAGGACAAACAACTAAGTAGAACAGTAATATAGCAATCATTGATTGTCGGAAGTAAATACAATAGCTGTGATCTAATTCACACTCGGTGTCCCTCAGTCCAAATATTACCCCGTTTGGCGACCGATTCAGCCAAGCGGTTAAAACGCCGTTCTTTTATCGCGGCGGATATCTTGAATATCTGTCACTGAAAGATCCGATATCTAGAATTATTTAGATTTATTCCAAGAGGACGCTCTGTGTTTAGATATTTGTCGGTCAATAAATCAAAACCTTCGAAACTTGTAGGAGACTGAACCTAAACATAAAACCTGAACACATGTTCAACCTAAACATATGTTCATGTACGATGTAATTAAACTTATTACATGTAAATTGTGATAAAATGCATTTGCAGTAAAAGAGTAGCAAATCATTTCCTAGCACAAAGTAAAGCCCCACAATGAAGTTTCTGACTTCGCCGCTAGAATCACTGAACTAGACAGTCTTTGAAGTGTTCGTGTGGCTCGGCGATTCCTCTTCTAAGCGCCATTATCTTACGTCATCTGTCGTTCCATGCTGTTCTTCTTTCTCTGGTTGGTTTTTTCTTGTTCATTATTAAAAAAATTTTAAGCAAGTCACAAGAGAGAAAATTATTTATTTCCCATCATCAAATGGTTCCTAATTCTATTGGTAATCTTTAATGTTTGAAAAAAATGCAAAGCTGAGGACAAGTAAAAATAAAAATAATAAAATTAAAAATTCATAAATATTTTTAAAGTATTTTTTATTTAAAATACTGTCATGCAGCAGTGATAAATGCAAAAACAATTTAACAATTTTTAACAATATATTATAATTGCTAGTGATCTCGGGCGCTTGCAACTACGTTAATCCATATTTCTGGAATACGCATGTTCAACTTCATCTTTGCTAGCCAATGGTTCTCGGTCCACTTCGCTCCCCGGGAGCGAAGTGGACCGAAAACCCTTGGCTAGCGAAGATGGCTCAGCTTCACGGTCGAGCATTCTGGGAAAACTACTGTAGATACACTGTAGGATGACAAGGTTAGCTTTTTAATTAAAAAGCTAAGAAAGTCAGCCAGTGGAGTATTAATTTTAGGTTTAAAGAGAATACACAATCTATAAAAATACAAGATGTAAAGAGTTTCCAGGTCAATAATAATATGCGGGTGTACATTTATATTTATGACTTTGTGAGGAGACAAGTGTGTAGATGTATACAATGTATGACTGCAAACCCGCTTATTATATAGTAATCAACATCAACTGTACATGTGCATGTTGTTTTCAAATGAATTCATGCCCTCCGAATTTCATTGTCCCGTCGCAAACCACTGCCAATATATTTCTTCTCTCCAATCTCACTAAGAGTCGGGGAGAAACATGACTGAGGCTGCAGACGATACCCATGGACAGTCTTCAATACCACGATGCGCAGTTTGACCTACATGTAGAAACTGACCAGTTTCATAACTTTCTCGAATTTCTCTTACACGGACTGACTATAATTTTTTCCCAGAATTCCAGTTTACGCAAGCGCATTTGAAGTTTCATCCTAACTTAATTAGTCAGCCCGCGGACTGACTAAAAATTTCGTTTTATCAAAAAGAATGGTATGATCCGAATTCTGAAGTTTCTTAATTTATTGTCTAACATACACATAAAAAAAATCAAGAGAAACTTTGGTCATTTAATGCTAAGATTGTAGAGATCAACTAGTAAACCCCAGCTTTCCTTACACCTTAGGCGACAAGAACCCCCCTCCCCCGGATATCTTGTCTGAGTATTTTGGAAAGACAAAAGGCGATTGATACAATGCAGTACCTCACTAATATAAATCTTTAATTTTTCACTTTCCTTTCTTGGCGGAAAAGCCCGATGTTATAAACAAAGAAATTACATTCAAAAGGGAAAATACGCCGAAGAACAAAAAAAAGATAATTTCCCATCAAGTTGGTCAATTTTACTTGAGTCTATCATACGGAAAAATCCAAGCAAAGAAACGACACTCACGCGGGAGTTTGCTTCCGGGACTATATATGTATTAAGATTTAATTTTTATCTATACATTCACTTTAAATCATCGCACAATCACAGCTATTTTAATATTGCACCAGCTGTGGACTATTATATACTTAACACAAAAATTCTGAATAAAAGACGATTTTTTTAAAGTTCAGAGTTCATAATTACAAAAAAAACCTACAAATAAATATTATTTAAAATAAAGTACTATATAATATATGATTATCTTACCCGCAGTACTTTAAAGTCAATGTACAAAAAATACCTCGCTCCTGTTTACCCACGCCATATTGTAAGAAAATGTAAAAAATGTGCTGTTTCATAAAATCATTGCCAAGAGAGAGAGAGAGAGAGAGAGAGAGAGAGAGAGAGGTGCACATTATATCTTGAATATTATCTTTATTTATCCATGTACATGTAGTTTATAATATCTTTAGATTTGTTCACTGTAAACATTTAAAAAAAATTACCATGAATAAAAGTTTTAATTTTTTGTTGTTGTATGTTATTAATTTATTTTAATTTTGTTTTTTTTTAGGAAAAAGGGGGGTTATATTTTATATTACCTGACATGATGCACAGGTTTTAAGATTCCCCCAGTGTCCAATAGTCCCTCCAAATATGACATCGTTTGTCATAGAAAGGAAATCTGTGATCCTTCTTTAAATTGACAATTATAAATAATAGAACTGTACGTTTATTATTTAAACCTGACAAAATACACCAATGAAAATGTTCTGTTGTCCTTCTGTTAGGCCTTAGGACAATATTTGAAATGAGGATGATTATTTTGATGCATCATAAACCCACTGTTGAGAGCTCTTGATAGAAAAGTGTGCATCGATTTATTTCATGGTAAGATACAATGTATTAAGAATTGAGGTCTATACAGTTCATTTTAATTTCTTTTCATTGATTTGAAATAATGTTTATGCTTCATTTATGAATCATGATCACATGAATGATTTAAAATTTGTTTAAATATACCACATATATATGGTTTCAGTCATGCATCATTATAATGATTGAAAAGTAATTCAATATTACTAAAGTTTAATGTCATGAAAATGTATCAGGAATACATGACGCTGAAATGGAATTCCATGGATTCCATATTAAGTGCCATAAAAAGTTTTAATGGTATATTCAACGATTTCAAAGTCAATTGTTGAGTCCTTTATCCAATATGCAATTGCCATATGTATAAAATTTTCAGCTCTTAAGCGAACCGTAATCAACTCTGTGCCTTTATGATCATTTGAAATTAGTTTTGTACACCCAGTAACATAAACGATTAAATGTATTAAATTCCTTTGTGTTTTTGTTTTATCACCACTAAAATATGAGCATAAAATTATGAATGACATCGTGATATACATCTTCATCCAAATTTGATGTACAACAAAATACAAGCCCTATTCTGAAACAACCAGCGCACAGAGTTACTAAATTATTTATATCCCAAAATTCTGCAATCCTTTTACAACAACAGTCGACAATCAGAAGTTTAAAAAACAACCCACTGATAAGGTGAAAAGAAACCATGGATTTAAAAAAAATGAATCAATGCATTACAGACACATGTCGCATCATTCACTGAAGACGAAAAAGCACAGAGACACCTTGAATGTTAAATGAATAAGCTGAGGTAATCCAGTAATGTTCCCTTTAATCTTATTGTCTAATTTTATCTCAGGACCTAACTGACTAATTGCTAGACCTCGGAACTGATAGACAAACAGGGATTAATTAATAATTAATAATAACATACACGAAAATTTGAACAAATGGCGTGTAGTTGTTTACTCGATAAAATCCTAAATTATGCATGTATTCTCTTTATCAACGATTGTTATTGAGGTGTTCAGTTTGTTTTGGCACTGATCTTGAGTTTCATATAATGTCAAGTCCGTTTGTAATCATTAAAATTTTGTTTGTTGTCAACATCCAGCGCGAATAACCTCTGTATTAATCAGTCTTTTGAAGCATATTATAAAACCTATTTTAATCATGCAGTCTTCTGAAGCATATTATTAAGGCTGTGCATTGTTACTACATACAAGTCTGGTACCAATTGTCGACATATGATTGTGTTATGTGGGTCGGGTAGTACAAGTCTATATAAAACACAGAATAAAGGCTACACCAGAGTTTGTTTTATTCTGAGGGTTCCTTCAGGCAAGTCTATTTTTTGCGAAATTTTTCCTGTTTGGATGGAGAAATGTTAAGACAGGATCAACTACAACGATTTTGTTGTGTTCCTCACAAGTCACAAAAAGACGAGAGATTAGCAGTAATCTGTACACGTAAAATCACGAAATATGAAGGCGTATATGGCAGAGAAATTATCACTTATTTTTACTCCCCCAGAAATTGCAGTTGAGTTTCTCTCAAACAGTAATTGTATGCTTGAAAGCAGAATCTGATGTTTGATTCAAGGCAATAAAAACAGGTTCCATGCAAACAGTCATATTTATATCTCATAAATTAAGGCATATACCATTCTTCTTTTTTTCTTTGACCCTTTTCCATGTATCAAACTCTTGGAATTGGGTTACTGTTTAAGGGTGTGAAGATAAACCTGCTGTAATTCGAATTCTACTGAACGACAAAGATGAAAGGTCACAGTACGGCGATAACAAAAAAGATGACTATATAATGTTTTTACCAAATGATATAATGATGATGGATCGAATGAAACCAGATCCTAATGCTTCGATAATATTGATCAGGAGCTGGAGTCTATTGCTAATTTCTTTATGATCCTTACACAAAGGCAAGGAGAAGGAACCATGTTTTGAAGAGGGAGTGCGAAAGTTTTACAGCTACCTCGAGACCATAGGCACGGAACAGCACGTCACGATAACTGAATTCATTATGGCCCCGCCATTGGAGTCTGTATAGTTTGCAAAGGCATATGGTGTAACATTAACGGTTCTGACGATACCAATGTCCCACACAAATTCTAGCATAGTTTTAGCGGGTTCGTAATTTACATGTAGCTTAAAGGTTTGAATAGCCTATATATTAAATGATATTCCATTTCATTTTGAGATGATAAAACAATAGAAATAATTTTTTGTTTAGTCCCAACCATGCACCTAACTTCACTTTGTTATCCGAAGTGAAGGTACTATTAATATTATATACATGTTTATTATACTTTCATGTTAAATACTGAAATCTGATTGGTTTAGACGCAGTTGACAATCCGTTCTCTTACTCTCAGCGTTAGCAACACGCTTGGCAACGGGCCGATAGAACGAATTGTTACATGCGCGTAAATTATGCGCGTACGGTTCGCCGTTAAATTCACGTAATTTCTACATAAACGCAGTAAAATTTTCTCTAAAATTAAGACATTCAGTATAATAAAATAAATAGTGCCTGTTTGGGAGGGTAATAGTTAAAACTGACACCCTCGAAAACCATTGTCAACCTCCGCTTCGCGTCGGTTGACAATGGTTTTCTCGGGGTGTCAATTTCAACTGTTACCCTCCCAAACAGGCACTATTTATATAATACTACCCCACACCTTTATTCTTGTATTTGTTAAGGGATAATTTCCTTGAAATTTGTGGATTCCTTGACTATCTCATCCTTACTACGATTAAGAATGAGAGATTATCTTCCCTCAGGTATATTAAAATGTAGTGATTTTTTTTCTACATGTATTTAGGTAGTGTAAAATGATTATATTAATCAAAATATGGAGGAGATAGACGGGAAATTAACACATTTCCATGAAATACTGCCAGTAAATTTTGTTTTAAAAGAAATGTGTTCATCTAGTAAACGAATCCACACTTCAGAAGAATTAACACATTTTCAAGAAATACAGTCAGTAAATTTTGTTTTAGAAGAAATGTGTGTTCATCCAGTACACGAATCCATACTTTACAAGTATGTGCTACAGCTTGGCATTACACATCACACAGTATAACGTACTCACACAGAAACACATAGAGCAAATGTGTTCAATAATTATGAAATCATATTCATTTCGTTCCTCTTCTCAATGAATATTGAACTACAGTTATGTTAGAGAATAACTGGAAATGACGTTTATTATGGAATCCGGATAGGGCGATGTAGTTCACTATCGCATCATCGCACTATCGACTCAAACGTCGATAGTGCGATGATGCGATAGTGCGATGACGATGATGCGATAGTGCGATGATGATGATGCGATGGTGCGATAGCGCGATGACGATGAGGTGATGGCGCGACAATGCGATGACGATGGTGCGATGGCACGATAAAGCGATAGCGCGATGACACGATGATACGATAGCGATAACGCGATGGTGCGATAGCGATGACATGATGGTGCGATAACGATGATGCGATGCTCTATCGCGTCATCGTTAGTTTTTTATCGCGTCATCGTTTTCGTCCCATCGCACCATCGCGCTATCGACTTTTTTGCGCATGCGCCATTGAAAAGAGAACGCGCCAGGCAGTGAATATATGAACGGATTTCAAATGAGAAATTGACCTTACTAGGTTGATATAGGACCTACTTGACTCTCTAATAATAATTAGGTATTACAAATAAGCTTTGTCCTTCTAGCTAACAATATAAATATTTAAATTATAGTTAAATAAACGAAGAAAGCAATGCAATTAAAGAAGACCGCATGATCAAGGCATGGATATAAACGGGGAGGGTGATAATTCACATTCAAATTCAAATTCAAATTAGGCCTAATTAAAAACAGACACATACGCTCCATATATTGAGCGAAATAAGATTAAATTCCATTATACTAGTGAGCTATTAGATTTGACAAAGAGTGTTTCTATAATATTTTAAACCAGTACTTTTTGTTATGACTATAAAGGGAGAAGTACGCACTCTATATTTATTGTAATTGTCGGAGTTACCTCCCTTTAAATATTTAAATGACTTGTGTACATAATATGAATTATGATATTGCAATAGTATTATACTTTCATTTAGATTAAGATGGAAATTATGTACAAGTTAATTACATAATAGTTTTCCTTACGATATATTTGCACGACGTTACTGTGTCCGTAATAAATTTATTTCATCTTAAATCCTATCCATTAATAATATTTTCTAGCATCTCTTCGTCATCAAACGCCATGTTGTGTAATGGCTGCTGGGAATTTTATCCTTTTTAAAGAAAGTCGATAGAGCGATGATGCGATAATACGATGACGATGACGCGATAAAGAACTAACGATGACGCGATAGAGCATCGCATCATCGCTATCGCACCATCGTGTCATCGCAATCGCACCATCGCGTTATCGCCATCGTATCATCGCGTCATCGCGCTATCGCTTTATCGTGCCATCGCACCATCGTCATCGCATTGTCGCGCCATCGCATCATTGTCATCGCGCTATCGCACCATCGCATCATCGTCATCACGCTATCGCACCATCGTCATCGCACTATCGCACCATCGCACTATCGACTCAAACGTCGATGGTGCGATAATGCGATAGCGAACTACATGGCCCTATCCGGATTCCATAGTTTATAGCTGAATTATACAGAAATGATATGTAGATACCAACTGACGAAAGTTGCATGGTCAAAGTGTAGTATTATATTTTTTTCATATTTCAAAGATCTTCTGAAATACCGATACTAAAAGTATCTGATTGATTGATGGTTTCAGGCCCATAGTTAAACAGTGCCTCGATCCAGTGGTTGGCTTCAAACTTTGACCTTGATTCTTTCCTCAATGTCGAGAGTTTAATCGCACCAACAGCTTCTTTGACCGGGAAGATATCTTTTTAAATTTTTTTGTAGAAGATTTCCAAAGGTGTAAGTGTCTGGGCATACACACTTTTTATGATGTGGTTTACTATCGTTTTTAGTATAGTATAGTTCTCAAAGTACTTAAAACCCGAAGTGCAATGAGATTTACTTAATCTAGAGATACTCCCTATTAGCTCATTTAGTACATTTACATCTGTCAAAGATGTATATGATATAAAACAAATATCTGGAAAAACTATAAAGCTATTGATTGCAGAGCATTCGCTTTTATTTTGCTATTCCTTCACGAGCAAATTGATTTCTTCCAAAAATACATGGTATCTCTGAAAATGATTAATTTATTAAATATTTATTGTACAAAGTAGTGATGAGAAATATTGATGAACTAAGGTACTAAGTATATCTAAGAAAATAAAGAGGGAATGGCAAGAGAGAGATTTTGCGACACTATATGTCAAGAGAGTCAAAAGCATATTTCAAAGCGAGGATCCTTGTAGCCTTCCATCAATTATCTGCAAGCTAAGAACTTCAATCACGTCATAAAAGACATTGATGCCCTCGAGAAAGTTGGCATTCAGATCCAAGATGAACATCCAGACAACCCGGATGTGCAAATTAAAGTAAAAAAAAACATTAACTGTGAGTCTGGGATATTGAAGACCTAACGACAAAATGTCTATTTAGACTTAGAGATACACTCAGACATTGCGAAAATGGGAAGATTAGGCCATGACATATCTATAAAGGAACTCCGGATAGGAGCTATTGATTTTCTATTGCATGAAACAGAAGCAAAAGTGCAAAATAAATAAACCAACTGCAAAGAGGATCCAGTAAAGAGTGCAGGGCTTACTGATATTGATTTATTAATAGACCACCAATGAATAATTGTTAAGATCAGCCTGAAAAATTAATTTTTCCTTTAAAAAAAAGTCATTTTGCATTGAGGCGACATGTTTTGTATAAAAAGAGGAGATTTTGGCAAATCAACATGGAGTTTGTTATTGTCGTTTGCTCGATCTTTAGGGGGAAACGGCTGTTCAAATGTCTCATACAAGCAACGCTTAACATGATTAATGAATCCTCTATTGCTCAACTTATCTTGAATATAGCGAATTCAAATAACACTATTGGAGAGGCCCGGATCACGGGAATACCGACCTACGTCATTGACAGGCGGGAACTTCAGGTTGCACACCACTATTAATTTTTACTATATATTCTTACCAAAATTACGCAACTTTAGACACTGGTAGCAAGTTTAAAACAAACTTCTGGGAAAATCCCTCTTTACAACTTTTAAAACAATCGTTCCTAACCAATTTAGTAGCAAAAAACACACAGCCATCCACAAAGGCACGAGCGTTTGTTTACATCAAAGTTACACATGTGCTTGAAAATCAAGTCCGAGCCTTTTCACACCCCTGCCGAAACAACTGGCATCAAAAATTCAAGTGACCTCGTATTTTTACAAAAGTGGGAAAATCAGGCAGTTTACACGTTGTTTTTCATCTCATAAAAAACTACAGTCCCTGTCGCTGGCGGAAAACCCCTAAAAACGAAGGGGAATTCGGGAATTATTTTGCCTCAGCCATGTTTTGACGTGAACCTGCGGAAAAATAGTGTTGTGAGACCTACTCCTAACGACCATTTGGCGGCCTTAATGACCGATGGAGAGAAACAACGACTTGAGCCATTCCTTGAAGTCGTTAGCAAGCAAACTATTTTCTTCAGCCTTATTGGGTTTTTCTTTCAATTTACATACATGGTTCATCATAGATACGAGTGTTTGATAATCTATCTATTTATCATTGTTCTGGATTGCAACATCCCCTTTTAAAAAATACATCTGCAGTTTTGAATGTATTTTAAAAATAATTTTAAATTCATCAAATTTCATTCCAGATGGTTTACATCAATGATGAACTTTTTATGGGAGCAGAACAACACGTGAGTATTGCGGAAAAAAATATATAGAAATCCCGACTGGGATCGACAATCGTTACAATATTCATACAGTGACATCTGTATTGTTTCAGGCAATCGATCGATTGTTTATCTGAGGAGGAGGAGGAGAGAGAGAGAGAGAGAGAGAGAGAGAGAGAGAGAGAGAGAGAGAGAGAGAGAGAGAGAGAGAGGAGGAGGAAATTTGTGTTATTAATATAAATCATTAAAACCAGTGGAACGATTCGGAAGCTTTACTGTCGACTGTGTATTAGGCTAAAATGTATTAAGCTTGATCCTTATGCGACGGATTGAACTACCAAATTGCATTTCCCTCGTTGTTCCTTTATAGAATTTCCCATTATGACTGAATGACCTTTCCATGAAAAATATTAGCGTAGTATTTCAATCGAATTTCAGAAATAAACATTAAAGACTACATATTTAGAAGAGGAAATACACCTCCTCCAAATGTTGCATTCATGGATAAAAGCTGTAGTCAAGCAATATGTTTTGTTTTGTTATTTTGCGCTTCATCAATGAACAAATAAAGTATATGGGCTTGAGCATAGTGAACCAACTCTACATCAAAAACTATGGTGCATTTTGAAGATTCACTGAAGTATACACCACCAGTTGAGGGTTGCATGCCCCTTTAATGGCGTTATCCGTTGATAATGATACATGTAATGGCTAACAAAACACTGATTAGATTGGTTCGCCATGACCTGCAAGTAACCATATTTGATAAACTGATAAGTTTGTCCCCCACCCTCCCATAAAAAAACCCTAATAAAATGAATACAAACCCAAAAAGAATAAAAGCCAACGTTATGACATCAAGACACAGGAAATAAAGCCAGGAATATTATTTGTTATTGTTGCTAACATAAACGTTACATGGATGCAAACCAGACAAAATTCATGACCCGAGATGAAAAAAATATGCTGTATGATATAAATTACTACATGTACAAACTGAAAACTAAAACTTGGGACAGGTAAAGAAGCCTTTTTAAAAAACAGTGTCAAATCTTAAATGTAGGAAGTTCTTAGCATTGCTGAGTATAGCAGGAGTTATTACCGGAGTATGAGGGGGTAATAGCTGTTAGGTGATCTGATAATGACGATAACACGAATGATCCTAATCAAATTCTAATGAAATTGTAGGATGAGTTTGTCACGAGGGTTATCCCCTTAAGACTACACAAGCAAACAAACTTTTAATGCGTACACTCTGTATCATTATCATTCAGAAAGGCTGCTTTTGGATTTACAAAAATTAAATTTCTAAAGAATTTCATTTCTACCAGGCATCTATTAAAGACAATGTGCATGTAAACACTTATAAAACTCTTCTTTTTCAAATTGACATGTTTGCAAAGAAATTGCCGAAGACAACCTTATAATGATAAAACACTTTGACTATTCACCTAGAAAAAATGTCTTTTTACGAATTCAGTTGCAATTGACTTAAACCATGAACACGTGTTAATCCAGTATGCAAAACTTGGTGTACATCAAACAATGGAACCACAGAAACAGGATTTAATTATGACGTAATCAATTGAGATTATGCCACGTTGTCAGTATACATGACACTGAGACAGCGCCAGTACCAAGTGATAACATTTTTTTTTTGGTAAAGTGAAGTTACAGCAATGTTAGCGCAACATTTCCATGGCGACATACATGTAATTCTATAGAAAATGCTGATTTGACGTCATTTTGTCATTATGATATCGCTAAGGGATGTTTATCCTTATCCGGTGACAATCCTACATAAAATACTGCGTTAACTTGCTCAAAATGCAACTCTACTCATTTTCATGCTTTAGTGCACCATGCATAATACCAGCATTATCGAACACTCGCTTTGTTTAAAGATACAAGTATACAAACAATTTTAAAATAGTCCCTTTGTCGATGTTTATTGTCATGTGGGATTGTAGCAATTAACCACCTATTTCTAAGCAACATACATGTATAGCGAGATTTAAAGATACGATCCAGAATTACATTTGATGAATTCTGGTATGCCAATGATAGAAAAGAAGATAACAAAATCAGTGCTAAAGTGTTCTGAGCTTGTGAATAACGACGAAAAATTGCGAAATTATTTTGGTGAAAAACGATTGCATTGAATGGCCATTAATCACGCAAAAAGATTCCATGCTTGTGACAAAGCAATCAATGAATGCGTGGGAGGGGACGGGGGTTGGATCAATCGGACACAAAAGCGCAGACACGGTGCAACAATCTGTCCAGGACGCTATACGATTTCTGTCAGTTTGACGGGTTAGCTGTTTGTTTATGGAAATTATGTCACATGCGTAACATTAGAGGAAATCAAATCTCGGGGAAGCAGCGCTAGGAATACTTTTCGAACTCCATCATCTAATTGACTCGGTCTTTGCAATATCGAATTGGACGTTATGTTTATTCTTTATATGGTCCTCGTGTATCACTATGTTTGGTCAGAGTGAATAAACTAAACTTGAACTTAATAACAGATATGCATGACAAAAGAGTTACCAATGCCTTATGAAGACCAAAAAAAAAACCACAATAAAAGAGGACAATATCTTGCCGTTATAAAATAACACATATATCAGCCAAATATCACCAACTCCTCCAAGACAAGGCAAATTGTGCATGATGATCAGATCTACCTAAATCTTAATAACACAATAAATTTTCAAACTAAAGCTGCATGGTCTGATTTTTTGGCTATTACAGTATCAACTAATTTTCCATACAAACCAATTATCTTTAAAAGTTATAAACTTTCGCCTATTTACACCAGCAGAATCGGTCTCCTTTCAAAGTTAGAATTATTCAAAGTAAGTGAAAAATATTTCTTTATGGGTATACAAAAACCCTCCAAACCAAATGCAATGTTAAGGTGGAGTAACACGCCTGGAAAAAGTCACTCAAATTAACAGTAAATTATTTGATTATGAAAGATATAATGATAAATGAACTGTACATATATGTCAAATAAGCGAAAAATTTGCAGTTTGGGGATAAAAAATGAATAACTAAAAAATTCAATTCAGTAAGTATCAACAAAAACTCATGCGGGATTCGAATTCGGGATGTGCGGATCACAAACCCGAACCTTTATCCACTCGGCTATAGAGTAACTTACAGATTACCGTCGATAAAATGCTTTTAATAAACAGAAATGTCGTTTCGATCATAGGTCAGCCATTTTGTGATGATGTGTTAATCCACCTTAAGAAATTAGAACCGTTTGGTTTCGTCCCCCGAATGCTTGGGTTCAACCCGCTTGCTATGCATCCATTGTAAACAAAACAAACTTCAGAAATAATGGTGAAAAAAATGTACACAGGTTTATTTTTGATTTGCCAGAATATTTGACCTCTATTAAAAGCGATGTCAAAGTCGTAATACAATCATCCCCGCCTCAAAGTCAGGGGCGAATTTTCATATGAGGCGAAATAACGCCTTTTTTTAAGTCGTATGTTTTGTAAACAGTTTTGTACAGCATTTTTAAATTGAAACATGGCTTAATTGACCGGGAAAACTACTGCAATGTCTATTATTATACATATACTTAGCATAACCATCGTTTAAAAGCGTACACAATTTGATATAAAATCGGACCAAGCAACTTTAAATTTTCGGAAGAAAAAAGAGAAACTTTACCGAAACGAATCATATTAATGATCCTAAATACTTCAAGTTTAAGATACGGATTAAATTTTCATTCAAGGTTACGGAGCTATACAAAATGTGAAATGACCAGTTCGCGCGTACATTTATTCATCAATAAAAATTCCTTAGCGACTAGTCTAAGAAAGTGTTTAATTGTTGTCTAAACTGGAAAATATCTCAAATCAGTGGACTGATGGGCTTGTAACAGCTCTTCATAAATGTGTATATAAATGATAAATATAGATAGAACATGTACATTTTTTTTTAAAAGGGGGACAAACTCTTTTCCCTAGGACCTTTTGGTACGTGACTGCGTGCTTGAATTAGAAAGAAAAAGACAAAATAAAGCCAGTATCTACTTAGGACAGCTCCCATGATGTCGTAAAGGAGAAGTTTTTAACTATCTTTACAGGGCTTGTTAAAGAAGACTTAAACAGAATAGTATTTCATCAAAGAAATCTCCAGTCTTTGAATGCCACACTGTAATTCTGTGATATATGTGACACATTAAGCACAGAATTTGATGCATCACTTTTAAAAAGGAAATATAAAATAGCTTTTTGTGAACAATTTTGCCTTTCGGCTGTCATTAAACAAATCTTTAAAAGGTTTCCTAGGATTTCATTTAAGAAAATACACGTATTCTGAGGTGGATTTTCTTTACACAAAACATTCATATGTGGGTTATAGTCGTTAATTTTAAGTGATACTACGCTATTTTCTCTGTTTACATTTAAATGAAAAGAGGAAATTTCAGAATCAGATAAAATTAATAGCTTGACAAAAGGGAATCACTTGAAAATCCAATTATTTAGATTTAATGCTTCCAATGATTAAAGTTTTACAATCATACGTTTTCACTTTAAGTATCGGTGTTGATGTTAAGGATTTCCTTCACTTTCTAAGCAAAACAAATAATTCCCAGCCTAAATTCAAATCAAAACATGTGTACGGGGCCTAATCACTTTGTCCTAATCCCGTTGTCAGATTTTGCCACGTATGAAAACCTGGGGTAAATAATTTTTTTAAAAAAAAAGTGTATTTTGAAATTGTAAGAAGATTTCGAAGGGTATTCGCTCGAGCAGTTTGATGCACACGGAGATCGAACAACCTTTATCATGGTCTGCTGGTTGTTAACACTATCGAGCTATCTTGTACTGATTAAACCTGCGCCCCCTCATTATACCGATTTATGAATGTTTGATGATAAAACTGTAGACTTACGTAAGAAATGCATTGCCTGTTTGTCTGTCCGTCAGTCAATTTGTCGATCTTTTAATGATTAGTCATTTTTCATTTACTTATTATGAATATTAGTCATCAAATAATTAGAAATGACCAAGCGTTTATCGAGCAAGTCTGAGCAGTATGATCATAACTGACAATGCATGTTAAGATCTATGTTCTAAGTAATGATGAAATTATATGTACTTTCATTGTGTCGAGTCTAATATAATTATGAAACAAAGTATTATATCTTTTGTTTTCTAATTTAGTTTGCTAAATAGCTAATGACTTTGAAATTTCATACACATAAAACTGAATTTAAACGATCTCTTGCTATAAAATGCGATACAGTTGATCTATTTCCCTTTCCTTTTTTCTTTTTTCATTCTTAGAGCTGACATGTGCAGAAATTCATCAAAAAGCTTGGAATCCTACAAGAACATTATTGATCCAGTAAAACAATCGACAAGATACTGGGGAACAGAATTCCACTGGAGATTTTGAGGTCAATATTACTTTAACATCGTCCGCCATATTACTTTTGTTCTCTGACGATGATTCAGCTTCAGACACTTAGAACAAGCTGACAGGGGGAATACCTGATAAAGAATTAAAATACACAGTACGAAAAATATACATAAGCAATCAACATCAAGAAACGCAGGAAATGAAATGAATGGGCCCCGACGTGTCATGTCCATTTCCCATGTACATTGTACGATGGACTTGTCTTGGAAGCAATACGTCTATTTCAGACAAACGAAAGGTCGTCTGGATATCACGCGAAGTAGTGGATTCATCCCGGAGTTATATCCAATAAACGGAATGACGATTGGCCCTGTGTCACCGGGTCCTTGGATCGATACTCGGGACAGTCTGGTGACAAACTGGTGAATGACGTGAATAGATCGTACACTTCATTTACATACTGCACCAACTTAATTAGTAGAAAAATCGTTTATTTCAGCATCAGAGTGGGGGACTTTATGACCAGTTTCCGAGATCTGAGAATGTTATTCAGTTCTATGAGGCAATTTTAAGAGAAAGACCTTTCTAAATATAGAATTACGACATGTCTTTGTGTCAATTGTATGCAAAGTGAATGTACCTATGCAACCTTATAGGATCGATCAATATGTTTATGAATTCATAATAGGTTAATGGTATGATCAATAAAAAGCAGGGTTTCCCAACAAGACAAGAATGGTAACTCGAACTCAACTTATTGCATAAGAACCATATCGCGCGGTAGAAAGGATTTCACAGAAAGATTTCTTGATCATTTCACAGTCTTAGCTTTGGATGTCATTTTGATTAATGAAACTGATCTACGTGACTTTATCAATTTGTACGAGATTTTCATGGTTGCTCAACTTAGATGTTTTAAATAAATCTTTTGATAATCCTATTTACAGCCAAACTATTAGTTAAGTTACAGCGCGACACTTCCAATTCAAAGTTTTGTGAACACGTAGTCATTTATTATTCACGCCAAATCACGGTTATGAAAGATTTCGCCCCGTTTAAATTTCGCCCTTACAATGTTGTGGCGAATATAGCAAAAATAAAACGAGGTCCAGTAAGAAGTGTTTGCGTAATGAGTTTTAAATTTTTGATAAAAGCAGGGACACTTTTTTTTAATTATAGTCCCCAATGGTTGTAAGAATACATAGGAAGATTTGAGTAGGTGTGCATACATAGGCACTAAGGACTATATGTGAGTACTAGTACTTACTCGGGGTAGTTTCTGACTGTTTTGAGTCTCGTTTGGAGTATGGCACATGTTCGGTAGTCTGAGGTGTCCACTGCTCGCCGCCGGGTGGGGGGTAGTCGAGGCTTGTTTTCATCCTCCTCATTTACCTGCTCCAGGTGTGAAAACATGGACGGTGATGCGGCAGGTGTTGCTAGGGAGGCCCGGCGCCGCTGGGACAGGTGACGGCTTCCGGTGGCCCCGATCATGTTTTGAGCCTTGTAGCGGAGCCTAGAGTTTGCTGCAAATGATATCAATGCATTAGAACATTTCTTGCAAAATCAGTAAGACTTAGTGTTGTAGACAAAATATCTTCATAGAGATCATTGCACTTTCTTGGAAATAACTAAGCGAACTATATACTTTATCACACTTCATCTGTTTACAAGCATGGATATTACATGTATATAGAATGATCAAATGAACATTTTAAGTCAATTTGATTGTCTTTCGGGGAATATGTCGCCAATCGTCTTATATTTGACCATATTTTAAAGACGTTGCGACCAAGAAATGACTATTCTATACAAGGACAGTGTGCTGGCTGTTGATATATACAATGTGCATATGTATATGTTGTTTTACCAAGGCGCTTAAAATGAATTCTTCTTTCTTGTTTTGTCATGTTTTTCAGCTTTTTCGTTTTCTTTCGTTTTAGAGGTAGTTGTTTTCGGAAAGGATCATGATCATGTTCACTCTGATGGTGAGATTTCGTTTCCTCTTCATTATTCAAAAACTTTTTGAATCGATATGACAATTTTTTAGACCGAATTCGTTCAAAAATATTCAGCCAAGATGTTTTTCTTGCGCCATGCGCCGGGTTAAGTTTTTGGGCTAGTCCCGGTTCTGTTTTGAGATAACTCTTCCCGTTTATTTCAGATACCCCAGCTGGCTTTCTGCTACGGCGGACAGAGACTGTGATGGGAACAGACGACTCTCTAGAAATGTCGTCTGCATCCTCACATTCCCGAAGCCACTTTGCGGCTTTTTGCCTCGAACTCTCCCCTTCATCTTCGTCAAGATCCAGTGTGATTTCATCGTCTTCTATTATTTCACTATCGTCTTCAGTAATTTCGTCGTCGTAGCCCAAATTGGGGTACCCCCCGCTGGCTAATGCCGATTTGTCTTGGTCCGTAATATTTTCACCAGAAGATCGCGATAGAAATGACGAACTTGATAAGTAATTTCCTTTCTTACGCCGCAACTTTTGTTGCTCCATTTCATGCAACTTCTTCAAAAACACTGATCGCGAACCACTTTTCTGCGCCATATTTGAGAAATTGCAAAATACACTACGTGGGACAATAAAATCCAGAGGTAATGACAGTCAAACACTTCACTATTAGGTCATATCACGATTCTCCAGTCGTGTCACAAGCACTTTAATTGAATCATAAATCCCAGGCAAAAGTTGCTTCAATTTTCGTGATTCTTGATCAGAGATATTCACACTTTGTCATCAAACAAAATTTATGCCTATATCCTCTAATATTTGTGTTCTATTATAGTGAAAACATTCCCCCGGTCTTTAAAAATCCTGAATTCACACACTGAATGAAGGACAAAGACGAGGTTTTTTTTTCATGTTCGCTATAATCTCCCACAGTATTCGGGTCTTTTAAATAGACACCACACAATACACTAAATAGCTGCTGTCCGTAACGCAATCACCCAAATAAGTTAGATAGGTACACCATTTAAGTGTGTCTTTTCACATTTTCTATATAAACTTTCGTACCCAAGCATTGTTGGTAAATTCAGGAAACTATATATTTATTTTAGTAACATTGACTATAGTAACTGACGAACTGAATCTACAACCAGGCTTAAGCTGAATATAGGCATTATAAAAACTTGCAAGCATTTGTCTAATTTTTAGTTCTAATATCATTTTAAACCGTTGCCCCGATTATTGGGAAGTTATATAGAAAGTGTGTTGTTTTTTTTCAAAGGATACGAACCATAAAGTTATCGCCTATATATTTTAAAAGTCTAATCACAGTATATGCGAAAAGTTGACATTAAGATAGTCAAATAAAAGGTTAAAAAAATAAAATATTTTTGAAACGAATCTACGATTGGAGAACGTGGTTTATTGTAGTCTCTCGGATTTTTGATATATTAAAACTAATTACAATCGTACTATTAAGCGTTTAAATTTGTCACTAGTATTCCAATAATAAACAGGATTACTGTCAATATTTCCCTATAGAATTGTTTTGAAAATAAACATCCTTGTTTATCCTTGATTTATATGCATACACTTTGTTTTGTAAATAAACAGCTTTATTGGTTTGCCCCGAGACATCAAAAGAAGAAACCCGCACAAACTGACACGGATGAAGTGTCGTTTCCTTTTATATGGAATAATTAATAAAAGGTAAATAAATTAAGATTTATAATAACTGTTTTAGATAGCATAATTTCTATAATTAATAAAAGGTAAATAAATTAAG
Organism: Magallana ariakensis; assembly: GCA_020458035.1. NCBI lineage: Eukaryota > Metazoa > Mollusca > Bivalvia > Ostreida > Ostreidae > Magallana > Magallana ariakensis. The sequence continues at coordinate 19,068,321 of CM035815.1, read as the reverse complement.
ATTTATAATAATTGTTTTAGATAGCATAATTTTTATGCACACTTAAATTATATATGATCATCATAACAAAGACATACATGTACCAGTAAGAGTTATCTTTCTTTCTCCAATATTAATGCTTCTAATTCAGACGCCAGGAGAAATATTTTCATCCCAAGATTAATTCTCCTTTGATGTTTACTGGATTTTTGTTATATATCTTGATATTAATATAAAGTAGAATCAGAATGATAAACTGATCTAGAGCGTCAAGCCTGCAATTTTACCAGGATCAGCTGAGCTGCAGATCAGCTCCTGTAATTTTACCAGGACCAGCTCGAGCTGCAGATCAGCTCAGGGTCAGCTCCTGCAATTTTTATCTGGTCCTTTGTACGTGGAAAAGAGGAGAAAATGGCATAACGTAATTAACTTTACAAGGTTTAGCTACGCACAAACACTAGACCAAGAAATCAGAAGCAGTAAACAGTCTGCCACGATTAAATATAGCCCCCGTTATTACAAGGTCGTTTAGTCGGCTCTGATAAACAGTTTTTGTTTCTAACACACATTTATAAACAATTTAATAACCACACAGTACTACTATCTTTCACTAATTGTACATAAAATGGTTCAGGACCAAAGGCAAACGACATTCGGCGTTATCAGTGATAGATTGACCGCCCGTTCAAAAAGACAGAAAGTATCACGCAAAAACGCAATCACGTCAGACCTGTTAGCCTGGAGTGCATGCATGTATCTGTACACCTGATGAGGATGTGTAATGCCCGTGGATTGTTATTGTAAATAATGTCGGCCTTGTTTAGTTGAGCATATTTTCAAAATAATATTACATATTTAGACTTGTCTTTAAATACTGTTGTTACGATTTTACTTTTTGGCAAATATTGCGAATGAAATCATGTTTTCATGAATGATGGTCAGGTTCAGTATGGCAGTAGATAATACAATTCGAACATCAATGTTATGGTCTGATACCGACATGGTTCGAACCACTGTGCCACTTCGGAGCATAATGTTTGCTTCATTTTTTTTAAATTTTTATTAACATGGGGAGAGAAAGTTAGTCGGAAAACCGCTAAAAAATCTCGACATGAGGTAAGTTTTGAGTATGTTTGTGATACATTTGTGTTACATAATCCATAATGACGAAATTTTCATTCGTGTATTCCAGAATTGAAATAAAACCCATCCGATGATCGACCATCTTTAGAAGACGAAACTATATACATGTACACGTATGCCAGTATCAATCCATGAACTTGTTGAGATAATCGTTAATTCTTTTTAAAAGTTTTTTGTTACAAGATTCATCAGCTAATATTACATTGCATTGCTATATCCTGTCCGACTAAATTGATGACCTCATCAGTTCGGAATCATCCCTCCTTGAAATTTTGAATTTTACACAAAACGCCGATTGAGGCAGAAAATCGAAAAAAGGGCAATCAACAAACCCAAAGCACAAGCTTTCTTCACTTAAACGTTATCGCTGACTTAAAAGACTTAAGAGTTCTTATGGGTAATAAGTGCTCTCTATAACGTTACTGATTGCAGACCAAGTCTTCTGGGTATTGATATATACCACATCTGGCTCTACTAAGTCCGTCCACTTTGTCCGTCCGTTAGTGAAACAACCTGTCTTTCGTTTCTTCCGATTTGATCATTGACTCACCTCGAATTAATGATGTTTTTTAAGTTTTTAAATTTATGGTACACATATATATTCAATGGTTGAGATAAGGAGCTTAATTGTGTGTTAAAACAAGCTCTATTCCTCGTGATATGTAGTGTAGTTCTGACAACTGTAGCACCATATTTGATTTGACGTTACTAAGTGGTTGGAAACACTTACATTTAATTAAAACAATCGTTACAACCGTCGTATGACAGATCGAGATAGATAAGTTCACCACCATATGAATATTACCGTATGCAGAAGATTGATTTCGTGTTTGTATTAAATACAGTCATTTTGCCAACTAGTAACGTTATTGTTTGGTTACATATCAGTACTTTGTGGAGGGGGGGGGGGTTATCAAATGTGCTGGATGAGTTATATTATTTATTTAAAACCATGAATTGCTGAGGTCTGAAACACTAAGAAAATGATTTTTGAACAGCAACGGTCTGCCAAAATCTGCATGATACTTTAGTTATATATTCTGTGTTTAGTGTTTCACAGAAAATCTAATATTGTTAACATTTTCGAAGCACTCATGTTCTTTGGTTTTGAAATTTCAAATATTTTACAGCCATAAACCACAACATAAAATATCAAAAAACAGATAAATAAACATATTCTCAATGCCCCTTAACATGGCCAATATGTAATGTTAAAAATAAGTAGAGATTTGTTACAGTGTTTATGCAATTGTAACATAGCAAAATATCTGTTTAAACTTCAAAAGTTATGTTTTTAATTGTATTTACTTCTAATATAGAAAATAGCGTGTGTTAATAAAAGTTTTACTCATATCAATAATTATAAGAACTTAATAAATGTATTTATCAGGTATTTTGCAATTTTATTGAATTAATATTTTTTCCCGCCAAAAGTTTGATGAGCGATTGGTTAATTTGTCATGTGACTTGACTCACCGGATACACTGGTGTTTTTCATTGTGCTAACAGAGGTAGGGGAAGGTGTTATAATTTGTCAGAGGGAATTTCTAGTATTTCGAGATCTGGTTTGTTTGGTTTTAGTTTACTTAGTATATAATTTTCATTCATTTTTGTTCATACCAGCAAACAATTAAATATGCTCAAATCATATATTTTTCCTTTTTAGTAGTTCAGTCATTGAGATTTGGATTTAATTATTGCTTATTTATATTTAAAAAATTGCATCGTTAATTCATTTACAACAGCATTGCACCTACCTGGCATAAACTTAGTCTAAAGCCTTGTCAGCGCTTAATTTCCATAATTTTGGTAAGTCAGTATTTCAATATATTAATTTGTAAATAAATATGCAAATAACTCATTTTTATTATATTATAAGTAGGTTCACAAAAATAAGGTTTACGCCATTATAAGAGACTGTAAAAGACGACGGAATTGTTTGTTTATTTTTATTGTTTTTCGCGGTTATTTAACAGTCGTCGGCCTATTTCTTATTTGTAGAAAATAGCTGATGTGAATTAATGTAATCATTAGTTAAAATGCCGTTCGACGCTTAACTTTAAAAAATGTTTCATCTTCATAAATCAATTACGTCCTCGCTTTCAGGATTCTTAAAACGAAGCGACCTCTATTGGTAAAATCGTTTACTGTTTGGGTAAAGTACGCACAATGCGAATGGTTAAAAAAGCAAGCTTTACTCTACAGAATAAAAATATTATAGATGTTGAGTACAAAGTGCGGTTTAAAAAGAGCAGAGCTTTTCCTTTTAACAAATTCCTCACTTAAAATGTTGATCACTCTCGTTTTTTTTTGTTTTTTTTTAAACAGTTACTTGCTAAATTCTGCAAAACATTGACATTAGACAAGGAAAAGCTGGTACATTAGTGTGACAATCGTACGATTTGATCATATCTCGTGTTCTCATGATAGACTTACATATGGAAGAAAAACAACTTTGTCTTGGCGCTGAATCATATAGAAAACATTCAGTTTATGTTTAGTCGAGGTATTTCAAAGTGTATCGTCTCCTTCAATTGAACTCCTTAGTTTACTTTTAAAAGATAAAATTTGATTCCGACTTGTCGGCAGCCCCCCCCCCCCAAAAAAAACCCAACAAAAACAAAAAAACCCTAAAAAAAAAACCACCCTTCCCCCGACCAAAGGAAAAAAAAAAGAAAAGCAGAAACAATGACAGGTCGACTGGTTTTCAAAGTTTTAAGTCGGTTAAAACATTCACGATCATCGCTGCCCCACTGTTTCACTGGTTATTAATTACCAATTAATTTGAACAAGACCTTCAGCCACAGTTTTCAATGAACAGTCTCAATGTTGAAGTTTGAAGCAAACACTCATTATTAAAAACACTTTTATGTAATAAAACAATGTAATTTATGGTTTTTTGTTTCCTTGGTTACAATACGGTGATGTAATATGCAATCACTTTTATTTCCCACGAGATTCAAAATTTTGCACCTCATACAATACAGCATATTATCTAATATGAAAAAAATCAATTTCGAGTTAATTAGAGAAAAAAATGAGCGGTTTAATTCATATAGGTTGCAAAAACTATTAGTAAATTAAAGAATTTCACTTATTTTGTTTTTTAACGGTTTACAATTCAATTGTTACATTGGTTCCATGAATTAGGCCGCGTTGTTTTTTAGGTACCAGAAACAAATCAAATCAAAATCATCGGAGATGACTGAAGGCGGATAATTTTTATTTTCCCTATTTTGAAAATAAATTTATCAAAGTGCAACACTTCTTTCAATGCCCTTACCTCATTTGTTGCATTGGTATCAGCGTTCAAATATCCCATTATACTATCCCAAGAAAATTCGTTCGAATGAAATACAAGCCCTGCGAAGACAGTAAACATCATATGGTATTAGCACTTTGATTGGACCATCAAGTAGTTTCGCCGATTTGGAACAATGGGTGTTAAATGCAGTTCGCATGCACAAGGAATAGAGAAGCAATAAAGAAGCTGGGATAGAAAATGACGTTTTTTTGGAGTTGGTTGCTATTAGGAAAACTTGATGTACCCTCATGATGTTGTTTAGATACGAGTCGAGTCTCCGATTTTTCTATTGATTTTACAGGTGAAGACGAGTTGAAAGAAATAAAACGCAAATGGCCGTCAATTTAAGACATAACATTGTCTCAGAAAATTTCTCCCCTACTATATAGATTCAATGTAAATATGGATGAAATAGAACACAGCTTAATAGGCAAAAACTCTTCAATGTCAAGTAAAAATACTTCTTTTTTTGGTTTTGGAGGAAATCAGCAAGGTCAAACGACAAACCATTAAAAGCAACCGGTCCTTAAACAAGACAAACATATGATTTCCCCACAGAAAAGATCATTAGATGTTTCCGACCATTGACTAAAAGCAATTACCAATCTACAGGTTCTGGACACCATCTATTGATGCAACAAAAGGGAATTGGATTGCATGTACATTTTAAGCCCTTGTTTGATACACGACAATCGTGCATCTGCCGTTAGCCTTTGAAGACAGATTTTAGTTCACCCGGGATGCTTATGAAAGTATGCGTTGCCCAAGGGCAAGATTGTTTATAAATGGCAGTAACATTTTTCCAAATTAGTTTTCGTTGTCGGTTTGATAACTAAACGGGTGTTTGATCAAAACAAGGTAACGTGGTTAACGGATGCCATATCTGCAAATGGCCAGAGTAATATTTGTAGGTATCACAACAAACGATACACGATAGCATTACTGCCGAAGTCTTCTCAATGAGCAATGAGAAATCCTGGTTCAGTGTTGTTGGTCTACTGGTTAGAAATGATGTTCCACTGAATATCAAATTCAATGCGAGAATGTATACTTTACCTGAATAAAATACAGTGTGACATGGAATATATATTTAATTTTTAAATTGATCGAAATCGAATGAATTTGTATACTACTACAAAATCTAAAATCTGAGCTGCCTATTCAAATAATCAGATATTGCACAAGAACTATGGGTTGTTGCTGATCTTTTTATGCCGTGCTTGATTCACAAAAATAAATTCTTTGATTAGTTCTAAAGTAGCATTCATTTATTGATTTTTCTTTTGATCAAGGTTTAGTCAAGAAAACATTTTGACTCTTTTGGGAATAAACAGCAACTGGGACGTCATTCGATAAAAATAAAAGTTGGAGCCTTAAAGCCGTAAAATACACATCAAACCTTTCTCTCTTCAAGATATGATTCAAGGAACAATTAGTAGAACATTGAATATTGTAAATCTATATTGTTTACGAAGAAAATACGGAAGGACGACTTTTAAGCTAAATTTATGACTTATTAAATCGGCATTAAGAAAGGGAAGTGGGATTTTATCCACAATGGTTGGTGTGGTTCCAGAAAAACACGAGGAGGAAATATCAAATAGTAAATGTCCGTTGGCGAAATGTTCTATCCAATATTATCAGGTAAAATCTGTCTGGAACAGAAAATTGTGTCAACTATATCGAATTATTATATATCAATTATGCAGCTTCAATTTGACATTCCGATCAGGTTACTCGGAACAAATTTATATAAACGAATGGCTACTCAGACTTGACAAGAGTACTGAGTATATTTGGCAAAAGGTATATGAGACAGAACAATAAAAAGATATATTGAAAATAGTTAAAATAATTACTTTTGTTTGAATAATGAATTAATCCTCTTTTTCATTTGTGTGTTTACAATGATTCATTTGGTATTATTCATTTTACCAAAACTTGAAACTGATAGTTATACAAAAGCCTAATTGTCAAATAATGGAAAATCCTTACCTACATAAATAACCATAAATGAAATTGTAAACTCCTTATCTGACTGGATAAAAACAATTATGACTGTTTTCTACATGTACAGTTACTCTTAACCAAGTTAAATAGAACTGCCCTGCTAAGCCAGATTCTTTATTCCCTCTTGACTTGGGCTATTTAAGAAGGTGACATGATAGGCTTTTATTACAAGAAGAACCAAATTAAACACGACCAAAACACAATAAGTTCTCCATTAATTTCATTGCGGAGATTGGCCATTTTATTACGTAGGGGATATATTCCTGTTCAGACATCGTCTGAGATCCAGAGAGTAGACAGTTTATTGACAAAGCACCGTGATTAATTAAATGCTAACGTTTCTTCTCAAGAGAGCCAGTTGATGATGGTTTTAGAATTGTTTAGGGATGCTGTAAAATTAGAAGCAAATTAAAGGAAATTCTTTGCAAGTAAAACATCAATCTCAAATGACGGACAGTGATATTACATTTATCTATCGTTCACAAACAGAGAAGGTTTTATTAATTTTTGTTTACACAAAAAGTATTTCTTTATGGATATAATTAATATTGTAAAAATAACGAAACGAAACGTATTATCAACGCTGATTTGAATTATATGCGATGAATTAGTATATGTTTCAACGTGAAACTTATAAGGAATTTGACAAGTAAAACAAAATAATAGCACAAAATGAAACTGTAGCATTTAATCAACTGAATCTTAACTGTTTTAATCAACTTACTGTTAACTGAAAGATCTGTAAAGTAATTGAACGGCAGAACTATGCCATTCGGTCACCCTTTTTAGTTACATTTAGGTCACATTTCAGTTGACCGAATGCCAGAGTGTAGTCATACATTATGTAAATGTTGTACTTTCTTAAAAACTTGGGATTGCATTAAGTGCAATCGAGTGTACACTAGTAAGAATATGTAAAAAGGGAAATATTAAAATTCGGTCACCCATTACTCAGCAGAAAGACCGTCGTATTCAATGAAAAAAAAAAACTCTGTTAATGACTTAACAACTGCGGGCGCATATGGAAGTGCAAAGAACATCCGACGAGGAAGAACAGAAAATATGAGAAAGATTTTAGATCGTACATTTTTAATTTATTAACATTACGTAGAAGCTAAGATTTGACGTGTGGTCATTGAAACGAACCAGGGCTGTGGGTGTTGAAACAAACATAGAAATTACCTGAGTGAAATGATTTATAGTTTAATTTCCTGCAGAAATATATTTCTAATATGCCTTATCTGTCCTATCCTAGATATTGAAAATGCCTCCTCACACATATAAATCAAGCAAGGCAGGATCACAGGAAAGAATGAAATCACCAATCGATTGCAAAATAATGACTGCAATCAAATTGTTTTTCTTTTATTTTCTTCTTCATGTAAAAAAAAATTGAAATGGCGGAATGACTGTAGATTCTTTTAGAGTTGTTTCGAATGCAATTAAGATACATGAAGATGTATACTGTTTCTTAATGCAAGGTAATTTTATGGACCCTCTTTTACTCTGATGAAAAATTTTTTTTTTCAACCTTTAAAAAAATCATTTAGCACAAATGTATGCATTTTGAGTCAAACTTTATCTAGTTGTTCGTCATCAGATTAGTGTATTTGTCATTTGATCTCATTTAACCAAACTGCACACACAAAAAAATGAACTTTATTTAAATCTCTAGCTTTAACATACTTAAACTGAATACTAATTATAACATCCACTGCTCACTGTATATATCCTATTTTCCTTCTTGCATCAAATGCCAAATCATTTTAGTAACTAAATCAGTGTACAGGAAGAAGTTTCTTATTCAAATCTGATGATTTTCAGAATTCCAATACTGTGCTGAATTGCTTAGTAAGGTATACAATTTGGACTGCCAAGTATCACATTAGGTCTAGTATGACAGCCATAACGTGAGATATATCTAGTAAACATTTGCATTTTTTTTTTTTTTTTTTTTTTGGCTTTTTTGTTGAAAATATTTTTCTCCCTCCATTTTATCCAACATCATTGCTAAGGTTTGAATTATTAAACCATTCACAGCATAAAATACTACACATACACTGTATGCTGCTGTACATGCATGTTTTACCAAAAACTGAGAAATTCTAAAGCCATTAATGATTATAACGGGAAAAGAAGTTTTCTTTTAACTGTTTAGGCTTATAATTGAAAAAGTTTTAAGTTTGTTTCGTCAAAAATATTTTTTTAAATTACATTTTCGAAATATTTTCAACTTATTAAGAACAAAACTGATGCACTATAATCCAGTGCTGACCAAGTGAACACCCTTAAAAAAAAACATATATAAAAAGAATGACTAAGAATAGGAGAGGGTGTTCTAAAGTTGTTTTATTTATGCAATATGAATTGGTTGATTGTAACTTGAGAAACTGCCCACTCAAAATATATTACTTATATTCATACCTGATGTGATACCTTCCTGACCAAATTGTGTACTCTACTGAACAATCAATCAAGCTATTGAAAACTGTACCGGTAAAAAGAAATCCATGTTGGAACATATTTTGTTATCGAAACTTCAACAAAATATATTTATAAGTATATTAATCCCTAGACATTCATATTTCCTTCTATGACAGTATCATAAATACAAATGATGAAATGATAAACAAATAATATCCCGTTTCCAGTTAAATGTAGAGCAGCAATTTCATGCAGGAAGAGGAAAAGAGGAAATCACGTTCATAATAGGATTAGATATATGTCAGCTACTCGTCATGTAGGATGTTGGGGTCGAGCTCTCGTTCGCTGGACACTACACGGTTCTTGGAATCAATACTAATAGCCCGTCTATGTCTGTCAGTGTGTTGGTCCTATCGCATTGTGTTGGTCCTATCGCATTGTGTTGAACCGAAAAACGATCAGCTGCAGTTCTTTCGAGCTAACTTCATTTTCAGATAAAAAAAAAAAAAAAACCCCAAAAACGATACAAGCAGCACATCATTATTTTATTTTTTTTATTTTTGCGGAAAACATGACAATATCATACTCAATGGTGACTTGTTAATCCCTATTGCAATATTAGGCGTAATCATTGGCACGTTGTGCAGACAAATGTTGAAATAAGATCGATGGCATGAGATTCCAGTGTTTATTAAATTGAACACATCAGTCAGTAGCCCTAGGTGAAGAAATTGTAGAGATTTAAAAAAAGAATAAATATAACGATATTAACACTGATAAACAAAAGGGCTCTGATTCATCTGCTAGGGGATTATGAGTAAAAATTACAGTCGCCTAGTTAAATATATTTGATATAATTTTCTTAAAAACCCATTATCGTTAAATAACAAGATTTCGCCAAAAAAAGTTAACACAAATGAAAAGAACCAAACTGCTGGCATATTTAACATCGAAATTATGTTGAAAGAGAAAAAAATTCTGCATATCGCGAAATTCAATTTCGCGAAGATGAAGGCTGAACTTGAATTACAATGAATACCTTTTATTCGTCGCCTCGTTAATCAAGCAGAATATTCTTAGGTTCGCTTTCAGGAAACTATGGAATCCCCTGCTTTCAAAGTATCAATATTCGACCCCTTATTATAAAGATTAGAGAGAACATGGTTTGAATTCTACCGATCTCGAGGAGTTGCTAGGCAACCGATAGTTTGCTAATTAGAGACGCACTATCACCTTAAAGATTCTTTTTTATCAGTGTCACTAAGTATGCATTAAAAGGCTTCACTAGAATAAAATATACCGATAAGCAAGTCACTGAATGGAATACCTTTGCCAGTGAGTGGATCCTAGCATATTTTATACTGGCTTGAGGCCCTTTACTGGGTGACCTGAATATTCTACAAGCCAACGTTATGTAATTGGAAAACAAATACGGAGTACCCTGGTCTTTGCCTATCCCTGGTATGTGTAATTAAATTAACAAAGGTTATCAAGCAAATGACAGTAATGAACGGAAAATGAGGCTTTCTATTGCACATTTCTTGAATAATAACACTAACAGCCCGAGAGCTATCAAATGATGGGTTGGTTCGGCTGAATCAAGTGACGGCAAAATAAACCATTAAATGTTGTGAGATAGTACTAGGTTGACGTATTATCTTTAAAAAAAAACCGTTGTTTGCGCCTATTTTTCGAACCAGGTTTATTTAAATTTTCTATTGTTGAGCGGATGCAAATGCTTTTTATTACAATCCATATAATTACATGTTTTACATGTGGCTTTACCCTTAAACGTTCTTTGACAAAAGATATACCGGTACCGCAATAAAGGGTAGTATTGGGGTTGGCAATAAGAGAGAGAGAGAGAGAGAGAGAGAGATTTCGGCGGAGTTTTCTGTTTACAAACATCGTCGAATTTTGTCAAAGACTTGATGATTTTGGGTTGAAATTTCATTAGAAGACAACCAACACAACTTTGATCTTTTGAAGGGGCATGGTCACGATTTTGGTCAAATTCTATTTTTCTGTTTTTATTACTTACGATGCTTTAGGAATGCATTTCTAATAATCAAATGAAATGTGAAAGTCAGTCGTAGAGTTATAAGCAAGATACATGTACATGGCTCACAATTCACAATTCTTTATCACGTAAACAAGGCTCGTGCCCTGTTTTGTTTACATAGGTTCAAAATACCAGTAAAAAAATCTTTTTCAAGCTGACTTGTCTATCTTTTTATTCATTTTAAGCAAAAATAAACAGTTCCTAACGTTTAACACATTCGTTTTAGGTCTAAAATAAAAACTGGAATTTTCACTTCAACATTCCAAATGTAAACAAATAATTTTTGACCAAAATCGTGACCATGCCCCTTTAAAATTTGCTACACAGTATCTAGAAAATAAAACAAATTCTAACTGATTAAAATATCCAAGCATAATACAATTGACGTTGACATGCTACTTAAATATTTTGGTGATTTTTTTTTTAATATTGCAAAATTGTTCAAAACATTTTAAGCCTGAATATGAATTGACCGCGTAGAAAGTCAGACAAGATACATCAAACTTAAACTTTACACAGGTACAAGATGATATTTGAATTACTTTAGTGTCAATACACAATATTTGATCCAGTTGTTACTAATGAACAGCAACTGGTAAAATGACTTGGCATATTAGAATCTTCCCCCATTAGCTCAAATGAAGCATTAATTATTTTTGACATAGAAACAGACAATAGCTTTATAATCTACAATCGACCTATAATTTGACAAAGTAACATATGTTGTCTCAGCTGTTGCTAAAAAACGCATAAAAAACGGAAATATATACCTTGAATAGAATTCGTCATCGATATATCGTACTGAGCGTACAGTTTCTCGTTTATCGTGAGATAACCCTACCCTCATCGTTAGTCACTTCCTCTCTGATAAAAATGTGTAAATGGCGAATTTAAATGAAACTCAATCACAATACAGCAATCGCTTTACTAAGAAGGTATATTTGAAGTAAAACATGAGTAAAACAGCTGTCTTTGTGCATAGAGGTTATAGTGACGTCAGTTCTTGAGATAGTGACATTTGTGTAAAATTCTGTTTTAAACGAAGGGATACTCAAGAAAGAGACCCAAATTTAATCAAAATAATAATCCAACTAAGACAACGCAAATGGGCAAGAACTTTTGTAATTAATTTCCTGTTTCAAATTCAACAAGATTCCCGACTGAAGTTTACTGCATATATATACGTATTCCATATTTGTATAATCAACTGTGAATGACAATTACATGACAAAAAATGCTATTATTAATTATTCATCCTGTATTGTCTATGTCCCATTTCACACTCAGTAACTTTATGGGGCATCTTCCACTGTAAATTGACGGTGCTTTTGGGAAACAAATCAATACCATGACATTTGATGAGATAGATGGAGTAAAAGTTGACGAAACTAAGCGTGTTTTGCAAATGATACTTAATTAAATTAAAATCCCTCTGCAGCCCTTGCACTCTATCTGCATTCTAGTACAATATCACTTGTTAACCCGATAACTTAAAATATGGGTCAAGGTCACATATGTGTACCTAATAACCTGTCCAGCCCGATGATGTATGTTAAATACAAGCTAATCTTTTAAAAAGATTGGTGAGCTAGCGCTATAGCCATTATATAAAACAAAAGTAGATTCCTAAACCATTGATTTAATTTTCTGAATCGATTTATTATTAATAGGAAGGCACAGTGGTGCACTCGAATTGTATTGGGATGGAGAGGGAGGGGGTCTCTATTCAGAATGGCGAATCTAGAGTTGGCTTCACATCAGTAATGAGCTAGTCCATTAACTGCGCTTAAATCATGCATTCTGTATTCATTGTTATTTCAATTTTGACGTGAAAAATAAGAGACAAGTAGAACCAATGGTACTCAAGATTCAGATCTTCTCGGGACTTTCCGGCAAGTTCGGAAAATATATCCGATGTTATTTTACGAGCTTGAAGGTAGTTAAGAAAACAAACTATTTATTATAATTTTAGAAATAACTTGGCATATAAATCCTAAACTACTGTTGTAGACGATAAAACAAAACTGACATAGTTTATCTACAGTAGAATTCCCAGAATGCCCTACCGTGAGGTTGAGCATGCGCATTCCAGTAAAAAGGACTAACGTAGTTGCTAGCGCTCGAGAGCGCTAGCAATTAACAATTGTTATATTAAAAAAGTTTTCGGATACGGGGGTTGGATTTTTTATCTTTTAAAAAGTCAACGTCATTTCTGTGACAAAGAGAAGAGAAATCAAAATAGGTAAATCAAGCTTATTTCCCTGTGTTGAAAATTAATTAACCTAGTTGTAATATAACCAACCCATATTTTAATCTATTCGGTCTGATAACAAAAATGGAGTGAAACATTAAAATGGCCGTGTTCTGATATTGACAAAGGTTACAACCCCTTCACCCCTTGACTCTCCGAAGTGAAAGATCTAGAGTCAGCTTTTTACACAAGGCCAAAATGTCAGCTTTACTGGATTGGGTTAGTTTAAAAACATAATTTGTTATTGTAATTTAATTAACAAGTGTATAATGTTTGTATTTGGGTTTATCAAACTACCTTTCAGATTAATTAGACAAATAGCTTCAAAGCGGACCTAATAGCTTACCAAGAATAAAAATAATTTTAAATGAACCAAGATCATATTCTAGGACCGGAAAAAGACACGGAAACCACCCATCGCCCGAATTCCATGTTTTCAAACAGTTATTTATTGATACTTGTACTTCAGAAAGCATGTTTGCCATTCTTTAAATGCAATCGAAAGCCTCTCTCTCTTTATTGTTGAACTTTGATTTTTTTTTTTTACAAACTATATGTGCATAACACGTTTAACTAAGCAAATAAACATATTGACGTGATTGTTAGCACAGTTTGGAATAAAACAAGACTTTATTATCTTTACTGAAGACGTATCAATAAAGAAGATGGGGGAATAAGGCGCGTAAAATGTCCATATGAGAAAAGATAAGATACTGTAAAATTAAAGTATCAACAAATCTGATAATTTCTTTTTAAAATTATTAAAAACAATTTATATTAAACATAAAATCGATTTGTAACCCTTAAATATGTTATAAACTTAGAATATGTTGATCTTAACTAGCGTATGCGTATTAAAACCTCCAAATAGTGTCATTTTTTAGAGCTTCAATGCGTTTTCTTTTATAGAGTGGGTCTGAGCTCCATCTTTTTGTCATAGTCTAAATATGGTTTAATGGAAATTAAACCAATTTAAATCAACAAAAACGTGGAGAGATGACCCACAATACTTCAAAAATGTTATTTTGTATATCAATAATTGAACATTTTAGAAAAAGTCCGTTAATTCGTCGCCGAAGTCACATTTAGCATTTAAACACCGCACTTGTTGTGACTGAAATGGCTCAGTGGTTAGGGTAGCAGACATAGGGTAACCTTATAGAGCTAGGGTTTTTAGAATGTGGGTCTGATACCACCAAGGTTTATTTTTTTTTCTTATCATTTTTGCAATATTAAATCTAAATATAATAGTTAGAAATTGTCCTTTTGTAAATTTGTATTAAAACATTATCTAATATATTTAAGTGGAAAAAAATTAAATTGAAATTGTATTTTACGACTATATACCAAATGGGCATTTGCGCTATCTTATTCCCCCATCTTCTTTCTTAAGTTTTAATCCTAGTAGAGTTGCAAATTCAAAGGTCTTATTGATTCATTGGGTAATATTTTGCTTTTTTAGATTTTTTATTAAATGCTGTCTAATGTATCCGGATTCTTAATAATTCAATACATTTATCCCTTGCTTCTAATCTCAATGATTTCCAAAATCACACAAGAAAAGAAAAACAATGAATGTTTTATCTTTAAAAAGTGTGTTAACGGATGATCAACTTGAAAACTCTTTAGCCGTCTTTTGATATGTTCAAACTTTGACAATCTGAAGCGCTCTGAAAATGCATCATCAATACCATTATAGTTGACGCAATCTTGAACGCACTGCTAGACAGATAGAACGTAGTCGATAAGTTTTTCCTTTTCGGAAATATCATCTTAAGAGTAGGGTAATTATTGGTGATCGGTCTTTAATTTTCCATAATGACTTTTAATGTTGAATTTATGCAAGACGAAACCATTTGTGACTACTTGGCATAGAAATAAGAGGAAGCAAATTAATTGCTGGCAGCATCGAAGCGCACGAGAGACGATCTTACTCAACTGTTTTGTTTGAAGCATCTATAATTCACTTTTTAGAGGCTGCACTTTCTCGTAAATAGAGCCAGCTGATGATTTATGTTGGTAATATCATGAGCACGAGTCCCCGGATTGAGGGATTCGATGCTGACTATGAAACTACATCAATATTAATTATTTACAAGTCAATTAAGAAATTGGCCTTATATTTGTTGACAGTGACATAGAGGGATAGACAAGACATAGGGAGATCTTCATTCATTATTCATTATCATTGTACCTGTTAGAATCCAGATCGGCACAAAAAGCTGTTACGTAATCCTCACCATCGGCCAAGTCAGCAATGTGCAAGTCTTTGGATGTCTATTTCGTTCTTTTTTTAAAACAAAATTAATATATTCATGTATTTTCGTGCTAACATGTCTTAGTTCGAGTATGCTGTAAGTTTTACCCGCTCACACACCATGAAAAGTGACCAAATTACACAGTTTGAGCTGTCATTTGAGTCACTGATATAAAGAACGGACGTCTTGACAATTAGATATTGCTTTAGATGATGCAAACCGTTGCTGCAGTGTCCCTTGGAAACCTTAAAACCTCTTCTTGCGCCAGTCGGGAAGTCGGGCAACAAAAGAAGTTTTTAACTGTTAAACGTAGTTTAAGTTTAAAAAGTAATGCAATCACTACACAATTTGCTTGTGTATATAGATTTTTTTAAAAAATCTATTCTTTTAAAGAATGGGTTAAGGGTTTAACAATTCTCAAATTTTGTTAATATCATTTTTACCATTATTTCTCGATTTCAAAATATTGTAACATTCTAAGAGGCAACCTGAATGTATAGTTGCATTTAGATATGGCAATCCTATTTACACTGGAAACGTTTACAAAATCAAGGATTTAAACAAGAAACATGCTGTGCATGGAGAACACCACGCCTCGGGGTGCTTTATCGTAGTCTTGTAATATCCTTTCTAACAAAAAACTAATTTATTCGTTGACAATCACAAAATATCAATACCCATATTTTTCATTTTTAGCTGATTGGATGTCATACTTAGAAAATTTCTTCTTTTCGTTTTAATACCATTTTTTAATATCGTTCCGTTCTCTCGACGGTATTGATATTCTGTAGAGATCGTCGTACTGGGTGAATTGTTTTCTGTTAGGAGGCACTATGAAAACAACGAAGCAGACTTAGTTGTGTTACCTACCGTATACAGGGAAATATTCGCCCCCGTTTTATTTTCGCCCCTTTCGCCCTCGTTGTCAGCGGGCGAATTCTGATGTTCCAAGTTATTTCTTTAGTACACAAGCGTGTCTTGGCGAATTTAAAACGGGGAAAACCTGTTTGCAACTGTAGAAGGGCGAAAATAACTCTGTATACAGTACCCAAACCCTACCCCAAATAGAAGGGGAAGGAAATCTTAACTGTTCGTTATCCATGTACATTTCGAAATACAGTTAAGCCAGGTTTCTCTGTCATCAGACGTCTACTTGAAATGAAGCTTAGCAGTTTTAAATGCAAAATTTTACTTATTTATATATTCTTTGAGAGCTTCTTTGTGGCTTAATTAAAAACTCAATGTAAACGTCAGTTCTGAGTTTTCGCTCTGATGGCAACGAAGAACAACGAATTAAATCCAAAAAAATGTAGGCGAACTTAATCTTTTGATTAAACTTATGCTTTGATTAAAAATTCTTTCTGTTGTCACATGATCGGGTAATTTCGATCAGAATTTCTTGTTTTAGACATGAAAGTCGTTTACCAACTTGCATCATAATGAGTTCTTAGATTTGTAATCAAAATTCTACGCCAAGCAAACAAATATTGATTTTAAATATCTATGTGGCATGTTTTAAAACCTTTCAATCCTTAATGATAATTCAAGATCTTGGTATAAATAATGAAGGTAGTAGGCCGAAGAAAATGGCACCCTGCCGTTATCACGATGACAGTATCGATTAAGAAATAATCAACTAAAACATTAATTAGTGCTGTACACCAGAACATATGAGTTCCGAAAAGCTACATGAACCTGTAATAATAGAGGTAGTGTCCGCAACCTTGGAAGCAGTAATATAATTCAATATAAGGATGCATATTTAAAGAGAATATAATGAATGTATCCACATCGTGTTTTTGTGGTATCCTTTGCTATCCACGAGCATGTACATTTACATTCTCGGGACAACACAAACATCATACATAATTTATAATTTAACTAACTTAGTAGGACACTTTTAATTATTTGTAATATTGCGAAAGCAATTATAGAAATATGATATTATCGATTAATATCTCTAAACATTTTAAAATCTTAAAAATTTTAAAACAAACGTCAATATAAAATTTATATAAAAATATATATATAATGTCATATAAATGTTAGTTTTAGAAATCCTAGGCCATTGCAAATCTGTAGCTTATATTTTGGAATTGTAAAACTCTTTGCAAAAAACATCTCCTTCTACATCAGATGTGAAAAATCATTCTCCATAACCATAAACATATTGAGTTTTTTCCCCTATCTAAACATATGTAGGAAGGGTAACATATTTGTGCGCCACCTTCGCTAAATGACTTTTCTATAGCGTCTGTGTTAAGCTTTATCGATTACCTATGTGCATGTATGTATTTACCTGTCTCATTGAGACTATCCAAGGAACTGCTGTCCATTTCGTTCACATAAGATCCATACATTTTTCACAATCTTTAGAACGGACTTAAACTCCCCCTTTTCAAGAATAAGAATTTTCCTCTTTTTTTTCTTTAAATCATCCACATTCCCTTTGAATATCAAAAGTAATTCTTTGTCTCTTCTCCATTTTCATCACCTTCATCCTTTGAAAGTCGTCGCGAACATCTCTGTCCCTGATGCTTACGCATTTAATCATCAATTTCCAGGTCCTCCCCGTACGAAATAAAAAACCTGGTAGATATACTTTAGGTTTCGCATCAGTCGTGCATAGTAAGGATTAGCGAGTCGATAGAGGCCTTTGACAATCGACTAAGGCTTGTAACACAGCCCTGCGAGGTGCACTCAAACGGGGCTTGCCAGTATATATAAATGAAATATTGAATTTACACTTAATATGTCGACAGTTTGCCATGCACAATCCGGCTTTAAAAAAATTCATCTGCTCTAATCATACAAAATCACGACACATATAAAATGTTATAAACATGAGTCTGGTCAATTGCAAGTGCTCGGGAGCTGGACCCTCTCAACACGAGCACATAGAAAGCATTGAGTGCCTTTTTGATTCCGAAATATACCTTAGTTACATTATTTCAAATTCTCCTTGTCGCTTTAAGTCTCTCTTCAGACTGATAGTGTTTCGTGTGTGAATCCTGTTTAATCTCTCTATATACGGTAACTCCAGTTAGAATCAATCAGCAAAGGATTATGTAACATCTATTTTTTTCACAGAGGTAAAAAAGCGCATGCCATTTCCCTACTACTTCAACAGATGATCGAGTTGAACACAGCATTATTTATGATAAATAAACTTTTTTAAAAATTGAATGTACTCACAAAACATAAGTAAAAACATAAACAAGATGGAGAGCAAAAACTCAGAACACAGTTTAGGCTTTTTAGTCACCCATATTTCGTGTGGAAAAGATTTGAATTATGGATAATTGAAGTCCCTAAACATGCACCGGGATCAAAATTCTAGTAATTCCTAATAAAGATATCTATTTTTTTCTCACTCTTGAGATTTACATTGGGGTCAATCTGTGCACTGATAGAAGTCAATGAACTTGTCAAATTGGTTTGGGAATTGATCTTTATCATAAGTAAAAACATAAAAAAGATGGAGAGCAAAAACTCAGAACACAGTTTAGGCTTTTTAGTCACCCATATTTCGTGTGGAAAAGATTTGAAATAATGGACAATTGAAGTCCTTATAGATTTTCCAGACTTACATGTATACAACAGAAACACCATTCCGTTATAAACACATTTTATCGATTTGAAACTTAATCTTGCCATAAAGGTAACTAGCGTACATGTATTTTACACAATTAAAATTTCAAAATAGTTTCATTATCTATGAAGAGATATCGCTCTTCTGCAGAAACAAAAAACAAAACAAAAAACAAAAACACGAGGAATACTACCACACTTCGAGAATATTCAATAAATTTATCGTTTCCTGTGATATTTACCTATTCAATAAAATAAAAACTTGCAAACAAAAAATTCCCTTTGAAATCACCCTTAAAAAACTAGTAACGTAATATTATTTTTAGTCATTCAACAACATTGGAGACGATCACGACAGATTGAGAAGTTTTGTACGGCAAAATACAAAATTTAAATCATTTGTTTATATTAAATAGCAAAAAAAAAAAGGCAAAAGAGGTTGGCAAAATTGCGATTAAGATAAAACAAAAAAAATATGATATGCGATGAAGTCTTATTTGTTGAACTCGCAATTCTGATTCTGTTAGTCTAAGCCAATATGAATGAAAAAAACCACACAATTTCCTTAAGGTAAGACACGCAACACAGATGACTTTTTTTTATCTTTATTAAATTGTTTGACTTGTGATTCACTATTTTTCATTCTGTTTACATGTTTGAATCTATAGCTAATCATTGATTTTGTTTTGTTGATTACCTTATTATCCCTAAAATGTTTAAGCTTTAAATTTTATGCTTAAGATTCTTCTTTTTTTTATCATTGTTTCAGGCAGAAAACACATTTTTTTAAATATATTACACCTTGATTTCTTTTTTCTTTTTTGAAACGTTCCCTGAATTGCTTCTGAATATTGACGTAGGTTCAAAAGCCCATCTGCTGCAGCCGTGCAGGCGTGCCTCACAAGGTGTACTGTTTCTCACGTCCAACAAAAAAAAGTTTATCATGAAGTCTATAATATCCAGATACCTTGCTTTGTTATAAATGACAACAATTTTTTATGTCTTTATGCATCCGATAAGGTTTCTCGATTTGTCAAAGGTGTGTTCTCTGTAGCAACCCATCACATATGAACAAAATATCAAAGAAAGATCCTCATTTATTTCAGAATAATCAAGTGGATTTCATTATATTCGTTGTTTCAATCTTACGCGATCCGGTGACATGATCAAAAAAGAGCAAATTAAAATATCACTTTTGACTCTGACCCTCCATAATCTTATTCCACTCGTCGCCATTTTTTTTGCTGAACCTCTTTGGTTATTAACATTAGTTGAAAGTTATACTCAAGAATAATTCACGTTAAATTAGTTTAGTATGGCCTCGCTGATCATCACTCTTTTTAATAATCTTAATGTTTAATATCCCCCCGCGGATCAATACTGTCCATGCAAGCTTTTCAAAATGAACGTGTGAAGGATCATGATTGAGCGACGCAAAAAACATTAACACCTTCCATGTTCACCATACAGCAAGTACTATTTAAGAAAGGACATTGTCCGCATTAGGTTCGGGGGAAGTTCAGTAAAACGTCGCAACGTTCCATTTTAGCACACTTTGTTAATTCAATTCGCCGGTGGCCCAGATAACTGGTGTTTCCCTTCCGTTAGGTCTATGTTTTTGTTCGGTTGAAAGTGGCTGAACTGTTAACGATTTCTTGAGTGACAGAAAAAAATCTTTACGGTGTCATCAAGAGATTATAATGGTAATAAATACTGAAGCAATGGCATCTGTTTTCATTTTAGTATATACACTATCTTAAAATTCCCCCAAAGATACATTTCGTACAGTGCTAAAACTTGTAGTATGTGGGACCGTGAATATCTTAGTGCATGTAGTCATATATTAAAATTACCATCTTTTTCAATATAACACAATTCAATTGAATATGTTTACATCTACCAAGTATGATTCCCTCTATTTCTTACGAAAATTGAATGTAATTCATAGCTCTGTGGAAACTGACAGGACTGAAATCTACACGCCCTGTTTATCGGTTGGTTAAAACCTTCAGCAATCTAAGAAAAATCACGGACTGCACGAAATAATTATGATGATGTCAGGCTCAGATTCCCATAGAAGACCATTTGGCTGTTTCTTTTATCTAACGTACTGATGTACATTAACAATAATTTAGTCAATTTTTCTTTCTTTTTACGATCAATTCATAAATTTGTCAAGGGAAAGATGTAAATATAAACAACAAAATGTTTTCTTTGATGTTGATGATTCAAACAGGTTATAAAGGTAGCGATCATTGCAGAAAAGTTTTACACAACTCACATGAATCACCTAAGAAAGCATTTTATTGTTTAAATAACATTATTGATACAATATAATATAAATAAATCATTTGAAGTTTTAACTTTATCTTGTATGTTTTAAATCAGTTTTGTGTAACTTTAATGGTTCCAACGCATCATGAAAAGAAAAAAATGAAAACGCAATTGTAATTCAAGAAAGTAAACATCATATTATATTGTTTTGAAGTATTGAGTCCTGGCGCTTCCGGTATTACATGTCAGTTACTAGATTGAGATTGGTTTCTCCATATACAGCCATACAGGATATATAGTATGTGAGAATAAAGAGTGATTATGGTAATGATAAGGACCGAACGTTTAGGACAAATCAAAGGACCATATAAAAACTATTTAAAAATAGTTGAAAAAATCATATGGCACGTAAGTCTGCAATCCATTGATGTTATCTAGTTCATCAGTTATGCATTGGACACTTGGCATTTATAACCTTAAAGAAAAATCTGCAAAATATACCAAAGAAACTATATATAAAAATCACATTTAGCTTCTTTATTTTAGTCTTATACAATAAATTGACAGAATTGCGAAAACTGTGTTAAGCTGATTTTATGTATGTTTGTTCAATTTCTCGTTCATGATATTCTAACTTCTATTTTTAGATATAAGTGTTTTAAGCTTAAAGGACTGTAAGGCTAACAAATGATCGAAGAAACCAGTACACTTTTGAAGTCTTCTTCGTTTCAAGTTCATTACGAGGCATGATCAATCACTGGCGCCATTGAAGGGTTAGCACTGTTTAACCAACGATTCCGTCGACCTTAATGGATTTCATATTTTAACTAGCATTCATAATGCATGTCACAGGTTATCTAAATACTTTAGGGAAAGAATCGATTTTTTAAAAGAAAATATTGCAGTGTATGGTACTTTGAATGAAAACTGTAATGATAATCATGCAAAGTATTTAAAAATTCTATCTGAAGAAATAAGTATTAGACCAAACAAATTAAGTAAAACAGCGCCTTCTCCTGTTACAAGGGGAAATTGAGATCATGGATGTTAGTTTCTATTTTTTATCACAGCGGCTTAATTAAACAATGCTAAAATCGCCATAAATTGGCCCAGGAAACCCATAATTCTGAATATTAGAAACGAAAGCTCAAAAGAAATTATAGCTTGTCATAAAAAAACAGAAGAAAAAAGCCAAACATTCAGGATACTGACAAATCGGAGACGAATCCTTAGTGTCTATATCCGTGAAAGATTGAGCGTGTATCATAGACTTCGTTTAATCAGGAGTTGTGACGTCATGCGTTTATAGATTGTATATAAATAACCATAGAAAATAAATCAAGGTTTGATACTGGGACTCAATGATTGAGGCTGTTAATATTTCATCACGGAAACCTTTCGATATCGATTACAACTGCAAAGGATGCGCTGACAGGTATCGATTTTAGGTGTATCCAGCCACCTTAAGTGGGACCGCGAGAGAAAGTGGTCGTACTAAATACCAATAATTGCTCCGGTGTGTGCCACTCTTAGATTCGACGCTCACAGGGTCCGCAATCTTGTGTCGTTCGTCGTTCGACGTATCAACTTAAGCTTTCTAAATTGACAAGAGCTAAACAAAAAAGCTACTGCCATTATCAGCAAATTGTTTTGCGTGTCAAAAGCAATACAGAATGCTTATCTAATATCTATCTTTTTTTCCCTGATTGTAGTTGATGTTTTTCTTTCTTCACTATGTGGAGGGTGCTAAAACTTTTTTCCGGGATTCAACACTTGCCAACGAATGAAATACAATGTAATCTCATTGTAATCGGCACTAAACATTCTTTTCTGCGAATTTTCGTTCCTTTAGGAGATATAAGAGTAGAGGCGAAAAAAAAGAAGCTAATTTTTCATTTAGAGAATAAACAGAACCCATTATCAATTTAAATATTTAGTACCCTTAACTTTTTTGAATTTTCCGATTTTTGCGATTGTCTATGTTCGTTATTTTTGCGACAGTCTATGTTCGTTATTTTTGCGACTGTCTATGCTCGTTATTTTTGCGACTGTCTATGTTCGTTAATTTTGCGACTGTCTATGCTTGTTATTTTTGCGATTGTCTATGTTCGTTATTTTTGCGACTGTCTATGCTCGTTATTTTTGCGACTGTCTATGTTCGTTATTTTTGCGACTGTTTATGATCGTTATTTTTATGACTGTTTGTGCTCGTTATTTTTGCGACTGTCTATGCTCGTTATTTTTGCGACTGTCTATGTTCGTTATTTTTGCGACTGTCTATGCTCGTTATTTTTGCGATTGTCTATGTTCGTTATTTTTGCGACAGTCTATGTTCGTTATTTTTGCGACTGTTTATGTTCGTTATTTTTGCAACTGTCTATGCTCGTTATTTTAGCGATTGTCTATGTTCGTTATTTTTGCGACAGTCTATGTTCGTTATTTTTGCGACTGTCTATGCTCGTTATTTTTGCGACTGTCTATGCTAGTTATTTTTGCGATTGTCTATGTTCGTTATTTTTGCGACAGTCTATGTTCGTTATTTTTGCGACTGTCTATGCTCGTTATTTTTGCGACTGTCTATGTTCGTTATTTTAGCGATTGTCTATGATCGTTACTTTTATGACTGTTTGTGCTTGTTATTTTTGCGACTGTCTATGCTCGTTATTTTTGCGACAGTCTATGTTCGTTATTTTTGCGACTGTTTATGATCGTTATTTTTATGACTGTTTGTGCTCGTTATTTTTGCGACTGTCTATGTTCGTTATTTTTACGACTATCTATGTTCGTTATTTTTGCGACTGTTTATGATCGTTATTTTTGCGACTGTTTATGCTCGTTATTTTTACGACTGTCTATGTTCGTTATTTTTGCAACAGTCTATGCTCGTTATTTTTGCGACTGTTTATGCTCGTTATTTTTGCGACTGTCTATGCTCGTTATTTTTGCGATTGTCTATGCTCGTTATTTTTGCGACAGTTTATGCTAGTTATTTTTACGACTGTCTATGTTCGTTATTTTTGCAACAGTCTATGCTCGTTATTTTTGTGACTGTTTGTGCTCGTTATTTTTGCAACTGTCTATGCTAGTTATTTTTGCGACTGTTTGTGCTCGTTATTTTAGCGGTCTATGCTCGTTATTTTGCGATCATTTTATATCACATAAATTGAACACAAAGAATTAATGTCGCTTATTGGGTACCTTGAAAATCTTTTAAAATTGCTGAATACGGCTAGCAAAATAAACTAACGAAGATTAAAAATTTGGATTGACTTTGCGCTTGGCTATAAATAAGAAAATGTTGTTTCTATACAGATTTTTTTCTTTTGCCTTTTCATTAACCAAAATTCAATGTGATTCTAAAATCTGCAAAAAAAAAAATTCAAAACTAAGACGAATGAAATACGGTAAAAGTACAGGTATTATTGTCCATTATGACGTCACACACAGACTCGTTTTAATTAATTCTGTACTAAATACGCTGCTATCTCATAACAACCATACGGACCGATATGATTGTTATTATTGGACATGAGTTTCCCGGTAATGACAGTCATAAAGCTAGTGATATTACAAGGCAAAAATTGCTAGTACAAAGCTCTTCCTGTGGCGCCTTATTTTGTTGGCATCATGACGCAGAATTCTGATGCTTTATTAGAAATTTCCTCAGCATGCATTCACAGCAAAATTACACCAATAAATAATGTACCCCGATCTGTTCAGATTTGTCGAGAAGGTACATAACACACTTATCCCTCGCAAAATTAATATTCATATAAAACCATACCGCCAAATACTAGAACACGGGGCCGCTAGAACACGTAACATGAACAGTATCGGTCAATGACTAGTATTTGTGCCCTTGTTTAATCTTTTATTGTTTAATTATGCACTCACATAAAAAAAGTAAAGGCATCATACTGAGGTATGATTCAATAAACCGAAAGCTTCGTAAAATCTCACGATTCGCTAGAAAAATAGAGAAATAGGCGAACTTGAATACATGTGCTAGAGTGACGGGATGATGATACTACTGTTAAAACCCCTCCCCGATCTATGTTGGTCTTTTCTACACAAATGACAGGGTCATGGAATATACTTTGTGGTCGTCTTATGATTTCTCAAAACTCACTTTAAAAGATAGGGCGTGTTAGTTAAAGCGAGATAATTCAACATGGCTGGCGCTAGAATACATCGATGCAGTCTGGTCTGCTTTAAAAAAAACAAATAGAAACTAAACGCAGTTTTATGAAACACACACAAAGCCAGCTAGTCCCCTCCCTTCAAAACGCCCCCATGAAATACATCTATGGCAAAAAGATTAAAGAGAAATAGTAATAGTATTTTATGTTGCCATGGATACATGAACGTGGAACATAGTTTCAAAGTGTCGCCCAGATACCATCGGTATAATGTTCGCGTGTAACATCAGAAAATGTCATGTCATTTTGGATGACAAGTGGAGTGGTATCGATAAGGTTTTTCGTGTATATTTGGAGAGAGAGAGAGAGAGAGAGAGAGAGAGAGAGAGAGAGAGAGAGAGAGAGAGAGAGAGAGAGAGAGAGAGAGAGAGAGAGAGAGAGAGAGTGTACCTGGCACTTTCATATCCAAAATATTGTTTTGCAATTATAGAACAAGGTGTTATAAAGGGACGTTTAACTGAAAGTCAGTTTAACTTATATAATCAAATTCAAATTTCTAGGATATAGAAGGCAATGCTATTTTGTGTTTTTACAATTAAATATGAGGCAATCCAAATATTTCAAATTACTATCCATCGGAGAATCCTGGTCTCTTGATACCATTGATATCTAATTTTACATTAGCTGCAGTAACGGCCATGATCAGCAAGGTCTTGCCAGAACGTCATATTCAAATTTTACTTAAAGAACAGTAATTGGGTCAATAAGCACTTTCACACTCACGTAACCTAATCGAATTCACTTAAACATAAAATGACAAGGCTGCTCTGGATAACCGAATTAAATTGAGACAGAACCCGAAACCCAATTATTCAGTTCTATATTCACGTTGTGCTGTAGTTTAGAATACTGTCACAAAACCAAGGTACCTTCATAGAACCTTGTGTTGATCAGTCTAAAAAGCTTGTATAGCTAAGGCTAGAAAGCTTATCAAGCAAAGATTAAAAAAAGCTTATCAAAGAAAGCCTGGCTGGCTAATATAAGAAAGTAAGTGCATAATTAAAAATGTAACTAAATAGCAGGTTTAGAAAGTACTGCCTTTTTATTCTCCCAAAGTTCGGTGGCATGTTTTTTTTTTATCTCGTTGTTCCTTCTGTCCGTCTATCCTCCTGTCTGTTTGTCTGTCCGTCTTTCTGTTTGCATTAAATTTTTCTTTTATTATAACTACTGAATCGTACTAAAGAAAATCATCATGCTTGACAATTACCTATTCATGTTCTTTCAAATGAAAAAAGAACATGTATTGGTCTGGTTGTCAATGATTATATACTGTAAACCTCCTTGCTATGGACCGATATTCCATGTTCACATGCCAACCTAGCCACCTTTTCTGTCTTATTTCAAGTAACCCAACCCCCTTCTCCATCAAAGTTAATACTACCTGCTAATGGGCCTGCATTTAGAATTTGCAGGATTTCTGTTTTCTGAGAGAGAGAGAGAGAGAGAGAGAGAGAGAGAGAGAGAGAGAGAGAGAGAGAGAGAGAGAGAAACAAGGTCTTATCTGTACATACTCCACTCAATATAAGAAACCTTTGTAAAACAGCACTGCTGGCTCGAAAAAGATAACTTCACTTCTTTGCTACTAAGAAGTCAAACAAAGCTGGAATCTGATGGAACTGCTTTAATCATGATAAATCGACGGAATTGGAAGTAAATGGTAGCACCAAGCTTCCTTAAGAAGTAAACCTATTAGCAATTCCACAAACAAGTAAATCATCTTCGCTTGCACTTTTTTGTTTGTCTTTTGGAGAGAAGAAAACTTCAATATGGAAGATGTATGGACGCATAAGACGGATTACGAGACCAAATGACTGTTATGGCATTATGTCTTGTTCATCTTTTTGGCGTCTTACAATCTCTTTAAAGAGTATTCATTACAGATGTAACTTGCAGACGACCTACGTAATGGATGTCTTTCTTCTTTGAAACAAACGCAGAAAACGGAAGTTATAGTTGAATTGAAGGGAAGTACAACCACGCCTTCACACACCAATCAGCAAATATACAGTAACGGTAGGGTAAGAGGGTAAGCTTTCCTGCGTTCAATCGGTGAAGTTATTAAGAAGAATTAACATTTATGGGGGGTTTTTTTGGTAGAAATTCTAGTTTGATCTCTCTCTCTCTCTCGATCTCTCTCTCCACACTTTCCCGATCATCAATAATTCAATTTCTGTGGCTTAAATAAGCAAGAAAAATGCGTTCAAATGAAAAGGACAGCTACTTTTTTTTATGTATTTGTATTATTTATAACAAGTAAAGAGGAAAAGTCTTTCTTTCTTTTTTTCACAATGTAGACCTTAAAAACGGTTAAAACTGTATTTTGTCAATGATTGTCCTAACGAATAATCAATACAAAATAATTTCATTTGTCCTTGCTATTCCTGGGAGCTTTCACAAAGTCGATCTTGACTAACAGCCTTCGGGTGTTTGATATGAAATAACATTAGCTCAGGAATAAAGATCACACTTAGAATTGGGGATTTTGGAACCATGGTATTTACCAAAAGAAGTACCATCTCCTACGGCGATAGAGTTCATATTCATGGGGGGGACATACTCGAATTATGTGTGATGAGCAACCCACCAACACGCTATAGGTTATGAATTTGCTAATACATTAGTTGCACGGGGTTTTTGCGAAAGATACTGAAAATTACGAAGTTGCATACTTTACGTTGAAATAAACCCCTTTCTCTAAGATTTTCAGACTTAATTATTTCTTCAACCAAACTTGCAATTTAAGTTAAGCCATTATTCTGATAATCAATTGCATGTATAAAGTTCGTGATGAGGGTTTTGAGTCACTGTCGGCAAATTAAATCGTACATTACAAGCAGTTTAACAATATGATCAGCGCCATAATTTTATGACCATTACCGTACATAATGGAACATTGGCATAAGTCCTTAATCGCTTAATAGAACATTATGTACGTCCTTTTGATGCAATATTGACGATTTCTAAGTTATCGTTAATGTTCAGAGGTTTTCATACATAGTCGTTCATTAAAACGCAAAACAACATACAATGTCATCTGTATATCTTTCCTCTGTAAAAAAAAACAATAATAACCATCGTAGTGGGTTTTTTTAAATTTCAAGAAATATTGATATTTTTAGAACAAAATATCATTTTATCCAAAATTTAAAAATTGATAAGAATAACATATAAATACTCTGTTAAAAGCATTCATGGAGTTATTTTAAATATTGTCTGCAATTTCTGCAACCAAATCTAAAATGTTTAATCGGCTTGTGTTTAATCATTTAAGAACTTGTTAAGTAATTAAAATTTGTTTTTAATCATTGTATATTCGTAGATAGAAAAATATGTTCAAACCACAACCTTTTTTATCGGAAACCGAGCACTCTTGCAAAAACTCCTGTTAAAGGAATACCCTGGAATAGGACTGTGCAACTTTAATTACGTAACATCTATCTATGTCCACAGAAGTAATTTCCATATTCTGCATACTAGAAAACATGGTACATGAACAACTTCCAAGATTGAATTGAAAATGCCTATAAATTTGCATTTACTAATGTTTAATTTTCATTCGTTTAATTTCATCGTAACATGAACTTACATTTAATTTCAAATCCAAGTCGGTTATGTGTTCGTTTTCAGTAGTTACTTTTAGTAACTATAGTACTTGTGTGTATAATGATTAAGGGTTTTTAAGTACCTTAAGTTCCATTAAAGGGCTAAATGGTTGCTGTATTTAACATAAACCTTCTATACTATATAATTAAATGTCCGTCAACCACTTGTAGAAAATTAATTTTATGTATTTTTTGTGACAAAGATATATAGAATACTTAAATTTTAGTAAAATTTATATTTAAAAAGAAATGTTAATTTCGTTTTATTTTTTGTTGTTTACTTTGTAATTTATCAAACCTTCGCATAATAAAAGCAGGGATTTGGTCACATGAAAAGTAAAAAAAAATTTTTTTACATACCTTGTTTAATTCATTCCATTGGAATAATTCGAAGGAGAAAATAACCCATACTGACTTTCATTCATAGCACTGAAATTCAGTGGTAATTAACAACTTATAGTCCAAACCGAGAGGAAACACAAACCCAGAAGAGTTAGACTGTTTACGGGGTTCTTTTTCTTCCCCTCATTATAAAAGCGCCTGTCCTTTCGGTGATACCCAAGACCAGTAACAAGAGATACGAACTTATAAACATCCTCAAATAAGTTTGAATCGATCCGAGCGCGTTAATTCCATGGAATCAGTCATTAAATTAAATTGCTTCAGCAACATCACTGGCCAAGCTTTTCACGTGTTCGTGCATGTCGTACTAAGAAGTTCTCACCTTATCGAAGCATTTTAAGGATGACAACATGCCCTACTCACAATAGATACACTTTCGCTTGGAAATACGCATATGAAAATTATTTACAGATGTCATCAGATGGACTTAGTAGAAAAAAACCTGTCGTTTTATCGATTTATGACGCAAATTTGATTAAAATTTGGTGAACGTCCTTTGTGCAGCTGTTTTATCATTTCCCGTCTTTCCACAGACCAAAGGAAAATAATTACATATCTGTAATTCAATTTTACATCATTTCCTATTATATATTAATATTTTCAACAACAAAAAAAAAAAAAAAGATTGATAGAAAAAAATCATTGAAAGTTATCATTATCACCTTTCTTGTCTTGTGAAGAATAGTTTAATACAGAAAAATTCCAAATTTGGAGTTCAGACGACATTTATTAGAACCAGTCACATATCAGGTTCAAAAAAACCCGCTTCAAACTGTGCTTGCAATATTTTTACAAATCTTCTAAAATAAATTACAGTAATGTTATTTGCAAAATTTAAAGGTAAAAGTTCTTGGTCTTATGTGTAGATAGTGACGCAGTTGTTAAACCTTCCTTTTTTCAATGTTCTAAAGATATGTAAAACATAGAAATTATATCAATACCTCTCTCTTACTTGAAAATAATACCTTTAAGAGGAGTTAGACATGTTTGCAATAACGTTTGGCGTTATGTAACGGACACGGTTTTTGTCTCATTACACTGTCATCTACGTGATCGATTTCATTGTAAAGAGAGCATCAAACGGCGAAAGAAAATTACCAATAAGAGACCAGAGGAAATCCACGAACAGAAGATAGTGTCTACCCATGTCTGTGTAATGACTTCTCTTTATAAATACAAATATATCTGTAACAATTGATAGGTAGCCGGTGCTGCGAGTTCTTTCCAAGCTGTCTGACATTTTCGGAGCTACAATTTTGCAAGCAAAGTACATGTATACAGCTAATTCATTAGTTTTTGCAAGCGTTAATGATATCAATGTCTACTGATTTTGTGGACAGGAAAGTACAAAAGATATCAAATTACACATAAAAGTACTACAGCTTAAAAATTATTACAGAAGTTTTGTAGATTTGCCTTGTACACAGGGTAATACTTCAACATAGCACACCAGTGCTAAAAAAAATAATGGGTGATTTGAAATCGTTCAGTTCTTGTGCTTCACCGTTTGTGTGGAGAATTTTTGAAGTTTTGCATCCAGTGCGGAAAGAAGGAATATCTTATTGACGCCAATTGCGAATGAAGTACTTTACCATACTTTTATTTTTAGTTCCATCTACCATTTACGATCAACTCTAACATTTAACCAGAGCAACAGGTCGCCACTCACTGAAGAATCCAGTTATGATACTGAGTATGTAGTTGTTTTGAGCCTCTCCTCAGTTGAAAAGCGTCTTTCGGGGAAAATAAGGCACGTTGGTCACACGGAAGCCGGTTCCTGTGGAACGTAATGGTTGGAAACATTTTGTTTGGCGGTAAAAGAAATGGCTAACGCTGAGCATAACATAGAGACACTTCTTTATTGGGAGGAAAGCTTGTCACGGTGTTGGGAGGAAGGCTTGTCACGGTGTTGAGACGTGTTCGTTAAAGACGTCATCGGCATCTTGAAACTACCTCAATTTGAAATCAACCATATTTGCATCCTTTGACAAGTTGTTTAGACTCTGCATGATATTCGTACAAATTCTTCACGTCCTCTATGGACTTTATAAACGTGATAAATTTCCGTATACAGAAACAGTATGAATGGTTTTGTTTTGTAGAGGACCAAAACGTTTTGTATACAACTATACATAGGAAGAAATGCAATGAAAAAGACAGTCTGTCCACTATTTTGCCTCTAAACTTTACCATTAGCCGTCTATAGAAATTTAGACGGTAGCCACGTGATGACTTGTATTCAATGACAGATTTCGCCATACAAAGGTGTTGAAGAAATTAATCCGGTTAAAAGGGAAAAAATAGAGTAGTAATTGTGTGTGGCCTAACCCATAAATATTGAGTTTTTCCTTTTCCTTAGTGCACCGTGGCATTAAGCACATGGCCTCTTAAAAAATCCGATTTTTATGAACTTAAATTGATTGTAAATTTGTTGAGATGCGCTCTTTTAAATGCAGATATATTCTTATAATAATCAAATAACCCCCATTTCCTTTCCCATTCTCACTGTAACATTCTCATTATAACTCTTTTTAAAAACAGCAATTGCAATCACGTGATACTCAAACAACCCGAACACGTGCATTTCCGGATTGGTAGATTTACATTTTTACATTTCTTATATATCTTCTTATTTCTGATCGATGTCATAATCAAGAAGTTAAACACCTGTTTAAGTCACTGAAAACGTTGAATTGGCAAAATGAAGAAAAGGGTTAAATTTAAGGTTTTTTAAAACTAAATAAAGATTAGAAACAACAAGGGTGCACATAAAAAAGTAACTGTACTAACAATAGCGGCTAAAAAGATATTGCGGTTTACCGTAAGTATACTTACCGACTACATGTACTTGCTTTATTCGACGTCAAGCTGTATTGTCTAGTTATTTGTTATTGTCGAATAACAATTGCTTGACCAAACTTTATATTTTTCAGTATTTTAACATCGATTTTTTAAAATCAAATTTTCATTAATGAATTAATCACTACATCGCTATAAAAGGTGACGATCCGCTTCTCCTCTCTCCTTGCCCTTAGAAAGATAAGAGTAGTTACTCGCAACCCTTGGCTGGCGAATATATGAAAATACACTTGTTTATTTATTTATCTACATGTATTTATTACTTTTCCATATTTTTATTTTTTACAACTTATTAAGTTTCTGTGTTCATATTAGATCTATTAGACGCCCTTTATGAATTACACTAACAGTATTTGGTTGCCTTTTAGTGACTTTAATTCACATTTGCACAATATTGAGAAAAAGGCATGTATTTAGAATTATTAGGAATAGTTTGTTTGTGGAGGTTATTTGTATAAAAGGGTTTTGTCGACAACATTATTGAGATGTACAGCTAAAAATATATTGCAATCATTAAAACATTTATGTAACAAAATCATAAATATCTTTCATTTGAGCAGTCATTTGTAACATAATGGCAATATCTACTCTTACTGTGTATTCGACACATTATTTATTTATGACATTTCCTTCGGAATATTCCCGTGGAGCGCCATTGAATTACGTTTATTATTACCTTATGCAAGCCTTACTCTAGTATATAAAGACGATTTATGTTTTCCTCGTTAATATTCAGTTTATAGCTATTTTCAGTAAGTTTCGAATCCTATTGAATTCCGAAATGGTAAGAACTCGTCGGTTACCGTTGCACACGTATTTATAAATGCGTATGTTGCACAGCTAAAGTAAAAGAAAAATCAAAAGAGTTTGAGGGGGATTACTAGATTTTTTTATCCTTTTTCACCAAGTTCAAGCAACCTCCCAGAAGATCGATCCCGATTATATTTATAAGAGTGAGCATTACACACATTCTGACCAGCAAGAACAGGAGAACCAATAAGCTGGAACAGAAAAGAGACTTTAATCGATCAAATTTCACGTTGCTCTGCACATAACGATGTGTTAAGCCATTCAAAAAAAATTATTGAATTGAAATATACTTCATCATACTCGTAGCTTTCTCTTTTTTCTTCTCTTTTACCATGCACTCTCGCCATGAGCTCTTGGTAACACCGATGACTTTTTAGACAAACTAAGCATATTTCAATAAAGCATAACGGTATATTGATACACATGAGAACCCTAACCGGATTGAATACTATATATGAATATGTAGTATGGTAAGGTTAGGGGGTCTAACATTCCATGTTATTTCCGAAATCATTTTTTTTTTAAATTTAAGGATCTTTGTAACGTAACAGACTTGTTTCATATTGGAATTCAAAAGTCTCATTCAACCAAAATGAATTTCTCATCAAGTCTGATTAACTACTTTTCTTCAGAAAATGACTGACGATTCACTTGACAAGGTATTAAGTTATTATTATATATTTTTTTCAAAAACAAAGATGAATATGAACGAAATAAGCTCCTTTCCTTTTACAGTTTGTTATTTGGATAATTTTAATTAAGATAGTATGAACAATTTCAGAATATAATTGCAATCCACTGGATATGTTCATGTTCTCAAACTTTATTTCAACTCTCATCAAAAATTAAAACCTCATATTTTAAAAAATTTTCCCACC
The DNA here is from genome assembly GCA_020458035.1 of Magallana ariakensis. NCBI lineage: Eukaryota > Metazoa > Mollusca > Bivalvia > Ostreida > Ostreidae > Magallana > Magallana ariakensis. The sequence goes on along the minus strand of CM035815.1, from coordinate 19,034,275 downwards.
TTTATGAGCAAGAAATAGAAACTACTTTAAGTCTTTAACGCTTAAAGAACGTTCATGTTTACAGAACTGTTTTCATTACATGTTTAAACTTGCAACATACTTTTCCTCGACAAGAAATTACTCTTTACTTCAGCGCAGCGACAATTAAAGAAGCATTGAACCGGTACAGTGCCAAAATGATAATTATAGCATGTTTATCAAAAAATTTAGCACTTCTCAGTTCTGCTGAATATTCGATTTGTGGGAAAACAGTTACATATCACTTACAAATTAGTTACAGGAGTCCTAGAAATTCGTTCTAGTTTTGTTTCACTGCACGAACTTTTCGCATTCCTAAATACAATCTTCAGACTTCGCACAACAATCAAAGTTAAATTTAACATTCATCGAAAGCATATTTACATACAATTGGTGTTTTCTCCCTTATTTCTTTTAAATAAATCTGATCGTGTTCATATATAGCCACTGACAAATCTGAATCATACGGACCATTAAAGTACAAGTAGCGATCATTGCAAAAAAAAAAAAATAGAAAGTTACATAACCTTCTTATACTTGCCACGGTTTTCCATCAATTCTCTTCCTTCCTACCCTAAAATCCTCACCAAAAAAGCATTTCAATGTTTGATCGAAAATCAAAGTTCGCGATCAAAAAGATGTCAAAAAAGTATGATTTCATAGTTTTACATCGTAAATAAAATAAAGATTTATTAAAGTAAAAATAATATACATTCTCAATAGATAGGTATATTAACTCAGACAATTAACATCTTTTCATGCATCACATATAAACTCTTGCTAAAGCCTTTGCATTTTCTTTAGCTGACAAATATTCTCTTTTCCTACCTTCATTGACAACTAGTCTGAAGATTACTATGTTGCCGATTTGAACGCAGTTATCATGCTAGAATTACCTTTAATTTACAAAAATTAAAGTTTGGAGCATATTATTATACCTTTTTTTACTGCATGACATCTTCCAGTATAGACCAGAACAAAAACATATTGCAATGGAAATATATTTTAACCTTCCGATAATTTCTGCTTATGTCGCAGACGAAAGGTACGAATTTGTGACGTTATGTGACATCGAGACTGTCAAAATATCCATATGGCTGCATGAATAGTTCCACAATTGATGTTTTCTTTAAAGGCAATTTGGTTTATTTTTAAAGCAAACACCCACTTCTTGTAAGAAAACATAATATTTATGGTTTTTGTCGTAAATCAACTTGTTTAAACTTAAAGTTCTTCAATAACACTGATCGGGTGCAAATGCAGACCTTTAATACTGTGATAAGCATGGTATACACGATATTTGATATCGTATGATATGAGAAATAAACGAATTGTGAAAATTCAATAATTAATTATGAAACTTTTATAATTCGGGAAACTTGGTTCACAAAAAGAGGGAGGTGGTATAAGAAGCACAGAGTATAATTTTCACAGATCGATGATTAAAGAAAATCAGAATAAGCCATGTTGAAAGACAAAGGAAACAAGATTAAAAATATACCTACGGTATCAGTTTCGCTATCAGACTTTTATTATATTAAAAGAAAGGAACACGCAAGTTTATAGACTTTGTTTCCAATCCTTCGTTGATAAATTTTCATTAAAAATACCTTCTAATTCAAATTAGCTTCCGGTGTGACCGATTTGGAGTTGATTATCACGTGACATTGACCGGAGTCGTAGTAAGCGAAATCTTTGCTTGTTCTTTGAGTCTTGCGTAGCAATAATTGTTTTGTTGATTCGAGAAAAAATGTCCAGTGAGATACAGAGTTACGAGTCACGTGGTTACGAGTCTAATAACATCGAGGATGTCTTCTTAAACATACACATCAAACTTTTTATTAAAATCTTATAATTTCAATATGCAATTATATTTGGTAAACGTTTGTTGCAAAGTTCCTGCATTATACTGGAGACGAGGCGCACAGTTATGCAATTTGACAAGTTTCTAAAGGTTTTTTATTTCTTATGGGTTTTTTCTCTGGCCGGTCACGTCATAGGTGAAACTATTTTTAAAGAATTAACAAAATAGGTGCGGAAATATATGTATATATGTATATATGTATATGTGTATATTGTTTGATGTAATTAATTTTTATTAACTTTGTCAATAGCATTATACAAATGACAAACTTCCGGTTTTCTAGGCTAGTCGGCAAATGTACTTGCTTGGATGGTTTTTTTTTTAAGAGTAGATAAGACTAATATATAAATAGTGCCTGTTTGGGAGGGTACCAGTTGAAATTGACATCCCGAGAAACCATTGTCAACCGATGCGAAGCGGAGGTTGACAATGGTTTTCGAGGGATGTCAATTTCAACTGGTATCCTCCCAAACAGGCACTATTCATTTTATTATACTGAATGTCTTAATGTTATAGCAAATTTTACTGCTTTTATATAGAAAATACGTGAGTTCTACGACGAACCGTACGCGCATAATTTACGCGCATGTAACAATTCGTTCTATCGGCCCGTTGCCAAGTGTGTTGCTAACGCTGAGGGTATGAGAACGGATTGTCAACTGTGTCTAAACCAATCAGATTTCAGTATTTAACATGAAAGTATAATAAATTTTATTGCTCCATCTACAGTCTTGTGCTCGCAAAAGTACAAATTTCAGAAGCAAAGACAATTATAATCGATTTATTCTAGATTTTATGAGCAAAATATCACGGATAAATAAAAAAATATAAAATCGTCATCGCTTTTAAAAAACATTCTAACAAACTGGTTAAGAAACCTCACTCCAATAGTGCCTCAATCACATCAGAGCACTGGATAAATTGATGTTAGCTATAATGAAGGGCTGTTCCAATGATAGATACAGACAAATCTAGAGGGTAGGAAACAATTATAGACAGGTTTGGAGATGGGAACCAATTTAATTGTAAGTTATCACTCAAATAAAAATTGATTGACAATCCAGAGCTCCTGGTCTTGTATCATCACCAAAGAGCCCGTATGACAACACGCTCTTGGACCTTTCCACCAACACATTAGATAATGAATGAAATGTTTTATCTCCAAACCATGGTCTGCCACATAATCCTTTCGTAACATGAAAGGTAGAATAACACGGGTCCGATAATAATGTTTATTGCAAGTGGTCTTGTCGAAGACAGGAAGAAAATCCAATACTTCTTTCATCATTTCCAACAAATTCATAAAGGTTGTTTTTGTGAGCCATTCGTTTTCATTGGTCCGTTTATTAAACAAACGCATGTCTTCATATTTAGGAGGGGTTTTTTTTTTTAAATAACTTTATTCTCACCCGCATGGTGTAAAATAATAACGAGATTATTGAAATTTGACAACAGCCAGTATCCTTACCAAGCAAATCATTTTTTATAAGTTTAATATTCAGACTTTAAAATACCGTTTGAAAAAAAGAATACTGCAAATAATTGCAAATAACTATTTGATAAAGCCCTTAATACAGTATTCCGGTTTTATTTGGCGTCAAGAACATCGGTTTAATAAAAATGCATATTGATAGATTTTTCCCGTATTTTATAACCAAAATTTTCTCGTTTTGTTCATTTAATGTTGTATATAACACAAAATTCATGTTAATTGAACAGTAACTTCATTTTTCAATTGATGTAAAACTTTTCCAATTCTACTATGATTTCAATAAATCGCGACTTGCATGTAAAATTACCTACCTTAATCCTCCCAAAACTTCACTACACAACTGCAACAAAACAGCGGATAAATCCATCCTTAAAAATGCACGAAGAGAAAGAGTAAAAAATATCCAATTTTCCGAGATAGATAAAAATAAAAATCCTCTTCTGTAAAAAAGGAACTAAAAGAAAAGGACGAGGGGGAAAAGGCATGTAACAGTTACTACTCAGTGAGCTAAATGAACATGCGCTGTGCTGGCATCTAGCACTAGCTAGTGTATTGGGCTATTGTCACCAAGTCTTTCTATACCTGGCTAGATCCCCAGCGCCAGCATCGCAGTGCGACGTCACTCCGATAGCTAGTCATCAAACGGGCATTAATTTGTATCAAGAAAATTCATATACGGGGAGAAAATATGAACTAGAAATATTATTGATTTTCTAATATACGCTGTTAACGCCTTTTTGTCTTTGTAGAACACACCAATTATTTTGGACCTTGTTTGTTTTAGATGGATAATTTGTTTTTCAAGATGGGGAAAACCGTTTTTATTTCAATTACCTCTTGCATCAGATAGCAGACCAGGGTGGTTCTAGATAGTGCCGCGAACAGGTTAATTTGCCCGATGACTTTTTTCCTGCGTCGAGGTAGAATAATTATTGAATAATTATGCCAATGATCAAACTCGTAAGAGATATGTGTGATAACTAATGTCTGATGCTGTAGCGAATAAAGATTAATAATAAATCGTTTTGTTGCATTTTAACAATAAACTTGACGTCGTTTAATCAAGTATTCGCCACTGTTTTTTGGATTTTGTTTAATTTTGTTACGAACTGATTGTATTCAGTCGAATTTCTCAAAAACAAATTCCAATAGACCCGTATCTAAGTTTTGGGCATTCAAGCATTTGATAATTTAAATGTCATACATTGCTTTGTTCAACTGTTTCCCTGATAAAAAGCACAAACATGCACCGTAGAATTTTAAAGGAGAGAGAGAGAGAGAGAGAGAGAGAGAGAGAGAGAGAGAGAGAGAGAGAGAGAGAGAGAGAGAGAGTGTGTATGGATGAGTTGGGGGTGGGGGTTTCTAAAATTAAACAGTGATAGAGATTTTAAAGTTAACACGTACTTTATTTTGGGTAAAAAAAAACTTCTGAAAATCCTGTAACTCAACAATTACACAAATGTCTTTAGCAGACTGTTGCTGTGGCAGTGCCAGTGAATGCATCGAGATAACTTGCTTACGATTGAAAGAAGCGAGATTTAAGGTGTTGATGGAATACTTGATTGTCATTTAAAAAAATATTAAATGTGTTAGCAAATACGTTGTATCTTACGAGTTGCCTGAAATTTCGATTTCAGGTATTTGTTAACTGTTGATACCTTATTATATCGACTTCGGGGATTTTGTAACAAGTGTTCCAAAATCAACAAAAACAATGACAGAGACAACAATAAAAACAACAACAATAACAACAACAGTACCAAACAAACAATCCATATAACAACATAGCTTATGACTTAACATTTGCACTAATAAAGACAACGTACCATTGCTAACAACAAATCAACAAGGAGTAGAAAATAGCATCACTAGAAACAAAAGTTAAGTATCAACAGAAACAACTTAACATTAACAAAGACAACAGTGTATGTAACATATTATCAGCAACAAAGTAATGAACTTGGGCTTCAGCAACGCCTGATAAATGATGACTCAGCAACAACCAAAACATAATCAACATAACAACAAAGGCAAAAATATAGTGTGAACAAACCCTTCATAATGAAGAGCACGAACATGATAAGTAAACATTAGAGAGGAAACAACAAAGCATCAAGAGGGATTACAGCGTAGACAGTACGCTATCAGCAACAAAAAGCAAAGTCATCAGCCCAGGTGAGCTAAAAAGAATGCATTAATAATCACATCAACATTGCAACAACAACACCAAAATACTGCATTGTCTAAACGACCACAATAACAAAAGCTGTCAAATGGTTCTTTGTGAAAAAAACCAGCAAGAAATACCATTTGTTAGATCATAACAGACTTAAATAGACAATTACCTAAAACAAAAGCCAGATGGCATCGCATTGACGGCATTCAAACATTCTAGTAATAAACAACATCACGGCACTAACAAAGCTATCAACAAAAAAAGGTGAGCAATGACAAAGACATGAAGTTATTCCTCGAAATAATACTGAGCATCGTCAAATCAGCTAAATAAACGAGTATAAATTAATTCAAGAATTTGAATGGCAGTGTTTACAGTTTCTTCTCAACCACCGACCAGAACTGGAACCTTTGTGGTGACCCCCCCCCCCCCCCCCCTCCCGGTAAGTATCCAACAAATGACAAGAACGAAGCCCTCACACAACCTGGTACCTTGATCTAGGAACAGCGTGACGACTGGATTATGCTGTTAATCAGATTATCATGGATGAATTTGGTGAAAAACTATAGAAACCTTTGATGCATACCGACTGGCCTGTATTTAATGCCATCTTATGTAGACAGGCTACGGAGCACGCAGGAATGAGTGATGCGTTAAACATCATAAAATGTATACTCCAGAGAACGTTTCAATGGAAAACAAATTAACAATTAGCTTAAAAGTTTATCTTGATCGTTGTTATATTGATAGTTTTTTCTCCAATTTAAATGAAAAAAGAACTTAATTTTGATCCGCATCGTTCATTTTTTTTAAGTACTGTAAACATTGCGCTTTGGGGGAAAACATTTTAAAACCTTTTTAAACATAACCAACTTTTTCATCCAATCAGTAGTTCTAATGTTCTATTAAGTGATTCTTAAAACCGATATGAATTTCTCTAAGTTACAAGCGACTTCTTCATGACGAGACCATGTGATCATATTAATTAAGTAACATGTTAGCGGTTTAGAAGGGCTGAGTTTACCAAATATGATCTATTACATCAATCGTTTAATCCCTCAAAATATATCGCGTATATTTGTTATGAAGACCTTTTCTCCACCTTTCGTTTATTTATTCATTCAATAGAGGGCGGTCTAAGTTATGGAACTTGTGCCCAATCCCAATTGTATTTTTGTACAATAAAAATATGTTCAAAACATTCATTCACTCATTCATTCATTCATTCACTCATTCCACTTACCAATAAAAAGATTCCAACACCATAATTCACAACTATCACTTTAGTACTTCTCTTTCATTAGCAAAATTAAGTTTTTTTGTTGTTGTTTTGAAAAAAATGTGCTCATACATTTATTTTGATACAGAAATCATTCGTGACTATAGCTAGAGCATCAAATCTGCTTAGGACACACCAAAACATGCGCTAAAATCAAGGGTTAACTTCGGAAACTATTGTTATCATTGAGAAGCTTGAAGTTGAGATTTTCTGAAAGAAAGTTACACCTTCAATACTGGTCGATATAACATTGAAAAGACCCAGACCATAATACTGACAACTCATACTCCATAATGCCTATACATAATGCTTACATTTCCAGATTAATGGAATTAACCCCTCAAGCCCTGAATAAATGTCGGGTGTGACAGGGATTTTTGTGTCTTACTTAATACATCCAAATACATGTCAGACGGCGTTTGTTGTTGAATATGCTGAGCAACTACATAGGTTTTAAGCGCTATAGAACCCTTGACAAATTCAACGAATTCTGAAATATTTTGTGCCCCGTAGCTAGTGAAAAAACCCAAGAAAGTCTAGGAAATAGGGTATTTCAGGCTAACTAAAAGAACATGGGAAAATGAAATTGTCGACGCAACTTCTAGCTTGATTTTCTGTGCAATCATACACCAAAAATCTAATTCTAGTGCAGTAAATTAAAAAAGAAAGACAGTATAACCTCTGGGAGAACATGAACTTCCGTCTTATGTCCCCTGTCATGGAAACAGACGACTGAAGACTGGATATGGCTTGCAGAAATATTTAATTTACTTTTGAAGACATGATTTACTTTGTCTGATTGTGTCACACAGGAGACCCATAGGCCAGACCTAATACTCGGGTATAATTTTTATATATTAACAACTTTCTAAAAAAAAAATCCAAAAGGAAAATCAATAATATGAGGAGTTTGATGCTTTTGCAAACAAGTTTTTATAATAAGTAAACAACGGTAAGCAATCAATTTACATAATCATTTAAAAAATATAACAAAATTAGGAGGATACATCAAATTAAATAAATAAGCAACAACATTGTTAACATCCCATTTCGTGTATCGTTTCCTATATACAGTAATAACCATGAATGTTAAGGGGGAAACATTCCAGATTTATTACCCACACGTGACATTTAACATGCAAAGACAATCAAAGATAAAGTCGCCATTGGGTTTCTATGTCAACATGCAGTTTAACTGTCTTTTTCTCAAAATACAATTTTTTTGTCATCAGCCATAGACAAATAATCATATCTTAGGTAAAAATTTATCGATGGAATTCATACGAATGCGCCAAAGCAGGGGATGAAAAGTTGCGACGGCAAAAGAGAGGGAGATGCGATGATATTTGTGATATATATGTATATCAACGCATGTTAAGCCAAGTTGCCGGTTATTCCTCGCATCCTCGCCTTATAAACGAAGTAACGTTGTTGCTAAGGAACATCACGACCAGACACATGAAATAACATTTTTCAAAGGTGAAATATAGATGTTTAAGTCACAGAAACTGATCAGTGTGGAACTCATACATTGCAAAAAGACTTTAATGGGCCATTATACATGTAGAATAAGCAACACGTGTTGACTGGACGCAAACAGACCAATCATTAACGTAGGTCGGGCTTTTCGGCACGAGTTTTGATTTGACTTACCATAAACTACATGTTGCGCACTTGTTAACCATCTACATGTAGTTAATACCCAGTATTGAATGTTTCTAAATTCCGATTGTCGTGAGAGTTTTACACCAGATTCTATCTACATATACATGTATATGACAGTTTACGAACTTTCAGAAAATCATAACAGTCTTGAGAAAAGAAGTGCATGATGGCTTAACAAGAGGTCCAGGGGCACATCGCTCACAGAGGCAACAATGGAAAACTTTATTAATTTTAAACAACTATATATACACAAAAAAGAGGCCAATGTGCCACATCACTCACCTGAGGAACAATAGGTATGATAAAATCAGCTTAATGGAGCCATAATACAAACTATCTGGACAATGTATTATAATAATACATGTAGATCCTGTATAAATAAAATTCCATTTTTTACACTTGATATTCTTATTTTTATAATCAAGTCCCTTATCTGTCTTGCAGTTCTCAAAAAGATCCTAAACAATTGTTTATATATGGGATATAAATCTATATCAGACTCTGAATCCCTTGTGAGGCCCAAGAATCGTCCAGGGGCCAAAGTCTAAAAAATTTTAAAGAATCGGCAATATGCCAAAATGCTTGCATATAAGTAAAACCATATAACATTTCAGTTTTTGTGAATAATCAAAATGTTTCCCTTGTAAAATTGGATCCCCAATCAATGTGGCCCCACCCCACTCCTCAAGGTTTTGATTTGAACGAATTTGAAATCTACATTATTTGAGGTTGCTTTCACCAAAGTTACAGCTTTTCCAGGCAAATAGTTTTTTTAGAAGACTTTTCTCTATACCTTCCTATGTAAATGTTTGCCCCCCCCCCATGACCCCAGATTTTCTCTATATATCACTATGTCAAAATTTGACAGCCCCCCCCCCACATTGTGTCCCCACCCTACCCAAGGGGGATTTGATTTTCACAACTTTAAATCAACACTAAGTAAGGATGCTTCCACCCAAATTTCAGCTCTCCTGGCTGATTAGTTTCTGAGAAGAAGATTTTAAAACATTTACTCTATATTTCTATGTAAAAATTTGACCCCCCCCCCCATTGTGGTCCCACCCTTCCCCCGGGGTTCATGATTTTCACAACTTTAAATCTACACTACATGAAGATGCTTGCACACAAGTTTCAGCTTGTTAAATTTCAACTCCGAATTTCAAAACTTAAAATCTACACTACATGAGGATGCTTCCACACAAGTTTCAGCTTGTAAAAAATTGACCCCCATTGTGGCCCCACCCTACCACCGGGGGTCATGATTTTCATAACTTTGAATCTACACTACATGAGAATGCTTCCACGCAAATTTCAGCTCTCCTGGCTGATTAGTTTCTGAGAAGATTTTTAAACATTTACTTTTATATTTCTATGTTAAAGTTCGACCCCCATTGTGGCCCCAACCTACCCCTGAGGGTCATAATTTTCACAACTTTGAATCTACGCTACCTGAGGATGCTTCTGTTTAAGTTTCATTTTTTCTGGCTTTTTAGTTTCTGAAGATTTTTAAACATTTACTCTATATATTCCTATGTAAAAGTTCGACCCCCATTGTGGCCCCACCCTACCTCCGGGGGTCATGATTTTCACAACTTTGAATCTACATTACCTGAGGATTCTTCCACATAAGTTTCAGCTTTCCTTGCCAAATGGTTTTTAAGAAGAAAATTTTTGAAAATTTCTCTAAAATTTTCAACAACTAATTATCTCCCCCTGAAAAGGGTGTGGTCCTTAATTTTCACAACTTTGAATTCCCTATGCCTATGGGCGTTTTGTGCCAAGTTTGGTTGAAATTGGAACAATAGTTCTGGATAATATGTTGAAAATCCGAAAATTTTACAGACAAATTTCAGCTCTCCTGGCTGATTAGTTTCTGAGAAGATTTTTAAACATTTACTCTTTATATTTCTATGTTAAAGTTCGACCCCCATTGTGGCCCCACCCTACCCCTGAGGGTCATGATTTTCACAACTTTGAATCTACACTACCTGAGGATGCTTCTGTTTAAGTTTCAGTTTTACTGGCTTTTTTGTTTCTGAAGATTTTTAAACATTTACTCTATATACATGTATTCCTATGTAAAAGTTCGACCCCCATTGTGGCCCCACCCTACCTCCGGGGGTCATGATTTTCACAACTTTGAATCTACATTACCTGAGGATTCTTTCACATAAGTTTCAGTTTTCCTGGCCTAACGGTTTTTGAGAAGAAGATTTTTAAAGATTTACTCTATATATTCATATGATAAATATCGACCCTCCGTTTTTTTTTCTTAATATATCTTCATCCTTAACCTTAAAAATATTGTTAATATTTGAGGAAGGAGAATATGGGTTTCTTGTAACCAATTTTTATACCCTAGTTCTTCTGAACACCTTTGTCTGCAATACCTTAATTCAACAGTGGCTTCACACATTTTTGTTTTCACACTTTCCGTTGGAAAGTTTGGTTGAAATATATGCATTTATAATTCTTTGATACTTAGGTGGTGTAGGACACTACCATATTGTGGCGTACTTTTTATCGAAATAAACAATAAAATTAAGAGTAATTTTATAATTTTTCTTCCCCCAAATTGTCACCTAACAGCGTAGCGCAATGGGTTAGAGCGTTCACTACGAATCTGTAAATCATGAGTTCGCATCCCGCTAAGGGTTTTATAATTATTACCTTTACAATTTTTAAAACGTATTTTTGTCAGTTCTTGTAAAATTTGAAAATTCTAATCCGGTGAAAGTACTTTTATTACAATGTACGTTTATCCACATTAATATCGACAGGTGTCTCATATCACTCTAAGTAAGTCGTGGCCATTTTTACTCTAGAGGAGCTCTGTATAAATATATAGGAAAATGCCCAAATTTAAAAGGTTTAAAATATATGGATTTTTTTCTTAACTAAATAATAGTTTACGCTAACCAAATCATGCCTTAATATTTTAGGTAGATCTGATGGTTAATTTGTTGACCACCGAGCCTCTTTAATGAATCATTTCTGAAGAAAAACAAAATACACATTTTTCTGGCTTATTCCCTTAAACGACATCAATGAAATCTGCATGTTTTGTGAGGGATGTATGAAAATTGATTAGTGTGCATTGAAAAAATTTAAATTGTTTTTACAAAAGAAATCAGGAATGAAGTATGTTCTACACATATTGCAGAAGGTTTTTTTAATTGAATTGGTTTTACGTGGTCTTCATATTGAAACCGTAAAAAATAAATTATTGTATTTTCTTAAACACTGGTATATTGAGGCACATATATTGAAAATTTAAGGCAAGTTGAGAAAAAGTTGTATGCGAGGCCTAATGGTAGCGCATGTTTTTTTTTTTTAGTTTGCTGGTTCGATCCCTCTAAATTGTAATTTTTTCTTATTAAAAAGAGTTTAATAAAATAGACAGTTTCTGACTCTGTGTGCTATTGCTGTGATATTAGATAATCTCTTCATCACTAACATTTTTACTTTTCTGATTCAACTTTGTTACAAAGAAGTCGTTCAAAATGGTTAGTGACTGAAGATCAGGGGCGCTTCGATTATTTCCTTCTGCTTGCGAAGTTCCGTTATAAAACTGGTTTCAATTCAAGGTAAAAATGCTAGGGAACACAGTGTCCAAAACGCTTTTTGGACACTTTTTTATTTCAACATGAGTCCAGATAACCTAAATGTTCAAATAAGCACGGATCTGAGAAATCCGAGTTCAACAGAACAACTGAACATTAGGTAAAAATAGGTCTTGTGTATCAGTGTAACGAGCAAGGGTAGGTCGTCTGACAGAATTCTAAACCGTTCACCTTTCAAATTATATGTGGAGGGTGGGGTTTGGATAGGCGGGATGTCTCCAAGGACATTGGTCAGTGTGTCACTTAATTTAGTTGTGACAAACACTTGTATATAATAGTTACATAGATAATAAAAAAAAACAAAACAAAATTCATTATATGAGCATTTAATGAAAAGTCAAGGGTACAGCAAAATTAAAATGAATATTAATTACATGAATTGTCCCTATACTGCATTCCATTTCATCATAAACAAAAGAACACTTGCAATGCTGACCATGTCATTATATACACTGTCATGTCTTCCATAACCCAAAGCCTCTCACTAGTTCTAAATTCATCCTTTAGCACTTCAAATTTTTAGTCACATGGCTTTATTGAGGAATTATCATTGGTCAAATTTTTAATCCACTAAGACTGACATGATCATGTAAAAACATATTTTCCTTCCAAAGTATAAAGATATACATGTAAATTTTTCTCAAATATTTTCCCCTCAGAACTTCATAAGTAAAAGAATAAGTTATATACACTAAAATTTAAAAATCTGAGCATCCAAAAACAATTAAGTTTATGGGTAAAATGAAAAAAAAATATTTTTCTACTCAATAAATAAGTCACAAAAACAACTGTCATATGTACATCAAATTCTCTAAATTATCAACATTAATCATATATGTAATGACATACATTTCCATGATTGTTAGTCAAGTTTTCAATCAAAATGTGACTTATATAAAAACAGTTTCTTGAAATCAAAATCATGCACCCCAGAATTATAAAATATGTCCCGTTATACAATAAAGTCTCTCAATATTTTTTGTGCAGAAAACACATTTATGACCTCAACATACTCTATTTGTGTCATCATGGCATACATAAGCCATGATCCAACATATAATATACTGTACAGAGACCAGAAAACTAAGCGCTAGCCTCAGATAACATTACCACACTGGTATATACATAAAAACACCAACACTTCTCATCTTACTTAGATACTGACACCATTTACATTACAACTCACACTAAGGCCAGAGAAGTACATGTATAAATCGCCACATTCACTTTTTGCCAGATACACAGTCTATATTACATGTAATACTCGCTCATATATCACTGACACTTTTTCAGGTTTCCTTTAAATAACAGTATTTCAAATCCTTGTGTTAATCTGCTTCTGATAAAACAACAGATAAACAAATAAAAATAACCCTGCTATAATGTACTCTCAATAAAGTACATAGTACTTCTAAAAAATGAACAAATTTGTATTTGGCAAAATTATACAATTTACAAAATTAATCATCATCATCACCATTATCCAACCTTTTGTCACCATACTAAGGCCTCTCTCTCTCTCTCTCTCTCTCTCTCTGCTTTAAGGTAATTTGGTTTATAATGGTGGGACGGCCCAGGGGCTGACCGGTAGCGTTCAGTCTATTGGTTCATCCTCTTCGTGTCTCTGCCGATACTCCTGTAGTGTCTTCTGGATCGTGTCTTTGGAGTATTTACACTTAGGCGAATTGCACGCACACGTAAATTGCTTCCACTTAATAATCCAGAACTTTTCTCCGTAATCAAATCTGAAACACAGAAGTGATGTTGTGTCAGTAACCCTGATGTGAAATGTTTAAGTCTGTAAACTCTAGCATGCCCTATAAAGCCCTGTCTACTCTCATCCAAGTCAAAAAAAGAAAACAAAGAGGGTGACTGGAGAGCTGAGAAAAAGCTAGTTAAGTCGATACTTTCCATACAGAAATTTTTTTTCTCTTAATAAAGGAAAAATCCTTATCATATTATTGTACAGAATGTCTTGTCTGCACAGCTGTATGAAATTTAATGAGGTTCTTCATTCAAACATTGTTTATTGGCCATATTAGGGTTTAAAATGTGAAGAGATGAAAACTTAAATTTCATTGTTGTGCAATTTCATACAAGCTCCTGCAAATCTGTCTCTTGAGACAATCATCCCATTTTCTAACTGTTCAATTGAATTTATTTTCTGGATTCCTAAGCACAGAGGTTTTTAAGCCGCAATTTACAAGATGTTTTATTAGACTGCTCAGCATTAAATAGCAATATAATGGAATAAACTGCAAAAACAGAGAAATTCATGAATCAATTAAACGTTAATTACTGCAGCTTATTAGCATATAAGAAGCAATTACCAAATTAGATAAAATGATTTATTCACAACAATAAAACTACAGCAGTTGTGTTGGGCCTGATTTCCAGCCGCCTCCAGTGGTAGGCGATTACATGGAGACTTTTTGGACTGTAAGCCAATTACTGCTGAGGAATCAGTCTATAATTATTATATGATACCATGCCAATTAGTAATCTAAACTTTCAATGACTACTGTCTCACAGATCCTGAAAAATTGGGAGAGAGAGGAAAAAAAATCAATCTGATCACCCAGTGGTTGACAAGGCAAACCAGATTTCTGTCCTTGGTGTGGATGACAAAATCTATACATCTTGCTCACCAACAAATTAATTATTTATTGACATCCTTCTTTGTGACGGGGTGTACAGGTTGATTCCTCCAGTAGATGAGATTGATTTAATGTTGCTCTTAGAGAACTTAGCAGGTCCCGCTGACTGAGATACAATTTTCAATCAACTTAATGCCCTCTTGCCAGATCAAACAAAATTATGGTACCTTAACTGACTTATCTCTCTCTCTCTCTCTCTCTCTGAATTCATTAAAAGTGTTCATCTTTTGTTGGACAAAATAGCCTGACCACAGTGGAAAATAACAGAGAAACAATTTTCACCTACCTTTTTAATATATCTTAAAAACAGTCAAATGTTGCCATTAAAGAGTTTAATTGCTCCTGGTTGTTTATATCATCTGTTGCTGCTGATGACTTTTTTCCAAAACAATATATCTATCTTATTTTTTTTTTCTGAATATAGATGTGTGTTAATTAATTGTTATGCAAGTTTATTGTGTAATTTAATGTGATAATTTTTAAGTAATGTCTGTTGATGGCTGTTTTGTCTCCATATTTTTCCAGTCTAAATGTACATGAGAACACTAATAATGTATTTATTTATACTCTGCCTGTTAACAGTATGGCCTAGTGCTCATAAATTAAACCAAACAAAGACCAAATATGGCAATTGGTATTTTTTTTTCTTGACCAAATATGGTAAGTGGTATTTAAAAAAAAAATTCTACAATGTGAATATATAAGCATTAGTAATGAGTAAATATGTATGAGTCATCCTATACATGTCCTATTATGATGCAATGGCCTTCAAAACCATAGCAAACTAATGAACTGAAATACATTCATACTGATTTTTTCACACCACAGACCCTGAATTCACAACGCCATAATCCTATTAAAAGAATGCAAATACCCAACACAGGATTTCACAAATTAATCTTCATGTCAGAAAGCATGGACAAACAGAAGATTAGAACAGACATTAGTCTCATAATAAGTAACAATATACATGTATCACTACTTCACTGTATTATTTTTCATTATTCTACTCTACTGAATATTCAACACATGTAGAGAGGTGTATAGAGGCAAGGACCATGTTTTCCTGATCTGTATCAAATGATTGCAAAGATGCTGAACAAGAAAAAATATTCTGTCCTTAGAACTACATGATGGCATGAAAGATGGAACATCATTTAAATATAACTACACAAAAGGTTTGGGAACAGAATTGACTAATTACATAGAAGTGTGAGCATCACTCCCACGCAGGCAAATAACATGGAGAACTGTTAATTATAAACAAGAGGCCCATGGGCCACATCACTCACCTGAGAAACAATGGCGAACTACTTTGACTTAAAACACTTTAAATAATTAAGAACAGTAAAATTTAATATTTAGCAAAGTTAAGTACCATAATTTTCTGTTGTAAGACTCAATATTTAATAAAGGGGTAGGGGTGAAAATATATTGCAATATATAAATTATATATAAAACCAGTATATTATTTCCTGCAGTTTTTGCACATATGTGAACAGTATTAGCTCTTTAAAGATAAAAAATTTCATACATTTTCTAAGACGTATATCAGTTTAAAAAACAGCACTCATTGTTGGCCTACCTTATCGCGTGTAATCATAATTCGAACATAATGAATCTACACAAAGGATGCCAACTTTTTATTTCATTAATATTTTGTCTCAGAGGTCATGCAATACATATCTATTTTATATGATGAAAATACTGGAAAAGGTAGTTACCATTTACCTGCAATATTTTTTGTTTGGTGTATCAGTATTTATGGAAAATAAAATCGAACTTAGTGTAATTTTCATTTTCCTCATCTAAGTGAATATTTTGTGTGTGTTTATTTAAGATGCCAAGCTCTATGAATATACCATGCTGATGAGATACATTTCATTTTCACAGCTTGTATCTCATATGTGAAAGTTAACAAAGATTGACGGACAGAGGATCGCAGATAGTCTGGAAGCCAGTACGCAGTGTTTGAACTCTGTGGCAAAAGTTGCTAAGGCTACAGTCAAAAACTTAATAGGTCTACCCTTAAATAATTGTTTGCCTGGTGTAAACTTGTGTGACGTTTTATAACCTTACTCACTTGATCAATGAAAACATTTGACTGGAAAATGTTGTCACGTGAGATGTAAAAAAGCTATATAATTCAATGTATTGTCAGGTATACAGGTATAATTTTTGTACTAAGGTCCATCAATTATTTCATCTTTCCTCAAAAACAACAAACAGCTACAAACCAAGATGATTTTCTACTGCAACATTTTTCTTAAAAATAATGATAATGCAGATATCCTCATAATTACAATGTGTCAAAACTGTTTAAAAGACGTTTTTATTTACCCATTTGAAAACTTTCAAATTTGTTGCAGATTTTATATAATTCATCAAATGAGAAGGTCCCCACAAAGTTTAGTTATAGCATCATCCTTTTTATTTTTCTGTACACAAGTATTTAATGTTTAGTAAGAGAATTCTAATGATCAACAAACATTTCAGCGTCAGTCGTAGAATTATAGGATACTTTTAAAAACTTATCCAATTTGTTTAATTTCATTTTTTTAAATGTATTCATACATTATATAGATAAAATGTTCTGTAATTGAGTTGGTCAAGTGACACAAATTCAGCTTATGCACTTGTGTATTTTGGAGGAATTAGTCCTACCCCATGACCCAATTACAACAGTTAGGTAGAGAATCTTTTTATTTTTAAAATCATATATACCTACATATCTCCATCAACAAATTTAAAATAATGTTTGTTTAAAATGAATAGACTCGAGAAAATGCTACGCATTTTAACAAAACACATTGAATTAATCATCATTCAATGCAACCCCAACGATTGCTCAGAGATCATACCGAATTACCAATTGAATGAAATGTCTTTTAGTACGTTGTTAATGCATCAGATTTTATCATTTTCGCAGGTAAACAATCAACTGCCTATTTACGGAAGTCTATGATCCAAATACCAGAATACTGAATACAGGCGATCCTTCCCCAAGTTAAAAAGTAAAATGAAACGAAAATCAAAACAAGCTAAAACCACCGTCACAAGTGAAAATGACAACGCGTTGAATTATTTAACCTCAATTTACTTCACAATAATCGGCACCAATATATCTTCCATGTTTCATAGATTACATTCGCATGTTAACTGTTGCACAACAAACAAATTGATCTTTGAAGGATTGACAACATGCATCCAATATGATTGCTTCAAACAAAGAACCTCGTTTCGAGATGCGGTAGACTGGTCGTACGATAGTCTGGCAATGCCTGTCATAGGATCAGTCTATATCGTAGGAAATTGCCAGTCTACAAGATATGAAATAACGAACCCGCTTTATTAGTATTTTTGTAATTAGCTCAAATTTGGAACATAATTGGCCCTTAATTTTTGCAATTTATATTTTCCCTCCATAAGGATGATTTATGCTAAATTACGTTAAGATTAACTCAGTAGTTCTTGAGAAGAGGATTTTTTAAAATGCACCCCCTTTTTTTACAATTTCGATGTTTTCTCAGCTTTGAATCTGGCCTTTTATTTTTGCAATTTATATTCACCTTCTGATAAGGATGCTTTGTGCCTAATTAGAACCGTTTTAACAAGAGCTTGGACTTTGGGTAGTACGTGACAAACTCCGATTTGATGAAGGCGGGGTCTACTCGTTGTTTACTGTCCAGTCATTGGCTAATAAATATGAATACATTGAACGCAGTGACACTCGTCCGACCTTAGCCAGGCATGTATATTTCGCTGAAACAGCGTCAATTTCACACAGCAGAGCAGATCTTGGTAAACAACTTTCCGGTTTTGACAGTCTATGAATATTAATGAGCTTCTCTTAGCGAATTAGAAGAAAGGAGGTCAATATTTGAAAGCTTGTTTTGATGAGTAAACTAGATTGTAACATCCCACCGAAAGTCCAAGCTCTTGTTAAAACGGTTCTAGGTTGAATTTGGCCAAGTGGGTTTAGAGAAGAAGTTCAAAATGTAAAAAGTTTAAAGACGGACAGACGGACAACGGATGATCAGAAAAGCTCACTTGAGCTTTCATCTCAGGTGAGGCTAAAAAGGAGGACCCCCTAAACAAACTAAATCACAAATATCCAGCCCTATCATTTGTAGTCATGTCCCCTTGGATTGGTGTTTCCAAGAGACATATGCCATGTGACTTTCCATCACAAAGACTCCGATTTTGCATCTCAAGCTTACCTTGAAGCTTACAGTGCCAATCAAGACCCGACGCACTGATGTAGGAACCTGTTACCATGGAAATATTCTATGCATGGTAGACATTAAAATGTCAAATAGGGACCTGGCAAGGGGAAATTGGATCTGACAAGTTTAATAATTTGTAGTTTGTTAGCTACAGTTATTGGTCTCTCACAGCCTTACACTACATAAGGTATAGGTTTATAACCAGCCAGGGTATTAATGAACAAAAATACTTAGACAGTTTGTGCTGCTTTCACTAACATCTGAGCAAATGAAAAATGAAAACTGCTACTTGAAAATTGATTTCTTAAATGGCTGTTCTGACATTTGCTCTGGCTAAATCATCTTGGAAGTCAATTAGTAACATCAAACTCTAATCCCACAAACCTTTGCACAACTATGACAAGCTTTGCCGAGAGTGAAATTATTGCCAACTTGAGAATTGCAGCACTTTTTGTCTAAACAATTAAAGTAATTGAACTATTTTTAGCACAATTAGACAGTGATCTATCCAGCTTTTATTTCTTTTTTTTGAACTGTCAGGTTAGAATTCAAGTTCAGCCTGTTGCCTCAAGGAATTGTTACTGAAATCATTCCAAGGAATGAAATATTGGAACTCAATGAATTCAAAAGTAAGGCTCTGGTACATAAGACATCTAATAATTTGCCTCGGAAATCTTTACATAATAACTACTGTAAATGTACTACATTTGGCTGTGTATTCTTTTTAGCGCTTTTGGCAGAATGCGGCTTCCGCTAAATCAAGTACATCACCAAATGTCATGCATATATGTATAAGAATAGTCACATTCAGGAATACCCTAATTCAAATCTATGCCAACTTGTTCAAAAACTAATTTCCTCTAAATATTGTATACGCCAAATATAATACGTTTACAGAACATGTAATAAAAAGCCAGAGGATGAACTACCTCGGTAATGATCATTACCATTCTTCCTGATGATCAAGTGATGGAAATAATTTCCATCGTAATCTACACGATATTAGTTCAATGTTTTGGAGAATAAAGGTTGTCCAAATTTAACTCCATGTTTTATTCCGTTTATAATACAAAATTTAAAAGGAATAAAGGAAACAACCAAAAATTTCAAATGATTTTCAATCATTTACAAATACAGTAAATATTCAAGTTAACTGAAGACTTGCTGTTTAATAATCTGTCCAGTCAGTTATAAAGACAATGCCAGTGAATATCTAACTTATAATCTATATTTTGTATTTCTACAGATTGCAGTTCTTAATTGCAAAAAGTAAATCCAAACTGGAAAGGATTATATTCAAAATAGGGGAATTTTTTGTCAATTACAGTAAAACACGGTTATATCGAACACGCTTATAATGAATTGACGCTTACAGCGAAGTGATTTTTATTCCCGGTGACTTTAATACCTATTGTAAACTTGATGGATATAACGAATTACGCTTATAACGAAGCAGTATGATCCGTCCCTGGAACTTTGTTATAAGTGTGTTTTACTGTACTCGAAAACCAATGCATGCAGTAAACATTAAACATGGAATTAACATTGTAGTGTCTTATTGTGGTTTAAGGACTCTAGATAGATATTTAAAGGGGCATGGTCACGATTTTGGTCAAAAATTATTTTTCGGATTTTAAAGTTTACAATGTTTCAGTAAGACATTTTTAATAGACAATCAAAAATTGAGTGTCATTTGTTGAGTTATAAGCGAGTTACAGAGCTTACAATTATTTGCTATGTAAACATAGCTTTTGTTTACATTTTGATTGTTGAAGAAAAAATTCCTATTTTATACCTAAATTGAATGTGTTAAACATTAGGAACTGTTTATTTATGCTTAAAATGAATAAGAAGAACTTTTACTGGTAAATTGAACCTATGTAAACAAAAACAGGGCACGTTCCTTGTTTACATGACAAAGAATTGTGAGCCCTGTATCTTGCTTATAACTCTTCGACTGACTCTCAAATTTCATATAATCATTAGAAATGCATTCCTAAAGCATTGTAAATAATTAAAACAGAAAAATAAAATTTGACCAAAATCGTGACCATGCCCCTTTAAACTCAATAAAAACTATCAAATATCTAAAATATAACAGACATACTGTAAAGTCTTGTTTATAGCACGCACTTGTGTATAATACGCACCCCTAAAGTTGGGTGTAAAATGCTGAAAAAACCACTGTCCCTATGTATAATATGCACCCAAAAAACGAAGAAATTTTCAATCGGGATTTTTGAAACGTTATCGATGAACATGTGTTAATAGTGTATTCAAAGTGCTTAAAACTAATAAGATTTGTGGATCTAAACCAAAACAACAAAAAAAGCAATGACTTAATAAATAAGTATTCCAATTCTTGGATTATTGTTAAATGAACATTGTGAAGAAACATCTGTATGTCGTATATCATCTTTTTCAAGTCGTACAAATGATCGGTCTGTTTTTTATCGCAAATCTTACATGAAAGTATTCGCTACGACCGATGTAGCATTGCGTTGAGTGATGACACTTTCTAATCGGTGTGTATTTCAATTGTGATTCGAAATAAAGATTCTGATTGGCGCATTTATATAGACCCGCCCATTTATCAAATGCATGTTGAGAACATGATGCTAACACGTGGAAAGATATGTCGGAGAAAGAAAACATCTCATGAAGTTGTACTAGCAAGTTAAAAAATTACAGAGTTATTTGATATTAAACAAACGGGGCGATGTTCACGTACATGTGTAAATAATATTAATAAAAAGAAAAGTTCCCTAAAAGCAGGGATCGGCGCATATAGATTATCAGTCACAGATTGTACTTCGCTTATCGAATTATGTTATTCAGTTCATTGTGAAAAAAAAAAATCGCCAGAAACTGTTTAGTGAACAAATAAATTTTACGTTACCGTTCATAATGTACCATTTACTGTATATATGGAAAATCGCAGGAATTGAAGAGTTTTTCTTCACAAAAAACTTGTTGCAAAATGTAGATCCACGGGAAAATTCGGGTTGACACGCCGTGAAATCCATTAGACGTTTTACAGCATATGTCTTCACTATTTTGTTTACAATAAATCTGTACTGAAAATCTTTGAAACATCGTCAACAGCTCCGCAAAACGAAGAAGTGTGGTTTGTTTATATACTTGGAAAACTGTAAAATTGCGACTCGATCTGCACGTGAATTTTACAATCCGAGGTCGATTAGCGTGTTTGAGAGAAAGTCAGTGTCAACGTCAGTAGTAAATATTGTGTGATGAATATCGAAGAACATATAATAAAATGAATGTTTCTACAGACTAAGTGAGTTACAAAATAACGTTTATCACAGATCAGTCCAAAATTGAACACGTTTACATGCCGTAAATTTCAAATTTTTGGTATGATTGAAAACACATGCACACTTTTTATAGTTTAAAGTGTGTCATATTAATCGGTCAAAGTTCAATAAAATGCAATATAGGCTATGTAATATTTATTGTCAATATCTGTTGTGAATTCTTTGGAATAAGCTACAACAAAATATATACTGCCTCATCTTAAATTGATGCGTTAAACAGTTAAAATGATTTGAATTTATCGATGAAGTATGTATGTATTATATTGAAAAATGAATTGGGGATTGAACCTGTTTAAACAGCGTGTTTTTGACAATTGTTTACACAAAAAAGAAGATGCGATTATTGTGAGAACTCTTAGTCAATTCTTGCAGTGATTTAGTTTTTGCAGTTCAGATACAGAGTTAACGACACATCTGGCAGTTGGTGCATAAATTATCAATACCACGTTAGCAGGTAAGAGTGGGCGGGTACTAAAACGGCCAATGAAAATGCTTGTTTTATAACTGCAACTCGCGATCCCAATAGTGTCGTCACTCAACGCATCAGTTTATCGCTCGCAGCGAATACACCCAAGTAAGATTTGCGATAAAGGGTCTATGTTTAACTGCATAACGGGAAAAAGTAAACAAATAAGTTTAATCAAATCATGATTATTGATAATCTTCCTTCACTTGAATAACCTATGATGTCCGACACGAGACAGGTGCATGCTTTACTGGAAATTGTTAAACAAACATACACAACACGACCAGTCAACAGGTGGCTGGAAACGTAATGGCGAATACACTGGCAAGAACTTGTACTTGTTTGCTGAGAGGAAGATTGGTCTGGGTGGATAAATAATCTAATACATGGAAATTAAATTAAGATTAAGGTATTTCTGATAAAATAAGTTTAGTCTACACTCGTGCAATTTGCATAACACGCAATATTGGCAGTCATACTTCCGCCGTATTCAGAAACACGCTCTGAAAAAATAGGGGAAAATTTTGTTCTTTTGTATAATACCCATCCCCACTTTTGATGAAATTTTAGTGGGAAAAAAGTGTGTATTATACACAAGATTTTACGGTAATAGAACTTTTTTTCCCCCATGTTTTAATCATATAAATTAAATCTCCAGGGTACTAAGTCTTACAATTTTTTCAATCTAATATATCCTAATACATATTAACAACAGAACAATCTGTATATAAAACCTTTAGGGGAGGCTCAGTAAATAAAATGTCAGACAGTTCACGCAGCACTCACTACCCGACAACCACTCACTCCCCCCACGCACAGAACTTACCCTAATTCTTCGTCGGCTTTGATCTCGCGGGAGGAGAAGAAACAGATGCGGGGGAAGCGGAGATCTTGGTGGTCCACGAACACCTTGACTGGAATGATGTTGGGCTCACAAAGGTGGTTGATAAAGCGACTGATGTTTCCGTAACGCCTCGCATCGATGCAGTACGTATCACCATCCTACGATAATAGGAAAAGATTAATGTCTCCCAATGCAACATATCTTAAAACGCGTAGTTTTTTTTTTTAATACAATCAATTTTTATGTTCATATTGACTGAATGCAGGAAATATATAGCCTAAGTATTTCAGAAGGCTGTGAAGATCATACATAAAATTGTACATATCTCTTAAAATAACTATCTCTTATTAGAATTGTTATGTATTATTCAATATAATATCTGCTTTCACAAGACAAAATGAAACACGCTGTACTCATTTTTTTCTCATGCAATAGTCAATTGCTCTTGTCATTTCCAAAAGTGTTGTATCAATAATTTGGTTCAGCACGTTTATCTTTTCAAATCAAGTAACATAGGAGACCTACTCGGTTATCTAGATCAAACAAGTATGAGTCATCTTCTCGTCCATCGGCCTCAGAGTCAGATATAAGCTCACCAATATACCTGCAAACAGACAAATTACTCTCATTCAATATCATTTTTCAATTATTCTTGGAGTATTAGTTTTCAGTCATATCCATTAAAAAATAATTTCCTTAATAAACAAAAAAATAAAGCAGTGTTATTCCCAGACAAGTACACAATTCTTATGCACCCAACATATTGTAACAAAGACAACCAAAGGAGACTGTAATTTCAGACTGACACTTGTGTCAATGACATGTCAGCAGTCCTAGGAGGTCTGATTTATGGTTCACTCAGCCTCTGACAAGAGAGATAACTCTCAACTGGAATAAGGACTCCTAATTATCAAAAGTTCAAAAACTATTGAGAGAGAGAGACAGAGAGAGAAAGAGAGAGC
Organism: Magallana ariakensis; assembly: GCA_020458035.1. NCBI lineage: Eukaryota > Metazoa > Mollusca > Bivalvia > Ostreida > Ostreidae > Magallana > Magallana ariakensis. The sequence continues at coordinate 19,009,668 of CM035815.1, read as the reverse complement.
ATTCTTTAATCATTTCAAATTAAGTTCATTAAACAGCTGCCTTTCGTGAAATGCTGCAATATTTTGCAATGCTATATTTAAGAGTACTTACTCGCAGATGAAGATGCCTTTAGGGATGTCCAGCAGGGTTTTGACCCCCCAGCCTCTCCCCTCTGTTTTCACCAACTGAAGACGACACCTGAAAGTAACAACACAATCATCAAGTCTACTGGCTGCAATATACAGATTAATACATGGCAATTTTTATATCGCAGCCTAAATTAGCCCAAGATCGCTGTATATCAGACGAGAGCTGTCAGCCTCGAGGGCTGATAAACAGCAACCTCGGGCTAATATAGGATGCAATATAAAAATTGCCATGTTATGATTTTTATATCATATACTTAAAGACAAGAGATGTCTGTAAAACACCTATGCCAGCTCCTCCCTTGGAAACATCTGTGAAGAAAATGAACAGAAACTGCAAATAATTGAAACCTCTGCAAAGAAAATGAACAGAAACTGCAAATAATTGAAACCTCTGCAAAGAAAATGAACAGAAACTGCAAAACACTGCATTTTTCAAAGTCCAAGGCACATAACTCTGTTAAAAATTATTTGATCGTACCCAAAATCAAGCTTGACTTAGATATTATTATGATAAACCTGTATACCCAATTTCAATTGAATATGTGCATCCTCTGCGAAGAAAATGAACGAAAACTATTGGCAGACCGACCAACCAACAGACAGCAGCAAAGCAATATGCCCTCCCTTCTTTGAAGGGGGGCATAAAAATATCAAAGAAACACAATAAAAAAACATCATGTGATGAATGATATTTGTTAAGCTCTGTATCTATATATTCTCTAATAAACTTCCCTGAAATTTAGGAATACTGCCTACTTTATTATGTACTGGTAATTAAAACCATTTTCATGGTGTAGAGAACGCTTCCACAACTCTGAGCTATCAGATTTTCCAGAATTTCTACTTAGTTTCTCAAGTCTATTTAGGCAAATTTGATCCCATCCATAGCCGTTTCACTACAGAAGGGGTGGATTTGCCAACAAAATTATATTGGAATTGACTATTTGTAAAAGAACCGGTAATCTAACCAGTAAAACCATTGGTCTGGTTGTATGGAACTCTTCCACAACTCTGAGATATCAATGACTCTAGAATTTCTACTTAGTTCCTCATATTTCCTTTGGGCAAATTTGATCCCACCTATAGCCAATTCACCACAGATGGGGTGGATTTGCCAAGGGTTATATCATCAAAACTCTATTAAAAAAAAAATCAGTATTATAAACTACTTTTATGATGTAGAGAACTTTTCCACAACTTTGGATGATTAAAACCTCCAAAATTTCTACTTAATTTCTCAAGTCTATCTGGGCAAATTTGATCCCATCTACAGCCATTTCACTACAAAAGGGGTGGATTTGCCAACATGGACTTTATTAATGACAATTCTATGAAATTAAAGAATCTGTCATAAATAAATATGTAGTTTCGTGATGTAGAGAACTCTTCCACAAATCTGGAATATTTATATCCCAGAATTTCTACTTGGTTCATCTTTCATTTTGGCAAATTTGATCCCATCTCTAGCCATATCACTACAAATGGGGTGGAATTGCCAACATATTTGCCATATGATTCAAATTGAGGATATGAGAAAAATGGAGACAATGACTCCTTCAATTAATACCGTATGACGAGTATTTTCTGCGGATCGGAATTTTTGCAGTTTAGTCCCTAAAAGGTATCAAAATAAATTCTTCCTTTCCAATTTCTGCGTTTACATTAGACCGCAAAAAATAAATTAAAACATAGATGTATATACCAATACATTGTATCAAATGTTGACTTATCTTTCATGCGTTTTTCAGGACTCCGCTGTGGCTATTAGCACAGATACTGTGTGTTGTGAGGGTGTTGTTGTAGAAGTTAGTTCCATATATAGTAACTGTCGCACGATCAATGTTTACTTAACAGTTTCCAGTAAACCATGCATTTGTCTCATGTTCGTAGCTAAAAAATGTTCGCAAATATTTACAAATGATGTTTAAATACAACCTTTTTTTTTTTAAACTTCTAATGACCCGTAATGAAATTATGGGTTTATCCTTCAAAACAAATTACAGTACTGTAGATTGGCAAATATTCACGATGGTTTTAATTTCACTATGTTCACGATTTATTATTTCCCCACAAAATTAAACCCATTGTAAATACAAACATAAGTTTTTAAAAACATTTTAATGCTTATACTTTGATCAACTGGTTTTCTTAGAGAACACTGCAGAAAATGAACAACCACAGAAAATACCTGTTATATGGTATATAGAAAGTTTAAAACCATACAATATGTTCAAATCCAGTAAAAAAAATGGACAAAACATAATACATGTATATATTTCTAATCTTACATTGGAAGAAAAATACCAATGAAGGAAATTTTGGCTAGAATTGTTGATGCACATTTGATTAAATAATGACTTTTTCTAACGAACAGTGTATGGAACAATTCCACAACTCTGGCTCATGGAAACTCCAGAATTTCTACTCAGTTCAATATTCACTGTAGGCAAATGTGATCCCAACTTCAGAAGAAATTCCAAAGTAGGGGTGGATTTGCCATATGCTATCAAGAATTTGAAAAGATTATAATTTTTCTTCCTTAAATATCACAAGGTTATTTTCAAATCTCCCTAGTGATGAAAAAACTGTCAATTTGCAATCATAGTAAGTCCTTTTGAAATAGAAAAATGTGACCAGATACTAAAGGAAAATAGCATTTGCAAATTGAACTCAATCATTTAATGGAATTTATTTAATGTCACACATGAATATGATAATGAAGGGTCAAACAAGTTCGTGTCAGGTAAAGAACAAACATTCATAGTAGACAATTTAGACTTTCACACATTTTTAGAAAATACCAGTGTTATGTGAGAATATTGGAGTAAATTTTTCTCCTTCATGATCCAAGTAGAATCTGATAAAAACACAGAACCTGCTGAAGGAGAATTATACCATACATAAATGTGCCCCTGTATTTTAAAATCAAAATGTGAGGGATTTTTTAAAAAGATCATTTATAATGTGAAAAAGATGTGGTCTAACAATAGTCTTCAGCATAAGCAAGATATCCAAGAAATCCCTTATTTAATAAACTAACATTCTAAAAATATCCTAGGTGTCAGGAACAATTCCACAACTCTGATCCACAGTTAAAATCAGAATTTCTACTAAATTCCTGCATTCCTTTTGGCAAATTTGATCCCTTTTTAAACAATAAAAATTCAAAAGGGGTGGATTTGCCCATCAATTTAACGGAAACAAAAGGAATTATTGAAACTTTAAGATTTTAAAACAAGAGGGAAGATCTTACGTGATTCCGTTCTGCACCACCCTGTTGTTACAAGTACTCCAGCAACGACAGCCTTTATTACACTCAAAGATCAATGGGGGTTCTGTCATATTGAAATCAGGCAGCAGGTGGTAATTCTGTAGAGAGACAAATTTTCTAAAATATTATCTCAACATCATTGATTTTATTAAATAAAAATCTACAGGAAAAGGGACAAAGTCTGAAGAAAGCATTCCTCTCTTTGGTACAAAATCATGATCACAGAGGCTCGATTTGTACTGAGATTTTCATGTTCTGGGTTACTAGTATTAAATGCTTACCTTGTCATACCAGCATTTAACGCTATTTCTGCCACACACACAATACATAGAGGAACAATCATCACTGCACCTACAGCTCTGCACAAAAGAAAAATAGATCAGACTGCAATCAATTTTAGAATACAAATTTATCAAGTCAACAGGGATTAAAGAAAAAATGTATATACAAAACTCTTGCACAACTCTAATTCACAAAGAAATCACAGTTTCGACTTGGTTTCATTATTTCTGTAAGCAAATTTGATCCCAACATACAATGTGAAGTACTGTATAAGGGGTAGATTTGCTAATAAAATATTGCCATGATGTTTGGCAATATTGCAGCATACATGTAACTGCGGGAAAAATTCAACAAAATCAGAAGCATAATGATAAAGGCTTTTGAAAGAACCCGTACCTGAAGACTGCTGATGGTTCTGTTTATGTTGAGGTTGGTGGTCTCAACATTCTCCGTGATATACTGAAAGTCAGTGGGCACTGGATCATCATCCACACCATTTATAACCGCCATAGGAATGTTCTCACGCCCTCTAGACACATCTCTGTTAAACCAAACCATACACAACTCATCACTAGCTGAACTTCTTCACATCACACAAATGAACAAAAATATTACAAAACTGTCCAATGGAATCCACCTAGGTATGAATTACAACTCACCTGTCTATCAGCCTCTCTGTGCGACCCAGTCGTGCAGCTGCAAACCCCTTCAGCTGTTTGTTGACCTTCAGAGCCAGAGCTGACTGGCTGTTCTCATCAATGCAACACTGTAATATCAAAGTTGCAGAAAATATATACAGTGAAAATTGAGCATTTAAATAAACCATGTCTGTATGTATATGATACAACTCTCAGTACCTCTATCGGAGTGTCGTTTTCTTTATTTTTGGCATCCACATCAGCTCCACGAGCCAAGAACAGCCTGGAAATTGACAACATTTTTCGTGAGGAAACTATTGAAATTGATAAAAGAGATGCAACACAAACATGATGACATTCTTAAATGAAAGAAAAAGTGAGCAAGCTCACATACCCTATGCTCCCCCATTACTTGACAATGCTACACATAATGAATGGCAGGGTACACATTAAATACACAAAATAATTTTATAAAGAGCATAAATCGCAAATAATCATCAGATAAAAAGGGCCAAAATTCCCAGAAAAATAACAAATCAGAATTTCCTGGTAATATGCTGATCTACACATTGGGTTCTAAATACCTACAAAGTTTCACTAAATTCTGTGCAGTCGTTTAAGAGGTGTTGCACTTACAGACCGTTAATTACTATAATTAATATAGGATCAAAATTCTAAGTTCAAAATGGCTGAAATTCTCAGAAAAATATTGGAATCGGAATTTTCTGGTAATATGCACATCTACACATTGTGTCTTAAATACCAATAAAGTTTCAACAAATTCCTTGCATCATTTTAAGAGAAGTTGAGCTTACAAAGTAACACGACAAACAAACTGACTGACTGACTGACAGGTCAAAAACATTATATCCATTTATCTTTGTTGAGTGGGGTATAATAATATCATGGTACTTACACCACACATTCATAATGATCTTGTCTAGCTGCTATATGCCTGCAAAATAAAAGCAAACATAAGTAAAAATATATTTCCACCCATACAAAAAAAAGTTATACTTAGTCATAACTTTTCTGTAACTAAAGTGTAACTTTTTTGTACCCGAAATTTAGGTACAGAAAAGTTATAACTTTTTTGTACCTATATTGGACTTAAACTTTTGGCACTATAACTAAAATGTACCTACATGGAACTTAGAAATTTCTCAGTATAACTAAAATGTACCTACGTTGAACTTAGAAATTTCTCAGTATAACTAAAATGTACCTACATTGAACTTAGAAATTTCTCAGTATAACTAAAATGTACCTACATTGAACTTAGAAACTTTCAGTATAACTAAAATGTACCTACATTGAACTTAGAAATTTTTCAATATAACTAAAATGTACCTACATTGAACTTTGTCATTTAGTGTATGCATCAACATCACATTGATTTTTTGCAGTAAATGTCGTTTGGACATAATTTTTTAAGTGTCTTATCCAAAATATTTAAGTCTAAAGTAGACTTTTTCCCAATAAATATAAAGATAAATATAAAATATAGTTATAGCTTGTCTTTTTTTTTTTTAATCACCGTAAGTGTTGGGGGGGGGGTACAAGTTGGTATCACACACTGGGTAGTTAAAATCACTAAGATTAGTTTTAAAAACAATGACATAACCATCGTAACGGGAATCCAGTTCATCAATTGCAACAAAAACACCTGTCCAAAATTCCATTGTTTTTATAAGACACGAAATACAGGAAATCACTTTCCGCCTGAACGCACACACATCCTAGGTTAACAGTAAAGGGTGTCTAAAGAGGTCATGATTAGTCCGTGCTGTGTTGACACTGATGTTTGTTTAAGATAAAAAGTTCTATGCAGAAGTTATTGTGTGTGTTTTGATCAGTAGAAATTTTTATTTTGCTTCTCAGCCTCTGCAAGTATATTAGTTTGTTACGTGTCTGTTGAACATCATAAGACATTCATAATTTCGTTTTTAACAGTTAAATACTAAGAGGCAGCATAAACATTATATTATCACTGAACAAACTTCAAAAAGTAACCAGTAGGCCTACCCCATGAATGACGGAATAGAGTAGATCTCTTGAAATTGATTCAGAATTTTCCCATAAACATCGAATGCATGCGAAAGAATGGGGTAGGGGAGGGGGGCTGGTGGTATTGTTTGTTATGATGAGATGTATTCACATGGGCTTATAAATTCACATACATGTATTTGATTAATAGAAATGTTAACAAAAGAACAGTGTTGCTATTTCCATCTGTTTTTTTCCCTGCACTAACTCTCATCGTAATTTATAACAGGACATGGCTAAAGACTCGATCTGCTGTTTACTTTGTGAAACATGTTTTATTAAAAACGATGTTATAATTGTTGGTTTAACATATTCATCGCTTGAAAAATGCATTGGTATTTAAATGCATACAGATTTTAAATTTCCCTCATGTTGAAAAAATTATTCAAAATGGCGGCTCTTGAGACCGGAAATGCCGAGTTTTGATGATCGGTTAATAAACTAAGAGGTTGTATTGAAAGAAAATATTACTTAAATTTATTTCATTAAAATGCAGAATTCTTACGATAATATTTAGTAAATAATATTGTGTTTTAACTAAAAGAATTTTAAAGATTTCTTCCGGTATTAATCGTGTCTGTAACGTGATTGGTCAAAATTTCAAATTTAGTTTACCGTGAATTCTGATTGGCCGATTGCCATTCCGCCATAAAATTTTGAAATGGGCAAAGGAGACAGGAGCTGTTTTGAAGTTTTCCCTGATTTATTCAAGAAATATGCAGAATTACAGCTTCTTGTATGTAGTGATGAGACTGCAAGCAGTCTTTTCATAAAGATAGACATTTATATGACCTGGATAATATGGCTTTACTTGTGGAGGACCATTTCAATTCAGGGTAAGTCTAATATACAAACGAGTCATTTTAAACAGAATGTTAAATAAATCATTTTTGTTTGCTCATTTCAATTTTCAGATTATTATTATGTACTTGGAAATGAATCCCATTTTGAATATTTCTAGAATTTTCATAAGAAGTGCATGATTTAATTATCTATTTATAAAAAACTATGCAGGCATGATGTATATCTAATGATCAGTGATGATATACATTCTATAATCAAATTATGGCCGATTTATTTTTTAAATGGTATCATTGTTTTGCAGAAAAATCCCAACTAAGTCCAGCAGACTGTACACCAGATTGAAGACACATCATTAATACAAGATTAGAAAAGTAAGTGTCTGTATTTATCAAGTATTTAAAAATAAGATATACAGATTTTACCAAATACATATATTGTATATTTTTTAGTAAAATAAATTATTGTAAATCAGAGCATATAATGGCAACTGCTGTAAAATTTTTTTCAATGTTACTGATATTTAACTACAATTTATGCTACATATATTGAAAATTGTCAAACAGTATCATGTTTCAAATTTTATTGCATTCTTTTAGATTGATAGAGGACGAGGATAATATCATGAAGGAGATCAAGTGCAGTCCTTCCCATAGAAATACATGCAGCAGTATGTTAAAAGAAGCCAGTTTTCACCTGCCAGATGCTGGTCATATATATATTCAACATGGGTATGCTATATAATTTTCTGTTTTATGTAAAAGTTGTCAATGATTTTAACAGTTTAACAGTTACTATGTAAGTACATGTAGTAAGAAATTGCCATAATAAAACATTCTTTTTTATACATTTTAGGAACAGATTCAAGAAACAGATCCGGTTGTTTGCTGATAAATTACTGCAGGTCATTGATATCTAAAACCAGGACTGTTTTGAAAATCACTAGCATGTTTGGAACCTTAAAAACATGTTTTATAAGAGTTGTGGTCAATTTTTGGTTTACATAAAATAATGTTTTTCAAACTTTCTTTTCAAATTTAGTAAGAACATTTGACATACATGTAATCCCAAATGCTTTTATGTTAGATTATTGCTTTAAATCATTTCAAAAACTTACAAATAGGGTCTGTAATAGTTTGTGATGGTGTATGATTTCACTTGTTGAGTGATTTCTATCTCCTTGCAAAGGCTTGGGGATAGAAATCACATAACTTAATTATTTGATAAAAACCATTTAACATCACAAACCATGAGATATTCTCTTTATCAAATGTTTTAATCATGATTTATTACTTCTTGAATAGAATTTTCCATGCAATACTTTGGAATGCCATTTCAAAAGAAAAACTTAAAATCCCTTGTGATATTGTCACAGTGTAATGTCAAAAATATATTACTCAGTGATATCCACAAAATATTGAGCTTACAATCTGATAATTATTTGAACAATCAAGTGCTTTATTTGGTAAGGCCATTCCAAGTTTTTTCTATGTTTAGCGTCCGCGGACGGATTGGTTTTGAGATGTAACAATAAAAAAAAAACCACAATCATTTTTCATATAATTATATCACTTTTTCATATGTCGGGCTTGGAATCGCATTTTTAAATCGAATCGGAAATCAAATATTCATAATAACAACATTCAAAATGGAAACCATAGTGGTTATTTATTATTTTTGTTACAAATTGAAGAAAATGCTTAAAAATATATTATAAATTTTATTTTGTTGAACTTTTAAAGTTGTGTGTTTTTTCTAACGTTTGTGGTTTTTTTCCTGATAGAAAGATAGGTTTTTGAGTTTTGGGTGGATGCTAAACAAAGATAAAACTTGCAATGGTCTAATTTATGATGGATATGATTCTAAATGTGGCGACATTGCAGAAAAAACACATAACCTGCATTAGTGGGTTAGGTATTCTTAGTTCTTAATTTATTATAGGTTTTGACCAATCGATAAAAGGGGCGTGTAGATTTCAGTCTGGCTGTTTCTATAGAGCTATGAATTAACTATAAATTTCCGTAAGAAATGGAGAAAAACATACTCGGTAGATGAAAATATAATTCGATAAACTCTATAACATATTGATTGACAAAAACAATGACTTATTGTGTACTTTTGCTCACATGAACAGATATGATTTTAAATTCCTATTCAAGAGCCAAAACAATTTGATGAAAAGTTCTTTGTGTCAACATAGGGGACTTTTTTTTCATCTGTATAACACCTGTACCTGGTTTTTTATTTACCTGAAGTTTATAATAAATATTTTGAGCCTACATCTGTAAATTTTCTGTGTAACTTTTCTGTACCTAAATGATAACTTTTATGTACCTAAAAGATAACTTTTTTGTACCTACATCTATAACTTTTCTGTACCTAAAAGATAACTTTTCTGTAACTATATGTATAACTTTTCTGTACCTAAATCTATAACTTTTCTATACCTATATGTATAACTTTTCTGTACCTAAATCTATAACTTTTCTGTAACTATATGTATAACTTTTTTGTACCTAAATGATAACTTTTCTGTGCCTACATCTATAACTTTTCTGTACCTAAATGATAACTTTTCTGTAACTATATGTATAACTTTTCTGTACCTAAATGATAACTTTTCTGTAACTATATGTATAACTTTTTTGTACCTAAATGATAACTTTTCTGTAACTGAAATTTGTAACTTTTCTGTACCTAAATGATAACTTTTCTGTAACTATATGTATAACTTTTTTGTAACTAAATGATACCTTTTCTGTAACTAAAATTTGTAACTTTTTTGTACCTAAATGATAACTTTATTATAACTTTTTAATAACTTTTTTATACCTATTTTTATTTTATGGAAAAAATAAATTGTCAATAGTTACACTTTAGTTATGACTTTTTTGTACTTAAGCAAAAAGTTACAATATAGGTATAACTTTTTGATGCTAATTTGGAACCATAGTTGATCAGATGGTTCCAAATTGTGCTAACTTAGTTATGACTTTTTTGTAACTTTTTTAAGGGTTCATAGGTATAACTTTTTAGTGCTTTTTTTTGGTATGGGCAGTGATACAATGTTAAAATAAAATTTTTCATTGGGGATTAAATTTTGCCTATTTTGTTGATTGATCAACAAAATTTCATCCAACAAAATATTGATATTGTTTTGGATAGTGTGGGAAACATTCATGTTTTGGATTGTGTGAAAAAATATTCAGGCATTTAATATTGAGGGAAATATTTATGTTTTGGATTGTGTTGGAAATATTCATGTTTTAGATTGTGTGGGAAATGTGTGTGGGAAAATATTCATGTTTTAGATTGTGTGGAAAATGTTGTTTTGAATTGTGTGGGAAATGTTCATGTTTTGGATTGTGTGGGAAATGCTCAGGGTTTTGGATTGTTTACTGACAGAGGTCGGTCTCCGTGTTCATTGGGAGTTTCCAAATCACAGCCAGCGTTCAGGAACATCTCTGCAATGTCCACACTCCCAGAGTAGGCCGCCCAATGAAGACTGGTGTTCTCCTCCTAATACAGTAAAAACATTCTTGTTTTGATTTACTCAATTTGATATCTGATATGAAACATGCACTGTCTCATAAATTTCAGTTTCCCATTGAATACACACAAAAAAAATAAACCCATCATTTTACATTTCGCTTTGAATATGTATCTATGTGAAGATCAGAGGTGTTTCATTTATTAATTTTTTTAAAAGAACTGATAATACAGTTTTATACTACCTTATCTTTCATGTTGGGATCAGCGCCGTGTTTGATCAAGAACTTGACAGCTGGAACAATTCTGTGCTCTGATGCCCAGATAATGGGGGTCCATCCACCATCATCCTACAGATTCATCAAACAAAACCTCAACACTATACCATATCTCAATATCCGATATAATGCTCTGTTGAAAACTTGTCCTCAATGTCTTTTCAATGCTTTTATTAACAACTATAGCACTGACCTGCATATTAACATCAGCATCATCTGATTCTAGCAAGGTCATTAGCACATCCACATAACCAGCTTTAGCTGCATAGTGTAACACTGTCATACCATCTTCAGCCTGAAAAAAAAAAAAAATCAAAAACCTGAATACATAACATCCAACTTTGCCATTATTCATAATGCAATCATTTTCATTTTTTTAAATACTAAATTAACACTTTCCCACGACATACTGCTTCTATTACAGACATTCAAAATTGTAAGCATGAATAATTTGTTGAATATCACGATTTGCATGCTCAATTTTGATGTATATTACATGTAATTGCAAGGTTCTATTTCCTTACCCGTTGCTTGATATTGGCTTTACATTTCATCAGGTACTTAACAATGGATAAGTGATTATTTTCTGCAGCATACATCAGTGGAGTTTTCAATTCTTTGTCTGTTGCATGAATGTATGATCCCATCTACAAAATAGTAAGCAAAGACAATATTTAAATCACATTGCACTCCTACTGAAGATGACATTCAGACAGAGACAGAGACAGGGAGGGAAGAGAGAGAGAGACAGACAGAGAGAGACAGAGAGACAGAGAGAGACAGAGAGAGACAGATACAGAGACAGAGAGAAAATTAATAAGGGAGACAACTGCACCTGAACCAGGACATGGACGATGGGTAGACTTCCTGATATACAGGCCGCATGTAGTGGTGTCTGGTTGTCAAAGTCCTCAATCTTCTCATTGATATCAAATCCTTCAGCTACTTAGACAATAAAATTTTATTTCTTAAAACCAAAGCCTTGTAATTTTTTGGATCTTTAGACACATTGTAGAGCCGAGAGGGTCTTACCTATCATAGCCATAAATTTTTCTAGGTCCCCTTCATAAGCAGGATGATAGAGAAATTTTGGAAGCTTTTTTAGCCTTGGTCTGGAAGAGGAAACACATTTAATAATTAAATTGCATCAAGCTGAAATAAGAAAATCTTTTTTAACATCTTTGAACAACCATTCGATACCTTTCTTCAGAGAATGACAAGAGGACATTCTCTAGAGCTGTCTTGTCAGGACCCATGGGGAGACCACCTGAAACATATTGAAATAGTTTATCAATACAGAGGACCCCGCTTAATATAATACCCGTTTAATATTATAGTTCCGTTAATATAATAGTTTTTCAAAACACAAAACCATTTCTTAATAAATCATTGTATTTTACATCGGTTATTATAGTAGCTTTAATAGTGGACCCCGCTTAATATATTAGAAAGATCACACCTGTCAATTGAGTTTCACACCTTTTTTACGAGCTAGCCCCCCATGAGAAGCTTGTATAAACACTCTGACTTCCCAAATCACTTTGAAATTTACCTACAGTGCTGGCCAGACGGGATTAGTCACGCCTCACTGAACGTGGCTTGGGTTCTTTACCTATGCACCTGTCAAGTGACATCCTGTATGTTGAAGTTCTTTACAGTTTAATTAAGTGAATGCCTCTTATTTTTGTAAAATAATTTTTAACAAATGGGATATATTTCATTACTTAGCATTGTATATGATCAATAATGTTCCATTTGACAATTTGTACCTCATTTAAGCATAAGTAGTGAGAGTCTTTTTTAAATATGCCTTTATTTTATAGGAAGAGTGGGGTAATTAAATCAAAGAAAATAAGAAAGTTCTGCGTAGCTTTGTGGTTTATTTGATTTTTATTGAAAGAAGTTATTAAAAACGAATTGTCTCTTATTAGATTTAGTCAAAACCGGAAGTACAGAAAGAAAACAAAATGAAAGCATGTCAACCCATCGGAAGCATATTGGTGGATCTTGCAATTTTCCCAGCTTCTAATAGTTAACTTTATCCATGAAATTTACTTTTTGGAAGCATTAAAAGTAAAGTTTTAGAAGAAATCATTAATTATTGTGGAAATTACATTGTCTAGAAATAAATAGTAATAATACACATGACGTGAATAGACACACATCATACTTGTATGGATTGAATTTAGCTGGGTTCGCTTATTATTATAGTCCGGTTAATATAATAATTTTTTCTGACAAAAAAACTATTATATTAAGCGGGGTCCACTGTACCTCTATATTATTGAAAGAAAATTGAACATACAAGGATAGATACATTATGCTATTATACATTGTCATGACTTTGTACCATTAGTTCATTGAAATGCTACCCAATTCTCCAAACTGACTGAGATTTGAGTAACAAAGCAATATTAAAAGTGTGAACTGTCAAATTACACTACTAAACACATAAAAATAAATATGAGCTATAGATACAGTGACTTTGAAATGTAGACTTTATGGTGGTCTCCATTACCAGTCGATATGGTCTTGTCCTGTGCCTTGTGTGTGGCGGTTACTTCTTCCTCTGAAGGGTCCTTGTCCCCTTTCGTAAAGTTTTTATAAGTATTGGAATGAAATCCCATCTTGGCTCGGGAGACTCTGAAAGAGATCATGATTCAAAACATCATATAAAGCTCTCTGTTTTTAATGCCCATTTAAATACACATATAACAAATTATCTTGCTTTCAGACACTAAGGCTATGTCATACACTAATTTGTTGAGAATCTAGCAGTAACTTACTGAGGCTTATTGTACTTGTCCTCAAAGTTGGTCATATTGCGAGGTTCGTCCAGCTGCAGCGTGACCTCAAACTGCTCTGACTCCTCACCACAGTGAGGACAGAAGTAGCGGCCATTCCTCAGGACCTGGCACTGCTTGTGGAAGTGATGGACTGGATATTTGACCCCACTGCTGCCCTCAGGGACCTTCCTACACTGGGCAAATGTACCCTGCAAAAACCAATTTTTTGATAAACTCTCCATAAAAACCACTGTTTCGAATAAGTAAAATTTAGTACTGTGGTATGCAAACTTGATTCACACATTCAGAAATGCCTTGAGACCAGTTAGAAAAGGATAAATGTTTATAACAATCTGAAACTTCTGGACCGATTTCTGGTAAGTCGAAAAGAGACAGGAACAGAAAAACCATCACTTACCTGTGTGCAGAAATGTCCACATCCTGGACAACACTGATGCAGCTTCAATCTCTTCCTGTGTGCCTCACAAATGGCCATAAATGGAATTTTAACACCTGGTCGAATCAACTGAGAGTTGGTTACCTTATTGCAACAGCCCATGACCTATGGCAAAATAAACACAAGCTTCATCAACATTCAGCATTACACTATTAAATAATTTTGTATACATGTATATATCAGTGAGATTTAGCATGTATCCTTCTATTGCAGAAAACTGTTCTTTTAATTCAATAAATGTGCGAAATTCAAGACAAAATGTTCTGAAATTAGTTTTCAAGTTGCACTTTGTCATACAGAGGAAAAGTTTTCAAATATGTCATCAGAATACCACTGGATCTGACCTTGCCATCCACAGAATCCAGCGCCTGACAATATGTAACACTAGATCCCAACTTCTTGAAACAAGCACCATTAATTTTACAACAACACAATGGAATCACATCTTTGTCTGGAGGAATAGGACCTGGAGGGGCCTGCAAAGACAAAACATCATTATAGAAGAACCCTAAATTCATGTAACCTCATAATAATTATATAACATACTTGTCATACATGATTGATGTATATAAAATGCAAGACTTTTTAATCACATTTGCTTACATTTAACTGACAGAAAGTAGACTTCATGTACACCAAGCTTCAAATTAACCATTATAAAAGTCGAGATAAGATTATGATTTCCCTCCTTAAACTGCTATACAACATTTAAAGAGCCAAATACACAAGTACTGTACAATGACATGCCAACACACAACATCAATTTCTATCATGTATCTCTTAATGCTACATATTGGTTTAAAGAAATAAAGGTTTTATCCATGTCTGTTGATCTTGTTAAATATGATTTTATAAGGATAAACATTTTATATTAAATTGAGTGAAATATATAAAACTTGACAAGATAACATGAGACCTAAAAAATCAGCATTTTGACCTTTCAACATTATCACATCCCAGTTTCATGACCAATCTGATTATATGTCTGAGGATTAAGTTTAAATGATGAAACAAAATTCAGGACATGACACTTTTGAACAAATGGTCAAACATATTTTATGAGAACAGATGTTTGAACTGACATTTCCATAAGCAATTTAGAAGGCATTTTTAAATAAATATCTGCTTGTTATCATTGTTTTAGATTGATACCTCAACATGTACCTGTATTTATGAAAGGTCAGCATTATTTGACATAATGTCTTATATAGATCACTATACTGTCATCAACTTTAGATACAAACTGTATTCATCCATGCATACATGTGTCTAAATTTCAGCCATGCTATACAAGATTATGAAGAAAAATGACAGAAATAAATCTGTGGACTTTGAATGAAAAAAAAAGAAGAAACAACAAAGAAATTATATTGCAGAGCTTTATAAACAAAACTGAAATTGAAAAGAAAGCAGCAACAATTCTAATCACCAAATATAATGGGTCTACTAGAATAGGAACAAGAAGCATGTAATGTAAATAAACAAAAATGGGAAAAAGGCAGCCATTGGATGAACCAAAGAGAACCACTACACTCTAATCACAGTACTGAGAGTAAGACTGGCTACTGCTGACTCTGCAGCTCTGTCACTTACATGGACATATCTAATCCCAATAAATGTTGCACTACCATGATTACGTAGCTAGGAAAAATAAATCTTAAAACTTCAGTCATGAACAAGGAAAAACTTGTGCAATGCCAAAAATAGATTTCTAAATCAGAAAACAGCGTCAAGTTAAATAGAAAGTGGTTTCATAATTTAGCAAACTTTTTATACTTTGTTCCCTTAATTCTTATACATGTATTCCGAAGGAACAAAATATGTACTTGATGAGCAAAGACATATTAGTCAGGATATTTATTATATTGCAAGATTTGCTGTTCTACAAGCCTAATTTGGAAAAGCACACATTGGATATTGATATCCCTAATTATACAACTGGAATTTGACTTCAGTAATTAAAGATGAGATTCAAATCTAAAGCCTTTAAAAAATCATTCAAACATTCGGATAACCTTAACCCTCTCACAACCACTAAAACAATTTTATGTTTAATTCTTTACAAAAAGAAAATCTGAAAAACAAATTGGCTACATACCGAGGAGACAGACATGGAATCCTCACTCCCATCCTCCGGAGTTTTGGGGGGTGTAACTGGGTAACTCAGACTACTAGGCGACGGAGAGATGGACCGGTCATCATCCATGGACTCCGAGTCTTTTTTGTTCACCGCATCAAGTTTGTTAGAAAGATTGTTTATCACAGACGGTTTTTCACCAAACGACTGATTACTATACATAAAGTTAGGCCTAGCTGCTGATGGAGAGGAGGTGGCAGACTTGTTAAGTGGAACGACTGAGGGGGAACTGATAAGTTGTGGCCGTACAGGTGCTCCTAATGCCAGGGTGGAGCGGGGTACAAAACTACTGGCTACATTTTGCATTAAGATATACCTTGGAGGGGAACCTCCTAGCTTATTTGGTGGATTTAACTTTGGATCAGGTACAGACAGAATGATCTTCTGTCCAGGTGACCCCTGGCCTGGAATGGTTGAGGTCATCACCCCGAGTGAGGTAGATATAGGAACCGCATTCACCACTTGGCCGCTAGTGTTAACCGGCACCAGCAGCAACGGAGCATGACCAGTGGTCACAAAGTTGGCCTTGGTGAAGGGCAGTCTCACACTGGTGGAGCCAGGAGACACTGAGGTTGGAGCATTGATATTTGGAACGATGTTGGCGAAGTTTTGTGGTAGCAAGGTGGAGGATACGACAGTGGTAGCTGCTTTGGGGGACGAAGATGTGATGGCGTTGGATGTAGCGATAAAATGTAAGGCTGATGTATTAAAAACAGGGGCAATGAAACTTCCTGCTTTTTGGGGGGTTAGTAAGGACTGGTAACCTATAGGGGCTGCCATGGATGGACTGGCTGTTACTATAGTAATAGTCTCTTCTTTCCTTTTCTTTCGATTACCTGAAATTAAACTTAATTTGTTGACTTGTTTCCTTTCAATATCTGTTGGTTTTTTTAAATAAGAAAATGCAACAGAAATATCTACCTGCATAAGTGTCTGATTCCTTTTTGTCTTTAACTCCTTCATCATCATCCTCGTCATTCAAGTCATCTATAATACAAAATTATCCTCATCTTTATAAAATATTAAATCATACATAAGCAAGCATGCTAAATGGTGACAAAAGACAATGTATGGGCCTATTTCAATGCCAAACTTTACCTTCCTTCTTCCTCTTCCTTAAACCAAATCTTCTATCTTTAGACCCACCAAGAGAAACTTCTTTATTCTGGAAACCATAAATAACAATGAGCATTTACAAACTGAAAAGTCATGAAAACTAAATACCAATATGCAAACTAAAATTGAACAAAGAACTTCTGTTATTGATATTTTCTAATCTTTCAAGATTACTAGCCAATGCATTAAAAGGTGGCATAAAAGGGAAAGTGTTAAAATTTACCTGAGTTTCAATCTGACTAGATTTTTGATCACATCGATTCAAAAAAGAATCTAATGAAGTCTGAGCCTTTGACTTGTCTGAATTTGGCGTCATTTTTTGCCTTGTACTACCGAGAGTATTTTTGCCCTTTGGGGTCACCCTGGGGGACTTCATCATGTCCCATGCTGACCTTCGCGGACCATTTTCAGGACTGGACACTTTGCTACTTGTCATCTTCTTGGACATTTCAACATGGCTGGTCTTTTCTTCACTTTTCCCACCTATCTTTGAATCATCTTCTTTTTCATCTTTTAAACTGTTGGTGTCTCCATCCTTCTTTTTAGGACCAAATTTCTTTTTAATTTCACTTGGAAGTTTATAAGCACCCATTTTCCTTCGTTTCTTTGATCGTTTCTTAACTTTCCCAAAGGCATCTTTTTCTAATAATGACGAGTCTGAGAGAGTGTCTTCAGTTTTCTCAGAAGCTTCACCTTTTACTTTTGGTTGAGAATTAATAGGTAATGATGCTCTTGATTTTTTCATTTTCTGCTCAACTCCTCCATTTTCCACATTGTCCTTGGCAATTGGTAATACAGTATGGGTTTTCTCATGTTTAATGTCATGCTTTACAGAGGAAATTTTACTAATTTTTTCTAAAAACCTACTATCTACAGTAATAGCATTATTGAATTGGGGTAAATTTAATTTAACATTTTCTCCAGAAGAACTAGAGGATTTTATCGCCAGGGCTGATGGGAGAATGTTTTTTGCAGGTGGGCCTGATTTTCTAGCTTTAGGAGTTGTTTTATTTTTGAATACAGAGGAAGAACTCTTGTTACTCGTTCCACTGTCAGTGGAATCCATAGACCTTTCTTCTGAGCTGCGCATGACTTTCTCTTGTGCCAAAACAGGTAGAGATTGCTCTGCTTTGACATCCTCTGTTTTGTCTTGGGAGGATATGGGGGTACCACTTCTCGATACTCCAGGGGTCAAGGAACTAACATCACTTAATGGCGTACTGTCTCTAGAAGGATTTTCTTCTTTTGGATCTTTATTGTCTTTCCCATCTTTATCATATTTTGACTCTATGATGCTTGTGTCAGCACCAGAATCTGGAGTAACCTCAGCTATGGGACTATTGAGTTCCAATTTATCATCACTGTTTACATTAGCTTCATTGTCATTTTTCACTTCTGTAGTGTCAGTGTGAAAACCATTTGAAACAGGATTTTCTGAAAGCCCATTAACCAGACTTTCAGTTTTGGATTTTAAATCAGCAATGTCTGTTTTGCAGCCACCTATTCCATTTGAACAAGGCGGTTCAGGGTCTTCTGCAGAGATGCCATTTGCTACAACCCCTTCAGGAACAGTGGCGGCCATTTTGATTCACACTCCACTCACCATCACCACTTCTGGAAAACAAGTTACTCAATCAATCAATATTCTTTCCCTACTATGTATCCATGTCAATCAGATAAACTGAAAACCTCATGACTGTCTCTTGGTAAAAACACGGAAATATCCTTATATTGAACAACAACTTGGTAGTCAATAAGTAACAATTCATAAGATACAGGTGCTTGGATACTGAAGTAAACAAAATGGAATGCATGCAAGAGTACATAAAGGATTCACCTAACTTATAAGATATTTAACAATTCTCTCTACAAAACTTCAGGCTAAATCAAAATAAATGTATACTATCTTCTCTTTGCTACAACAGCTTTTGATACATCCTGTATCTGTATCCTTATCTGAGTGTCTATACAAATACTAAACCTACTCGGAGCCACATAAAAAAGAACACCCCTTATACACTGTAGCGACACAAATGAGCAAGGTATTTGCAGTCATTATCATCCTTCTCCACTTACATTTAAAACTCACCTACCAATAACTTTAAACTGGGGGTTAAAAAACTGGATAAAGTTGCTGCCCAAGTACCATATCTCAACTTTCTATTTCAGTACTAACTGTGGAGTTGGTATACATAGAATCACACTCATGACCTACATTTACATAAGGCATATAAACAAGTAACCATGCTCCAATGATTGCAAGGGGCCTTAGAATTCCATAATGAACCTTATCCTCTAATAATATGTCTATCCAAATTATAATGCACACTCCTGGCTATGCATGCATATACATGTATGTAAAGTAATGAATATATCAACACTAGCTGATAAGTTTTCCTATATAAAGCTCACATCAATAATTGTGACACAAAATTAAAAGAATGATGTTTAACCCACCAAAGCAAATCATGAAGATTGATAGTAATTGTCATTATAATTAAATATATAAAATAAGTGGTATAGAACTTTCTAGAATTTTTTAAATACCAGTACTTTCTATTGAGTAGAGATTACTACTTTGCTTTACAAGATCATGAAGATGCAATGATGAATGAAAACAAGCTAACATTTCTTTGAGTACATTGTGTATGTACATGCAATTATTAAAGTCAACTGTCTTTTAAATATGCATCAAATTCCTTCAGGAACTTAAATATGATCGCTAAACTGTGACATGTTAAATATGAAGCCAATATATTTCCAAACACTATACCATTTGCAAAGCATTCATCGCAACATATACATGAAATTAATAAACACTAATGCTTTACAACTTTTACATTCACAAACATGTAACTATGTCCTACACACACCATTCCTAAAAAATCAAACTCTACATTCCAATTCATCATATTCACTTTTTTCATCCAGCGATTGTATTACACCAAACAATGAACATAAAATTTTGGAAGAAAAACAAACTTCAAATTGCATAATCTTGAGAGGTAAATTAAAACATAAACCTGGTAGATGTGAAAACCAGAGAACTGTATTTGAATGAGCTTTGTGGGCCAATGAAATAATCATACAAATTTTAAATATGTGTTTTCATCCCAAAAACTTTGTGACAAAGGTCTGATGATTATTGGCTACAAAAGCGTATACAAACTTCAACACTGCTTTTATGGTTTGTAAATACTGTGGCATTGTTTTGGTCCAATAATTGTGGATAGTGGAAAAAAATAATGGTTGTTGTTTACAAGTCACAACTCACAAGTTCCAGTAGAAAAACAAAACACTTATACAAGTTTCTATTCTTTTCAACATTCCTACAAATTTTTAACAAATGAAAAGCAAAATGCATGAAAATTGAATCAAATTTTTGCTTGGGATCAACAAAATAACATGTTCATATTACTACTCTGATCTGAATTGCCTACTTCACTTGTGCAATAACTGTCACATGGAGTTTTTTAAAGGGTTTGCACACACCCTCCTTTTCCCCCCAATTCCGATTAATTTCCTGAGTTTTTTTTAGGGACTGGGTGAATCACCTTTAGCAAATCAATATTATTTTTTTTGTTAGATTTCAACACATTAATAAGTATGACCACTGAAAAAGTCAAATGACTCATGAACACAAGATTTCAAGTAACATATTTATTTACTATGTGTGGTTGTCTCTGAAAACAACAGGCAAACGATGGGGAAGGAATGTCGCAAGTTGTTGACAGGGTTACAGTGTGGGTAGGTGTGATATCAGTGATGGTGGAGAAAGCAACTAGAAATTAAGGAGAACTGGGTTAAATCCCCTTTTGGTCAGTCAAAAGCCCTCTGTTCATGTAGAAAAATAGAGCATCTGACCATTCATGAAAACCACGTTCAGATACCAGCCTTGTCCATTGTATTTTTTTCTTTCGCATTACACCAAAACTAAGTTTAAATTTCCTTTACCTTATAAATAGGTCAAATCACAATGATTCTAATTTCAAATGTGACATGTTAAATATGATTCCAATATATCTCCAAACGATCCACCATTTGCAAAGCATTCATCGCAACATGTACATGAAATTAATAAACACCAATGTGTTACAATTTTTACATTTGTAAATAAGTACGGTAACTACCGGTACATATACACTATGAATTGCTTCCCCATGTTTTTCAAATATTTTATCAGGGAGGGATGCAAGAGATTCTAAATTTACAGGAAACCCATCTTGTTTAAATCCAGTACTAAAATATTTTATGTATCAATACTAAGCTTCATCCAAAATCCTGTAGTTTGTAGCCATGTAGGAATTGTATTCTAATTAAACTAAAACAAAATAGACATTAAATTTATTAAACCCAAAAACAGTCAGATGATATAATTGAATTATCCTTAATTTTTGATTCCTCAACATTCTCCACTTTGAGACAATGGTCTGTTGTTCTACAAGATATGATAAAAAAAATTGAAGTTTTAAAAGAAGTATACCTTAATTTTTTGATACAATTTATGTTTTGATGATACCATAAATCTGACCTTTCAATAAACATGAATTTCACTTTGCCAATTCTGTATGAACTGACATATCTTTGGGATATTCAACTATATATTCATATATCCCTTAATATTTAAAAATTTCTTGTTCATTCAATACATTAGATTACCTACAACTAATCAAGTATGCTTTTGATTCATGACAAACAAGGGTTTATAAGACTTCTAGTACAGGAATGCTCAAATATCATATTATAAACATACTTAATAGAATGTTCAATACCAAATGGTAGTTCACTAGTTCTACCCAATGAATTATTATTATTCTAAAAATATGCATTTAGTGTTAACGTACTGTCGAATCAATAAAATTTGTACGTGTCATTTTTTGTAGATTGTCAATATTTTAAAGGATCATGTGGTTGTGTTTAGTTTTGTCAAGTTACGTGTATGTAAATTTTTAAACAAAAAAACAAAGCTGTTTCACAATATTCGTTGAAGATGTTGAATAATGAGTGAGAGATAATCATAAAGGTCGGCCACCACAATTTTCTAATGATAAAGGTAATGTTCAAAATTTTAAATTTTAGACATGCATTCAATTATATGATCAAGTGTTAAAACTTCACATTAAATATAAAGTTAAAAGCAAATATCTAAAAAATAGTATATATAGAGTAGACCTTTAATATTTACTATTTATTCTTGAGAACTAGCAATCATCAAAAATATTCTCTTTGATTTTAAAAGTTTATATGGTATATAATATATATTCATGATTAAAACTCTTTAAAATACTTTACATTATTTCAATACATATGTAAAGATATAACTATCATGCAAATAACACAATTAAACATAATTGCTTAACAAATTTATCCTGTGACCAAACTATTTACATGTATTTCTGTCTGGGACAAATGCTTTGAATAACTCCGCCTAAATTTAGTCACATGCATCTGTTTGTGGATAATCAACAAAAATGAAGACAACAGATTGAGAATTAATAGTCATTATAATAATCTATTGATGTGAGATTTACAATCTCTGTTAATGCTTGAACAATGAGATAGCTAAGGATTAATATATACAAGTACACATACATGTACACTGCCAAAATAAGCAACAACTATAGCTTTTGAAGATAGCGCTTAGAAAATATGCATTTGTTGCATATAATAATTTTTTTAATCCAGTATAACTTTTTCTTCGGTTTATGTAAAATGTCTTCGGGGATTTGGGACATCTCAATTAGAAAATGATTTTTTTAAAATATTTATATTCACATGTATGACAAACTATGTTTTTTTCAAAATGTATAAAAATATAAAATTATGGAGTCAAATTTTCTTATTCATCAATATATCATTTGTTTTTGTAATCTTTCTTTTCATGTATCAAAAAACCTTGATCAATATCAAAATAAAAAGATGTACAAATACAAACAAAACAAAGAAATCGCTGGTCAAATAAGTTTCCATGTGACGTGTTTATTGAGTGCAATGTTCGATGTGCTAAGGGTTTCGTCTACAAACAAATCCGCGGTGTGACAATCAATACTGAAACGTGCGATAATTTTCGAACAACACTGTACCAATTGTTAAAAGCACGAATTCTGCAACAACGTGCAAGAAAAAAACAAAAACAAAATCGTATATTATAGACGAAATTACTTCTAAATAGCTGACGTACATGCTCGTTGTTTGTTAAATTTGCTAACTGTCTACACATGCATATTTCTTCGACAAAACGTGTTCAGCCATCGAAGTTTCACTTCCTTTGCGGACAAAACAACGATGAAAACCTTCGATAAAACTCAAGCATACAGCTTAAAAAACCACCTGAGACAAAAAATAGACATTGTATCATCCTTATTGAATATCAGAGATCAACACTGTTTGTTGATATTTCTACTACAATCGCTATGATAAACAGAAACAATGAAAAGCCCATTGCTATGTCCTACCCTCTAGTCTTTTCTTGACGCCGCCATGAAGTTGTGGTATTGTCTGCGCATGCGTCATTCCCCTAATCTTTAGGACACCGATTTCCCGCGTTTTATTACCAAATGGTCCATAGTGGCAAAGCAACACCGACCATGGTGAACATGAGGTGATGAAGAGGAACTCTCCAGCCGACAATAGAACACTATTTTGTAACAGTCGTTACTTGTTTACACATTTAGCTATTAAATTCTAACATGAAGCCATTCGTTCATTTTTCAAGATCATCGTTTTTCTCAAATTCTTGATGACTTTAATATAAAAACAAATTATATGTACAGCAATTTTAAGGTAAACAGTGTTCACTAATTATACCTCAGCATTTTCATATGTACATTTTCTTAAGTATTGTTTGCTTCTTTATCATACTATCAGAAATTTGGGCAAAATATTTTAACAGATCATGTCTGAGATACTAGTAATTGGAATCGGACTTTTTCTATCTATAATATGACATTTTTTCCACAAAAACAAAATACTGCATGCATGCATGCATATTTTCACTTTACACCGGGTAAAAAAATGAATAGTACATGTATATCTATATTCTTTTGGAAAATGTTCAGCGTGCGTCTTAAATCGTAGAATAGAAGTAAACAATGGAATCTATTTTCAAATCTAAGCGACCTGATTTCGGAAGATATGTTCTTCTTCTTGACATACATGTAACTTATTTTCCAGGTAATATAATTATGTAGTTGTATTCACGTTGCAAAAATTATATTATGCCCTAAATGTAGGAGAGTTATCTTGGTTATATTCAGTACACTTTATTAATCTTTTTAACCTGTTTGTCATTATTTACTTAGTCAATGCTTATTACTGAAATACTGAAATGCAAATATTATTTTAAGTAAGTTATCAGTAAGGGTGCAACACGATTATTATGATTTTAACAACATCTTTAAACAAATGGTGGTGCTTAGTGCATTCATTCATAAATAAGTCTAAGATGAAATGTTATAATTGAATTTTATACAAGACTGAAACAAATCTGAAAATTTTTAACCATTTGCACGCTAGCAAGTTCCGAATTCTGTTGTCAAAAAAAAGAGATATTTTAAATAAGGTTATACTTTACAAGTTGATACATTGTAAATAATATGCAAACATTTTTCAATGTACGTATGTGTAAAAATAAGTTATGGCGGTACATCGTATATATACAGTGCAGCATTAATAGCTGTGATTGGTAAAGTAAAAGATCCCATAATTGCAACACACTAAGTACTGTATCATGCATTTGTATCTTTTCATATATATGACAAATCTAGGTTGATATTTGAATGTGTTTTCACATCCTAAGTCATGATATGTTAATTCTTTAAATTACCCGTGCGTTTCTAAAATTCTGGCAGGAATCCAACCAAGATACACGACACAGGATTTATAGTTACGAATTTCAGATCTAGAGGGCAAATAGGCATATTTTTGCTTTGTCTTACATAAATATTTTCAAATTTTTAAAATTATGTGCTTTCAATACTGTTATTCTGTTATAGTAACAAAGGTTTAGATTTCATTGTTTCAGTGCCAAAGAGTGAAAAGGTCCGATGCGTTCAGCACGGAATATCAAAGATCGATATGTATGTTCTATCTGTAACTCCTGTGTTATTTGGGTATAGTCTGTCTATAGCTATAGCCAAGCCTAGAACCTGGACGGGAAGCTACAGAGATCATTGTAGGGACCGCGGTCTATGTCGAGTGTGTTTCTGTGTTTCTACATGTACAGGCGCACCGCTTCCTGCTCTGACACTTAATCAACGTCAGTGTACTCAAGATCCGTGTTTATCTTTTTTGTGTGTAGTCACGTGGTACAGTCACCTGAAGTACAGTACTACCGCTGCATATGGCTCTGATTTTCCTGTCCATATTGTGAATTGTCGACGTTCGTCAGCCATGTTGTATTAGCTTTAGACTGATCATGTACATGCGCACAATCAATAGAGATGTTCACACGTACACTTGGTTCACAGACTTTAAAAGTCTTTATGCTAATCGCTTGAATGGTAATTTTCCGACTCGCCTGTTCAAATTCATTATTTTTTTATTATTATTTGAGTGGGAAATATTCAATATATCATCAAAAGTCAAATTCATCATATTTAAGTAGACATTAGTTTTCAACGATTGGTATTCTAAGAAGTTCAACACACACAAAACATCGCACACATATCTGACTCAAGCTAGGAAATCTATTTCACCGACAACCAGAGCATATCGTGTCGTGTGTTAAAATGCCACTCTTACTGCCGTATGCTTTTTCCTGCTTGATCTAATTCATGGATGTATATACTAATACTCGTCTGCTACTGACTAATGGACCATGTTATAGTACTTGGCCAGATAAAAACATACGCTCGGCGTGCACTTTGGACCATGTCTTGTTTCCGATTATTGTAATCAAGCCACCAAAACGTATAACGTACAGGAACAAGTATATCAATCGCAATGGCCAACATAACAATTAAAAAGACGTGTACATAAAAATGATTGGGGGAAAACGCGAAAACTGTAAATACCATACAATAAACCTACCACCCATACCCTCTTCGTAATATTCGTATTACCTAGAGGTTTGGTTGGTCCGGTTATAAGGGTAAGCTTGTCACACCCTGTGTCTTTTTAAAACTATGGATTGCATTGATAAACTATCCTGTCTTTGGTGATGTAAGTCATGCGTGGTTATGGAGACAGCGAAGATATTCGATGTCGTCGATTTCACAGTTTTCGAGAGGAAATCGATTTTGGTCACCGTGATTTATACTGTATAAATGTACCGTTACGTATAACATTAAAACCATTGTTTAAACAAATGTTTTTCACCTATGTTCTTCGAATCACTTATCTGTAATAAATGTGGACAAGCCAAACTACCAAGACCTCCTTTGTTGGGATTTGAAAGCAGGAAATGAATGAGCGGCATGCGTGTAGTAAAAATGTCAAAAACTGATACAATTCACATTTGTTGTTGTTTCCAACATGTATCAGCGATATGGCATGTAAAGGTAACATCTTCTATGACGGATTGTCATTAAGCATCTATAATAAAACTTTTCTAGAAATGTAAAAGGGAATGTAAATGTAAAAGGCAACAATATAACAAATATTTTCATGAATTATAAAGATGACCGTAGAGTGCAAATTCTTTGAACATTTACTGTAAAAAGAATAAACAACTATAGAAATTTATAAGAAATATTAGGGTGATTTATAACTGATGTCAAACACGCATATCATATATAATTTTAGCTACAACGTCGGGATCCTGTTCTGAAAAAAATTTCGAGTTCGCCGTTTCCATTATTTTTCAAACTTACAATGAAAGAGCTTTTGAATGAATCATGCTGCATTTATTCATTGAAAACACAGTTACTTGGTATAATGTTCAAAAAACTATTTCCCAAAAACATTCATAAAAAAAATAAAAGCTTCATAAAAAAAAGTAAACGATGAAATTTGGGGGAAAAAAACCTTCAGATCTTGTGTGATTGTGTGAATCTTTTTCAACCAAGAGAGGAATATTCTGTATAATGGCATTCAAGAAGGATATGTCAATCCAGGTCATTTAAGTACAACATTCCTTTGAATTCTTCAAATCGCAAACTTATGATATCAAAAGCAAAACAAATACATAAATATATTGAATTTCGTTTGTTTGTTGTCCGTGTTTGATTAAATTAATGGTATATATGTTTGTGTCATCATCTTTGCAGACGATCGTTTTTCTATTCGTTCCTTCCCACCAGTTAGATTAAATGTAATTTGAAGTTTTGCGATCAATCTATATATCGTATGGAATGATTTTTTTACAAGAAAATTAACCATTGGTGACATATATATTGTTCATTTATAGTAAATGTATAATACAGTTTGTAATAAGTGGTTCTCATCCGATGATACGTTGGATAAGGAAAGAAAGAACCTCGTGTAAATTTCAGCACTGTCAGTTTCTTTAAATCAAAATCAGATTTCTTAAGAAATAGAGAAGATGTAAATATGGTATAATCATATTGCGTCAATACAAACTTTAACAAGAATTACTTACAGATTTGGTTTCCCTGTTTGAAATAAAATATATTTGTGCTTCCAATAATATTTTCAAAATTGGGGCAGCACTTATCTTTTCTTGCTTCTAATTGTCCTCTTTGTATAGAACATCCTCGTTTGAAAAATACAAAATTAATGTAGATGTAACAGTGATTAAAATATATTTTATTGCTTGTTGATACATAAATCGCTAACCATTAAAAAAAAGAGATTCAGCTTCTCAAAACATTTTTATAAATGTTTAAAGTGAACTCGGGTGGCATTTGTCTTTTCTTGCTTCTAATCGCCCACTCAATATTAAAACTTGCACGTTCAACAAATCTATGACGATAATTTGAATATGTTGAAAAAAAAACCACACATATTTGTGAATCCCTAAGTTCTAACCCGTTTCTTTTCTTTCTTTGTTTGAAAATTACTACCCATTACATTTTAGAAAATGGCAAATCTGGGGTGGCACTGTTTTTCGAATCGTCTCCTCAGACTAGAAATAAATGCATATTTGAAAATAAATACCGGGTTTAACGAAGATGAAACATATAGTAAAAGGGCAATATTTATTTACTTATAAATTCTTATACCCTATTTAATTAATTAATGTTTCAAATTATTGCATAAATCATACTTTGGATAATTTATTTACCTTGGCATCAGTTCTCTAGCTCACTTTGTTTATGGAAAAAAAACTACATCAAGACTTATACTGTGGAATCATTTTTATTCGTGGGGGTCAATGTTTGCGGGTAGCCAAATTTTTCCTGGTTCGTGAAGACGTTGTTTCGTTAGAAGAAAGTTCGAGATTATTTTACTAAATATTAAACAAATGCTTGCATATACGTTCGTGGGGATGTAAATTCGTGGACAAGAGTTACCAACCAAAGGCTCGAACATTTGTACCACACGAACAATGATGATTCCACAGTACGTCATAATAATACCTAAACTTTGAGGATTTATTTTCTAATTTAATTGTTTGTGCACAATGATTATTTATTGACAAACTGTCCCATACATATGTAAGTGTAGTACAACCACCATATCATTTTCAAATAAAGTTAAACACTATTATTTCGGATTTATCCTTGAAATTGGTTTCTATGGCAAATGTAAAATGTCAATAGAACAGTTGAATTTCATAAAGGACAAGATCATGAATAATTGCTTGATTAAGATCAAATTTAACTATGATCATTAATGATGACAACTTAAAATATCCTCACTTTAAGAAATGTTCTCTTTATAATTTTGTGGAGAGATGACCAAGAGACATCAAACTACCGGTAAAAGAAAAACGAACAGAAAAACCTAATTTCTTTTTAGCATGTTATGTAGCTGTATCTCATTGCGTTTTTATCGAATCAAAAATACAATATCGTGTATTATTTGCTATATTTTGTAAATAGAATATACTATGCCATCTAATGGAATTTTTACTTTCTGTGCCACCGGAATGCGCAGAATTCTTTGTATACAAATAGTGAATTTCAATATTGATCAATCCAAATACTGAAATACAGATGTTACACGAAGCGTGATTATATAAAAATGTATGTATAGTAGTTTTACATCATTCATGAGATTTTATTGTCACGGAGAAAAATACACCAATTTAGAACTCGTTTGTTATTGGTTTATGGTCTGTGAATCATTCTTTCATATTTTGTTTTTATGAGTTGAATAATTAATTAACCTACTTACTATATTACCTAACAGATGCACTGAAACAAACGACATATTTTGTAAATAAAGATGAAGAGGTACCGGTATAATGTCTGTAGTAACACACTTTGAAAAAAATTAACACCTTGAAAAAAAAATTCAAAGTGCCCTAGGTCAACGCACTGTTATAGTATGGACAATCATCATAAACAATGTTCTAGGGTCATGTACCTTTTGTCTTTAATAATGACTAATTGACAACAAAAAATTGTTAATTAGTAAAAGACACTTTGGTCTTATGCGATACATGTACATTGTTTTTTTTTTATACCTGTATTGTCATATTAACGGGTTTTGGTTTTTGATATTAAACACATTAACAAATTTAAAAAAACGTTACATATGTTCAAAACTGTTATTTTCCTGTTAACTTTACCCACCCATGTTGAGAATTGAAACTTGGTTCAAGTCTTCAGTCTCCATCTTCATTCTGACCAGTCTGCTTCTTCCTCGGTTGATTAACCTCATGCTCTTAATCCAATTTCCATCACTTCTCACGCTTCTGTCCTTTACTGTTTTCGTTTGATACTCTTCCCCCCTCCCCTCGTTCTTCTGGTGTCCCCACTATGTTTATTCTGTTATGGTAAAAGAGCAAAGTGTAAGCTCCAGGAGGGGTAAATGGAGTGGTCTTTCCAATATTTTTATTTTTCTAAGATAAAGATTGCTATACCCATCGCCGTGGTGCATTCTTTAATTGATCTAAGTTTCATCAGCGAGAAAGTAGCGTTGTAGAAGAAATGTACCTAGAAACACAACACATTCACTAAATTATACAGAATATAATAAGATACTTAGACAGGTATGTATATTCTATCAATGACTCTTTGTATAAATTAATACTTTGCATACCATATCAGGATTTAGAAATCCAACGACCCAGAATTTTTTTGAAAGTCAAGAAGTGATTGTAGTTTAATGTTTTCAAATTCTTCAATATTGTAGAATATAACATAAAAAGGATTTTTAAACAGAAGCAAAATAAGAAAAAACCCTTACCATAAATGTAAAAATGTACAAAGTGTATGTAAAAAATTAAGAAATAATTAAAAAATCTATCTTTATTAGAGGATTTGCTATATTGTTTGTTGGATTATTCCCTGAATACTCAAGACATCCGATATGCACATCTGGATTGAAATAATGTTCTACAATATACATTGATATAACACACTATTTCTTTTTGGGTCCCCAAAATTTAGTTTCTTGGAGATGTGTGTCATGTTGTAAATTTTGAATTTATTGTTTGGATGAAAATACAAAATTTACAACATGACAACTTGTCATGTTGTAAATTTTATATTTACACCCGCCCAGTAAAATCAAAATATCCAACAAAAATCAAAATATCCAACATGGCATGTGTAAGGTTTGGTTACTTATCTTTTCGAAAGGTGAAAATAAGTTATGAATATCTTTGAATTTGCATTTATTCAAATTTAAATTCATTAATTGGAACTCTCAGGTGATATTGCAAAAAGGTTGACATTGATCACCCGATTACAATGGGAAAAGGACGTCTCTACAACGTGATAAAACTTGTATTTTAAAATGTTTTTAAAAAATACAATACCTTGTATTTTTCTATACTGTTTAGCCATATAAAGCATGTAAAAAAAAATCAACTTCAATGTGTTGATCTACATGTATAAGAAAATGCGGTAGGGTAATAAGAGATCGTTCTTTCAGTAGAACGCTTCTTCTGTCTGCAAGAAAACATTATATGATTGTAACATATAGGCAATACATACTCTGATTTGTATCGGGAAAACACGTTGATAATGAAATTTTACACAAAAGTTTTTTTTTTTTTTTGAAAAACTGTCAACAAAAAATGAAAATGTAATCTTTTGTGGTATTATAGTAATTCTTGGTTGATAAAGTAAACTATCAAACATATGATAAAAGACTTTGTGAATCATGCAACGTATTTTTTCTAGCAATTGCAGCGAGTTTGATTTGTTCTTAAAACAAAGGTAATAAAACCATGTTCAGTAAATAATATACTTGGTAACCTAGATAAAATTCTTTTGTTAAAAGATGTTGTCATTAGATGAAATAATTGGGTTTGATTGAATTATAAAGCATAAATTGACATTTAATAGAACAGAACTTCAATTTCTTTTATTATAATTTCTCTTCCTCTTATTTTATATAATCGGATGGAAATCCTCTGTAGTTTTCTAATCTCGGGATTTACAAACTAGAGACAGATGACAGTTCCTGTTCGAGGCTTTGTTCTGGCTTTCTCTGCGTGCGATCAGAGGAGCCAGTGTTTCCGCATTAACTTTCCTTTGTTCTTTAAGGAAGTTTAGAGATTTATGAGAAATAACACAACTTCTCAGTAGATCTTCATTTTTATTTACAACGTGGCTTACCTTGTAAGGAAGGGAAAAACTGTTTTATTTCATTTTATTTTTTAAAGGTTTAGATTTGAAAGAACATTTGGAAAAAACATGATTGTGCAAGTCTGAATAATGCGTTTTAAATAACCAATTATAAACTGTATTAATTCATGCCATTTAAAATATATTAATGATATTTAAATATTTTGAAATTTTATACGTACACAAACCAATGAATGTGCATGTCATATTTTTTCTTTCTTGCAACATGGCAAGAGTTGTCTTTCTTTGAAAATATGAGAATCTAGATCTCTCAACATTTTAAAAGAAATCTATGACTCATTTTTTTCTTTAAATGAGCGTGTGCAATGCAAATTGTGTTTAAATGCACAAACCTTGCAAAGAAGAAAAATGCAAGTGGGGGAACGACAGATTTAACTCAGATCGGTTACAGAAGCGAGTCCTATTGGTACAAAACATTTTGAATAGAGTATACAATTAATTAATACTTCGATATCTGGAACACTGATATCTCAAATACAATGCATATGTCGAAGTTGTTTGTAAGTCCCAATCCCTTATTGTATAAGTATTTTACCCTCGATATCTCGAATACTCGGATATCTCGAAGTTTTTTAACAGTCCCATCTAGTTCGAGATAACGAAGTTTGACTGAGAGTATAGCTGAGTCAGACATAATTAAAGCAAAAACACGAATAGAATATTGTAATTACTGGGCATCATACTCCTATTCGTAGATAGAAGTCGATTTGGAGGGGATGTTGCAATGTATAATTCTAAAAATATTCATTTTTTTAAAGTAAGAAATGATCTTAACTCCAAACATATTGAGATCCTCGTGGCTGAAGTTATATTAAATATAATAAAAATTTTACAGGCCACCAAATTCTACGACGCTTAAGCCATAAAAACATTAGAACTAGTATTCATCATCAACTTTTACTTGACTTAATGTTATATGGTTGTCCTAATCATGGACTTAATATCAATGTTCAAATATTTAAAGCAGAGCAGCAACAAACGTTTTGTCTAAATATTTATGAAAACAAATTTTTTAATCTTTTTCTTTCTTTTCAAACCGTTGTCAGAAAATTTTTTCTTTCTTTTTTCATTTCTATTCTTTCAATACTTCGAGTTGTATACATATTCAATATGTTCACTTTGATCTTGCTGTAGGGAGAAGGCTTGCTGTGCCTGCTGCCTAATCCCACTCAATATAAATCCTAAAAAAATTGGTTAAATCAAAAATACGAATTGTTTTTGTTGTTTAATAAAATTGCGTAAATTTAGAAAAAATGTTGTTTGAAATAACACTTTTCACAAAGTATTGCAGAACAAACTTTTTTTAAACACACAAACTAGTATATTTTGCAATTAGAAATTCGATCCCTTTTCATGAACATTCATGAAGGTATCTCTAGCGAATCCAACCTCATTGCGCGTGTCCGCGGGAAATCTGTGAGTTGTTATTGTTTGCTAAATTACGCATCCGTAAAGAATTCGTTTGTAATTGGTCTACTAACCATTCATCCCTCTTTTCTTTTTATGAGTTGATAATCAACTTAATACTATACAACCCAACAGATGCACTGATACAAATGATAGTATTTTCATATAAATATGAAAAGGTAGAACGTCCCAACGGCATGTTGTATTCTCCACGACATACGAACTAATGAACATTTATAGATTCCTAAATCATATCAAACATGCATTGGCAACACAATTACCTTATTTTTAAGGTGGTATGACAAAACCTGTCTTAGACACAGACACTTGACCTTAAACAGTATTTGTTTAAGGTAGATACATTTCTTATTTAATGATAATAGCTTTTTATTATTATTATAGTACAAAAACCATCGACATATAAGCAATGTTTTAGGTAAGTACCTGCGCTCTTGGGCGATATATTGTAGTTTATGTATACGTGCATTGTCATTATTAACAGTTGGACGCGACCTATCTTCCATTATTTTCTATTTTTTCATATCTCCGCAATGTGAAGATTTCTACTTCATAATTCCAATATTATATTTTTGTGTTATATGACTATTTTCTATTTAAATAAATAGTTTCAATGGAAAATATATTCTATGATTTTATTTTAAATAAGCATTCGATTGCATTGTGCACTCTATTTGATCGAAAAATTAAAATTACACTAACTCCAAAAAATAGCCTGGCAATGCACCCTGTTATTTTTAGCCTGAACATGTTTAAATGCAAATAAAGAAGAAATAATTTATCAATGACATTTATCTAAAACTAAGGAACGTCACGTGTGTCCTTAACGTTTTTTTTTTGTTTTTGTTTTTTGGGTTTTTTGTTTTTTTTGTTTTTTGTTTTTTTTTTTGGTTATTGGTACGCACATCAACATATACCGAATGCTCTACCTTTTCTATTTATTACCTACCCATGTGGAGTCCTCTACACATTCATTCTGATCCGCCTGTAACTTTCTCGTAGGAATAACCCCACAACCTCACTCAAATGTCTATCATTTCTCCATGCTTCCCATTTAAGTTTCTTTGGACATTTTTGTAAGATTTTTGTTGTTGTTGCTCTTCTGGTTTCAATGCTATGGTCTTTTAAGAATTTGATTTTCAATTTTTCAAAGATAAAGATTGCGAAACGCCTCGTCTTGGTGCATTCTTTAATTGATCTAAGTTTCGTCAGAGAGAGAGAGAGAGAGAGAGAGAGAGAGAGAGAGAGAAAGAGAGAGAGAGAGAGTATAATTGTTATTGAAAAATGTATTATAAAACACAACACATTCACTAAATTTTATGAGAATATAATCAGAGCACGTAGAAAGGTTTGTATATTCTACTTTTGACTCTTTGTAAAATTACTAGTAATACACTGTATTCCAAATCAAGATTAACATACCCAATAACTAAGAAAACGTTTGAAGTAATGTGGAGATTGTGCTTACCATGTTTTAAAATTCTTCTTAAAACCATGTAGAATATGAAGAAACTAATTTTAAAAAGAAGCACAAAAAGTAAAACGACTTGGCATAAATGTAAAAATATATGTAAAAAATTAAAACCCTTTTTTCTATTTTACAGGATTTGTTATAAAATTTTGTTGGATTATTTTGTAGGGATTATTTCTTAAATATTCAAGACATTCGACTGTATGCACATTTGGATTGAAATAATGTTCTACAGTACACATTTACTTTACAAACATATTTTTTGGGGATCCCAACATTTAGTTTCTGAAGAATGTATAAAGTTTTGTTACTTATCTTTTTGAAAGGTGAAACATTGTTATGAATATGTTTGAATTTACATGTATAAAATCGACGGTTACGATTTGTCAAATTCATATTGAACTCTCAGGTAATATTGCAAAAAGGTTGACATTAGATCACCCGATTAAGGGAGTCTCTACAACATGATAAAACTGTATGTTGTAAAGTGGTTTTCCAAACAAATAAATTTACAATACGTTGATTTAAACTTGTATTTTTCTATAATGTTTAGACATGTAGAGCATGTCAATAAATTTAACATTAAAATGAAGTTGATCAAAAAAATAAAAACGCGGCAGGATAATTTGAGATCATTCTTTCAGTAGAACGCTTCTTCTGTCTGCAAGAAAACAATTTTTTTTATATTGCATCATGGTGGCAATAATCTGATTTGTATCGGGGAAACTCGTTGATACTGAACTTAAGTTGACACATAAGAGAAAATATCTGAATCGATAAGATAAAGGGCTTTTACAAAAAAGTTTTTCGGAAAAACTGTCAACAAAAAATGTTAATGTAATTTTTGGTTGTACTCTACTAATTCTTGATTGATAAAAAGTGACCTGTCAAAACACAATGACTTTGTGTGAATCATGCAACGTATTTTTCCAGCAATTGCAGCGTTCTTAATTTGTTTTTAAAACAATATTAAACTAAGTTCAGCGAATATAACTTAGTAACTCATTGAAAACATACTAGCTTGTACTCTCGTTAAAAGATGTAGTCATTAGATCAAAAAATTGGATCTAATTTACCATAAAACAGAAATAGACATGTAAATATAATTTTGTCTTCTTTTTTTAGTAGAAGGCCTTGGTGTTCTATGGTCGGGATTTACAAACTATACTATAGACTCGAATGACAGTTCCGGTTCGTGGTTTGTCCTGGCGATCAGAGGACGCCGTGTTTCCGCATTAACTATCCTTTGTTCTCTAAGGAACCTTAGAGATTTGTAACCCTTAATAAAACAAAGAAAAGTCATCCGACGATTCTGAGTAGATGTTCATTTCTATATAAAATGTGGCTTTACCGTATCTGAAATAACGACTTTATTTCTGTTTATCTTTTAATCTTTTGAATTGAATGAACATTTTGAAAAGATAATGATTATGTAAAACAGAATCACGTGTTTTAGATAATTAATTGTATACTATAGCATCAATTCATTCTATTCAAATATTAATATTTGATCGTTCTGAAGGTTTGTACATTTGTATGTACACAAATAAATGTTATATTTTATCATGGTATACGACAAGAGTTGTCTTTCTTCGAATGTTAATTATAAGACGAATTTGAAGTACTCTTCACTGCTAAAATGAAAGCCTTATCATCAATGTCTTTTTTATTTCTTAAAATGAACGGGAGCACTGCATATTTTGTTAAAATTCAAAAATCTCGCAAAAAAGAAAATTGCA
Organism: Magallana ariakensis; assembly: GCA_020458035.1. Classification (NCBI taxonomy): domain Eukaryota; kingdom Metazoa; phylum Mollusca; class Bivalvia; order Ostreida; family Ostreidae; genus Magallana; species Magallana ariakensis. Next base: position 18,972,937 of record CM035815.1, on the reverse strand, counting down.
AGTGGGTAACTACTGATGAGTTACGAAAACAGTCCTATTTATAACAGTTATTACCTTTGATTTAAGTGTACAGCTGTTTTCAAACATAATTAAGAATCAGAAGCTTAAGAAGCTCAGATTACAACGACTTACTTTAAAAGTGTCTGTCCAGTCGTAAGTATTACTAGTATGCAATGTATTCTGATGGTATGAAATTTCATTTCTTTAGCCCTGGTTGTTCTTTCACATCACAATTTAATATATTTTACATTAACAATGCAGAATTAAATGATAAAATGCCGTTCGACATCATCTATACTTACCGGTATACAGGTATTAAATCAGAGTCAATGAAGATTTAAAACTGTAGCATTAAAAAACAACTGTTGTCAACATTTTTGTCAAATACATGGAAGTAAAAAGCAAATTAGTGTTTAATGTAGTATCTGCGTTTTAATTTTAGATGAACATTGACATTTACGTTGAATATTTCATCTTAAAATCAAATTGAGGTGAGGCGAATCGGAGACACTTTTAAACTATAAAGCAAAAGAACCAACAACACACTACCGCAAAAAGATGAAAATGCATCTAGATACGAGAGTACCCATCAGTAAAGAAAGAGCGTTAGCGATTTATAGTCAAGGGAAAACATGTTTATTTCAATAAAACACAAAACCTTTATAAGTTATATTCTATACATAAGCATACAAATGTTATAAAAACATGTACATCATTTCCAATTTGCTAATCCTTGGCATATTCACGAGAAAGAACATAATTAGCTGTATGAACTCTTGTTATACGTACACATTAAAATATGAAGATCTCTAGGTATTTGTATAATATGTGTCTCTTTTCTTTATGAATGAGCTATATTAAAACTATATAAAAATGGGGGGGGGGGGGGAATGTTCGGTGAATTATTCGCAAATATACTGAAATAGTTAAACAAATTCCGAGAACTAATTAGTCTGCTTACAGACAAATTCAGTGAAAAATTAATTCATAAAATTTATGTCTTCCTTTTATTACAGTTACATGTAAATAATCGTCATGTGAAATTGTCGAAGCGTAACGAACATATTAAAACAAGAAGAAAAAAACACCATTCCGAACAAAAAACCGATGTCGTTTAATAAATTATTTTTAGAAATACTTGATTAAAACTTCATTCAAACAAAACTACTCAATATATGGAAAATAATTAATATTATAATATATGCATAATACTTTTGTAAGAAAGATGTCCAGAAATGGACAATAATTTAGGTGCTTTTTTAATTCGTTGATGGATTATTCATTTAATTAAGAGTTATGTACTTGTCGCTTCCTCGGTAGCCAGGCATAATAAGGAAATCAATTCTGACATTCATCGTATATATTACACCATGTATGTTCATTTAGTATGCTTTCCATCTTCATAATTATATGGATCTACGAGTCAGAAGATTTTGAAGTAAACATTGAATAATCATTATGTAGATTTTTACCTGATAATTTGTTTTGTATTGCTTTGTTTTGAATGTTTGTTTGTCACTGTTGAATGTGGGGGGGGGGGGGGGGGGGTTACTAGCATTATACTTTTAGATTTTGTGAGTTATTAATTAAGGCGTTTTCAATTAAAAATTAGTCTACAATTAAATTTAGTTTTCAAAAGCTATGTATGTAAATATAAAGCTTACACCATCTTAAAGCCAACCCCTCATCCCCGCCCCAACAGGGATATTTATACTAGAACTCTCATAGAGTCATATAGTTTGATAACTTCTAAACCATTTTGTACACAATTCAAAGAGAACTCTATCATTTTGTCCTGATGTAGTACATGCACATTGGTAGAAAAGTAATAAGTGATCAAGGCTTTAGAGAAGCTCTATATTGTCAGACGAGCAATGTATTCTCTAAACCCACTAACCATATATAAGGTTGCCGTGTAGGTATAACGTATTTCCAAGTTCAAATAATAGTTTATCTTTGTCATCGAATGAGTGATGATGTTGTCCAATGGCCTTAATTTGATCCATCAGCAAACTGTGTATCCCAAGTTATTTTTTGGAAAACTATGGAGATCAAACTCCTTTCCCCTGTACCACACACCCAAAAACCTGCAGAATTTATTAGAACTACGTGTGTATCCGTGCAATCAGACTTAAAGTTTGTGATAATCGTATGGAAAATAAGGAAAATATGAACACAATAATTTGTAAATAATTTTGTAGCAATGCAAGAGTAAGCATTGATGGAAGCTCTGACAAGTAAATTGATCATAAATTAATCATAAATATTAATGAAACGATAGATGTAGTGAATGATTAAACTGATATTTGTTGTGAATCAAATGTAAATTTTGCATATAATTTAATATTAACAATGTCTCATTTAAATTCGATGCCGAGAATTTGTTGTTTTACAATTCATCATTTTAGTCTGATTGATATCTAAACTTTGAATAAGGAATCAAATATGTCAACAAATTAACGAGAAAGCAGTTACTGTATTTCGTCTTTATTTTTTTCATCAGAATTAAATATTTTGTAAAATCGAACTTTCAAGTACATGTACCATGTTTTAAGAAATAATTCTGTTAAGCATATTCGATGCTTTATTTTATAATTGTTAATGTGCATTTAGTATAAATTAAAAGTGGATTTCAAAATATATTGATTCTTAGTTTTATTCATATTCTTTACAATTTAATACCATGCTGGGTAAAACAGGTTTTTTAAAAACGTGTTTTATAAATAAATTATACAAATACAAATGACATGTTACGTTTTAATTATCAACATACATCATGTATAATCAACAAAAAATACCAGATGCACGTACATATTTCACTCCTCGCAGTTGTAATGAAGACAGTACACTGTCATTTGATATACCTCATCTTCTCTAAGGCACTTGACATTAATTTAAACACAATTGCAAATAACACAAGTGGTTGCATTTATCATCTGGATCCAGTTCTGTCTTGCATACACATGTAATGACCAACATGCTTAGACCATCTGTCTATTTCCTCTGCTTGTCCACTTCTACCAAAAACTCTGCTAAAAAAACCTTTCATTCTCCATAAAGACAAGCTCAAAACTGCTTAACAATGGATTTGGATTCTCCTCTCCATACATTTTATGTACCTTGCAAAAAGACATACCCGTACAATGCTTAAAACAACGCAGTTCTTTCACCCAAAGGAATTTCTGCTTTAAGAGGTAGCGTGCGATATTCAGGTAATATCAATTTTCTCATTCTCATTATTTGTTTTCATGAGTGGATAGTTCAATTTTCTCATGACTTGATTTCATGAGTTGCCTTCTCAAGAATTGGAATAGGAATAGGGGAAGGTTGTGGCAAATGAAAAACGTGGCCAATGTCTTTATGGTACATTTTCTGCCCGCTACTAAGTGACTGATGGGATTTCTCTTCAGGAAGTACGTGGTCTTTGTGAGGAACACAGACCGAGTAGTCCGCTCCTAAGTTCTGGCAGCAAGTCATGTAAGTATCGCAGTCACTGTCGCTGATGCATTCGTGGTGTGCCGTAGAGATTACATAAGTCGTATAACAGCTTGCTGGTTCTCTCGTCTCCGTGATGCTTCTTCCTACAAGCAAAAGGAAAGTTATAAGTTAAGTTAATTTTCCATCATTATTCCTTGTATTTAAAACGATTATATTTGTAATTCATAATTGATGGCATTTATAATTAATAGTTAGCAAATGTCGATTAAAGTTATAAAAACTGCCTTTGTGTTCCGACAAATTATATTAACAAGTCAAATCAATATGAATACTTGTTACTGGTTCTAATCTCAAGAATTTCGAAAATGAAGAGTTATCCACAACAAAATCCATCTTTGTCACTGGATTAAAGTTTGAGAAGTAGTTGGCGATCTTTTGTTTACAAAGTAAACACGTAATAAATCAAACAGTCTCTTTGACTAACCATCAGTTCACCAGGTTTGGGCTCTGTGATTTATGTCTTCGTTGTTGGTGTCTTTTGATGGGAGACCAGTGTTTCATCATGAGTAATTAAATTATTTACAAGTTAAACTTTGGAACGTAAAAAAGTTGTGGTTATGTTAAAAGGTTTCAATGATGGCAAAAAATACATGACTTATACATTGTATAAGATATTATCATAATGATTGCTTTTGAGAATTTTAAGTTTTACCAGCCTCCGTTAATGGTTGATTTTATAAGTGTGTGGTTTTGGGTCTTAAGATTGTACGAGTTTTTTGAAACTATGAAATTTAATACATGTAATAATTTATTTTCTTGATACCGAAGACTAAACAATTAAATATATTTAATTAACTAGAAACTTTATCAAGAGAAATAAAGAATCGAGATAAAAAATGAAATAGCACAAAATGAAACGTGGATTCTGAAAAGTATCTCAGGGCATTTTTCGTTAACATTACGACAAGCTATTGTGGATTTCATAATTAAAACAAACGGCCAAAGAATTGTATCTGGCCTGCAGCAAAACCGATGCTTTTCGTTAAAACCAATCAACAATTTTATAGTCTATCAAAAAAGAGAAGACAATTCTGCATATATTTATAGAATATATTTTATAGAAACACTATTTATATGTAACTGTTTGTTAAATTTTCTTCTTACTTTATATAAATAATTAATTATTTTTAAAGGAATTTTTAATGCAGAGCAATTTTTTTGCATATTTTAGTATTTCAAAGCCTTTATCACCAAAAATGTGGAGACACGTTTATTTTTGCAAACTTTCATTCTTAAAAATGCACATCTTTGAATATTGATCTACAAAAGGTTGTTCCCTTACCTTTTGCAATGCCTATGAGCATCAACAACATACAAGGCATCCACACCATTTTCGATACAAGATGAAACAAGCGTAACTGTAAGGCTTCTGGTGTCTGCGGTTTGACTGTCTAAGACAAGTCGCTGATGCCCTGTATATATCTATGTCTGACAACAGGAAGTACAGTCCAGTGGATTAATTTCAAAATGAGTTCTTGGGCTTTATAAAAAACAACTGGATGTTTGCATTTTAATGAATTCATTTTAATGTCACACGTCATTAAAAACAGGGTTTCTCGTCGCTAATGAACGCTCTCTCGCCCTAGTAGCGCTCTCTTTCTTTCGCTTACTTTAAAACCGCATAACCACAGTCAGGTTACAAACACATCCTCCTTCGTGTTCAATTTCACAGATCTATAATTCTGTGACCTATAGGTCATATACGGTCATTGACGGAGCGTACACGGACTTTTTTCTGGCAACAGATTGACATTGACAATTCAAAGGCAAAAATAACTACGTGCTCGTCAAGAAATTGTCAAAGTAATGATCAGGACAGAAACTTCTGAGTGTTTAATGTGTAAATTTTAAGCAATTGTTTAGTGCAAGAGGTCAAAAGAAGACCTTATGGGGATTCGGAACGATTGTTGAGAACAACTACTCGAAAACCAATACTTTTAAAAATGCTTAAACTTAACACATACATAATCAAGTGAATTTATCTGTTCAATAAAAAGAGAAATCATGATATATGACAAGGACACATTGAGATTTGAGTAGTAGAAATTATATTGTTCAATTGTTTTCATTTGTTATTCTTACTTTCTAAATAAGATCAATTAATGAAATCTATTTTATAATTCATTTGATTTTTAAGTTTAAGTTGTTGTTGTTTTTGGTACTTTGCCCAAGGTTAAAACTCGCTGAAACTACAAGTGCAATAGCAAGTTTGCCCCACCAAACATATTTGCATTAATTTTCTTATTAACAAATTGCTTGTGCGCCATATTTGCATAATTGCTAAAGATCTGTGGCATTTAGGGAAAAAATAACTACGTTAAACATTGCATCTTTTAAATTAAAACATTACGGTTTATGGTATGGTGTATCTGTGAATAATATCTTGTGTCTTTTTCAAATGAAAAATTATTTCCTTTACAAGTTTGAAACAATCTAACTGTTTTAAACACATGTTGTGTAATTAGCAAATAATAAAATAAATTTATATTTCACGTTTTTCGTCCATTAAAGTCCCGCGTTTTAAAAAAATCTTTTTAAAGCATAAGACTACATGTACATAATACCGTTTTACATTTTGTTTCTCGGATCGCTTGACAATTAAAGAGAAATAAATAACTTTAATTATTTAGTGAACGTTGTTACCAGATAATGTCTTGTTGTCTGATGTGTAAAGCATTTCATTCCAATTGTTAATGTTCGCAGATTCTAGCCGGTGACACATCTCTTTGTCTGCCAGAAATTGAACAATACAGAGCAAAAATGAAAAATGAGATCAAATCTTGTAATTTTTCCTTCCTGACATTAAGAAACTCATAACGTAAAACAGAATAAAACCAAAAATAACTCAAGAATTTATTGCTTAAATAATTATTTCTATGCTTTATGTCAAAAATATTTATCTATTCAGCAAATAAGAATAGATTGCACAAAATACATAACCTTCATCGTAAATAACGCAATGGTTACGTGAAATCTTTGCATTCAATGCCCGGGACAGCCTTTTTAGCAGATGACTAAACCACAAATCCCCGTCTCCTTACTAACTGCATATTTATAGCAATCACATCCTTATACGGTTTATCTGTATTATGGCATTCTTACAATTCCAACTGAAGACGTCAAAAACCTTAATACTTCAAAGCACTGTATCCGTCACGTCTCGAGATGACAGTCTCCGCGTAAGTCAGTCTGACAGTGAAAGCTTTTTTTCCTTTTCACCACTGATAATTGAATATCGTTTGGCCATTCAAATTAATCATATCACTTGTACCGTGCATTTGGTGCATAGAAGTAATTTGGCGGGGAAACTGATGTGAATGAGGCTAACAGAGGGGGTACAGGAATAGGGCGGGGGAGGGGAAGGGGAAGAGCCGGGTTCACTTCGGAAGTCCTCCCACCATATCTAAAAACAACGAGGTCCGAAGGGTTAAGTGGTACACAGATGGAATGGTCCAGTGCCGTAACTCCACAACAAATAGACGAAATGTCACAGTCGGAATCGCTTTTACATAATGGAGACGTAGAGATATATTGGAATGCGTTTATACACTTATCCTGTTTGGTTTCTCCCTGCATAATTCTTAAATAGCGTCCTGGAAGTAAATGTTAAGATTCCTTTATACCATTTATTATGTTTTTTTTTTATGAAATTTACTAAACTTTAAATTTCAATTAGTGTATACTCAAAATTATAAGTTCGTTCTTAATTAAACTTGGTTACCTGAGATTGTTCCCAGTACGCTGCAGATCACGAAAACAGTATTCAAAATCATCTCAAAATAATCTGAAAACAGTCCATTTGATAATTATCACAGAAAATTAATTGAAAAAATTGCAATTGAAAATTGTTTTAATATCAGATACACGTATCATATAAATCATTAATGAGTTCATATTTAGGATTGGTGCTTCTACGATCTACGATCTATCTTTTATCTTGCCACCTTCTTTCTTACAGTAATACCTTTTGAATCCAGGAATAAGTTGGAACTCTCCTTGTTAGCAAATTCTTCAGTATGAGTAAACTATTGATAATGATTTTGACTTTTTATATACTGATGTGTCCTGTCCATGTGAATATTAAAAAACCTAGGTGTTGAAAGGTCAATTAATTACCTCTATAATGAATGACTGGCGACAAGGTAGAAATGGGGGGAAATTTGTAATTTCTCAAATAAGATGATACATAAAATATACAGAGGATCCCCGTTGGACACTGCCAAATCATTTATAAATATCAATTTTGACAAGATACATAATTAAATTAATGACAAATCGGATTAAATGATTTCATTCTGTTGAGATATCTCCATGTCAATTGAAGTACTGGCTGACGGATGGTCATTAAATCAGGAGATAAAGTACAATTAATATTAAAAATCTCATTATCAGGCAAGCAATGCACTTTCTTAGTTGCTTTCGTTTTCGTAAAAAATATATTAATTTGGATTCAGTTTAAGTCATATTTAATGAAAACTAGAGAAGATTTATATTTGTTAAAAAACACATAACATAAGGCTATTATAGGGGAGCGAGCAAGTTCCAATTCAATTGCAGAAAGTAATACATATGTCGTTTACTGAATTTATTTTATCAAATTAAATTAAGTACACGACAATTGATAAAATAAAATTCAGTAAAGGACACAGATGTTACACCTGTTATACAGTATTGACACTGAACAACCAGTACCTCAACGTCTTTTTTGTAGCCGCCGATTGATACCTGTATATACTATATTACCGTTTAAAAAAGAAGAAGCAACATAAATGTCACACAAAATAATCTAAAGGATGGATTTCCTTCGTGTCAAAGTCGATTTACGAAGTTGATCGCTTTTTTCGGATCTGACGGAATGTCGGTTTTGGCACGATAAATGTCCCGTAATTTTCCATGAATTTGGAAACTTTTCAAATACTCTAATAGCAACGGCCTAAGGCTAAAATACAATAAATAAAATATCCCTGCAATAACATGACGAAGTGTAGAAGGTGTGTACGATTTTAAGAAATATATAAAATTATGATTCCGATTCTTCATCTTCAGCACAGAACATTAACTTTGGTTGAAATAGATTTTTCCGCAGAGCTACTGATGTGCAGCATTTACAACAACATTCAATTGCTATACGATTCTGTAGATGTATGGTGGGTAGGCCATATTTTTTGAAATTTTTGTTTTAATTTTTTTTTATATTAGAATTGACCCTGTTGACCACTGATTGTAGTCTTATTACAAATTTTTAAAACCAGTCTGTTAAAATATGTTGATTAATCTTAACGATGATCAAGCTATGGTAGTGTGAGAACCGTGGTTTAAGCCAGCTGTTTGCATATATCCTATTAAAAACAAACATTTCAGTAAAAAATTATGTACATCGTTTCAAAGGTCAGGGTGTTCTTTCCAATCGATGAACGAATGAGCAGCATACTGCAGAGAGATGACATTTATTGTGTAGTCTAAGATCGATTAGTGACGAATGTTAAATAAGTTATTGACTTGAGACGTTTCTCTCTTTCAGCGTGCGTGTTTGGGTGTGATGTCTCTTTGTATAGGTTATCCTCTGTATTGTGAAGCCGCGCTTAATGGTTAAATACTGGTTTCTGGTATTTCACTGTGTTTAAGCTGGCCCCGCCTATGTTGATATTTAACATATAATTGATTAAGTGGCTTTAATTATGGCAATGAAGTCAACATATTGACATGATTGGATGATTTACAGTATATCTTTCCATTTTAAATTTACATAAATGTCCGAGTTATTAGAAAGTTTCAGAGATACAATTTCATCTTAGACATGTACTAATTACTTGCCTGCAAGATCTGTGCAAAGAAAACAGAATAAAACAATGAATAAACATGTTTCCGTTTATCTTCTCTAAAAATGTTTCAATTACTGCAAAGCCCATATTTTAAAAAAATAATACGCAACTTAAAATATCATTAGTCACCTCCTTCGCAACAAGATAAAAATAAACGATTGCATTGATGTGCAGGTATTTTTTTTAAGGAGAGCACATTACAATAGTTGTCGAGAAAAACAACTTTTAATTGTCAGAAAAAAATATCAGTCTAAAATCATAAACAGATGTATTTATAACTACATATATGTATTTTATCAGTTTTAGTTGTATACTATTTTTATGATTATAACAATAAAATTTGTGATAAATTAATCGTACATGAAGTTGCCATTTTTAAGCGAAAGCAAGTCAACATAACTCAATTATGACCGTTTTCCTTTATATAAACGTATTTTTTTGTATCTTTTCATAACCACAACTTGCATTCATGATTAGACTTATATACATACAATATGTAGTTAAATAATAAATCGGAAACGTACTAGTTATCAACATAATTTATGATTGGCTAATATATATATTTAAATAACGCGTAGCCTTGGAATCTCAAATTTCACTTTTTTAAAAGTACTTGCAGGTTGGAGGCGTTAAATTTATAGCACAAACAATTGATATGGTAATTCATCTGAAAATAAAACCAAACAGCATTCGGCCTTTTGTATATTAATATTTTGCAGATGTATTTTAATGAGATTCCTGGATCCAGATGATGCAAAGGTCATTCATACAATTATATTTTTAACAAATTTCGACGGTGAATTAGGACAGCCTCATTCTGCCAGTCGAGTGTACTCTAATTCCGCGTCCTTGACCACTTTCTGTTTTTTCTTGTAACAGCATACAGCAACCAAGATGCCAGTAACACACAGACAGACCAGTCCCACTATGATGCCGATCTTCAAATACAATACTGCAAGGAAAGAGAATTCATTTAAGTCTTCATCGTCGGAAACCCACGGTCGGTCTCGCTTCTCTTACCTCCGTAAGAGAAGCGAGACCGACCGTGGGTTTCCGACGATGTTAAGTCTTCTTTAATATTTTATTAGACAATATAAAAGAACGCGGTATTAGCCATGATGATTGTCTATTACACCAATATGTACCGTCATGTTTATTGAATTCACTGACAAAACGTGCAAGCTAAATGAACCACGTTTAGCGATGTCTAAGGTGTAACCGTACCATGGCAATTAATTGGTCATATTTTTTCCCTTTGCTCCCAAATAATAGGATGCCATACTTCTTTTAAACAGACATTTGATTAGTAGCACTTCTCAGGAGGTGTACGGCACCTCCAAACTGTGGCGTAGTTTATTTCAAAATAAACGATAAAAGTAACTACATTTAGTTTATATTTTTTTGTCAGCGTATCGCAATAGAATTAAGCAAAATCTACTGGTAAGAAAGTGATACGTTCGAAATCTGCTAGGTCAATATATATTTAACCTTTTCCAGAGTTTTTAAAATGCATTTTATTGTCAACTGTATAATTTGTCAATTATAAACCGATAATGATTTGAATACTAGTATGGAGTACTTTTGAATCCATCCACATTGATATCTCAATGTGCCCCTTACCTACTTAATTCACGCTTTCAAAACAGATAAATGCAAACAATTTGTTTTGAAGTTTCTTGACTTAACAAAAGGACGAATCACAGCAAGAAAGATACATTACGAATTACATTAAACTGTAACCAACAAGTTTTAAGAAAAGCAAATCACGAGCTTAATGCGAATCACAAATTATCATTCGTGAATGGGCTACATCCTGGTCAGAATTTATATGTTCGCATGAGCCACAATAATCAAAAACCTCATTATGAAAAACATGTAGCAAAACGGCACAGGGACCAGCCCAGCCTCACAGCGTTAGACATGCAAAGCCCATCAAAAGATAATTATCACTACCAACTAGGGGAATATTGTCAAAGTTTTATTACATTATACGTACAAGCTAGGGACCTCATATAATAAAATAGTACTTAGGGAATCAGTATTAATATTCATCAACTGCAAAACCGAAAGATAAATTAAAAATTGCAAGGGGTCTACGTTAATTATTCGCGCCTTAGCATTTGGTTTGGTAATATGAGTGTCAGATAACAGCGCTTATTCACCAGAAAACGTACTTTTTAACTTTTTAATGAACAGTTTAAAACGACAAAAAGCAACTTTACACCATGTTTACTTGTCAAACAAGGATATTATACTGCGCAATACATGCGTCGTTAATTAATGCACTTGCTTTAAACTAGACTCCTGATGAGTATTCGTATTAATTCAATAAAAATGCTATTATAACCGATTTTTTTGGAGACCGGTATTAAGACGTTAGAAGAGAAAGGTTAATTCTATTGCAGGGAGAAAAACGACATTTAAATCAGACAACATTTACTCATTCTAAATGACTTCCAAATTACTTATCAAATTGAAAAGTTAACAGATCTTATCATATGTTTAAAGTTACTCGCAAAAGGACACTGTATTTTCGAATAACTGTAATCTTCAAATCAATCTATAAATGATATTTATTAATCCATTTAAGATAAAACTCTTTAATGGTTCGACCTGAAAAATGAAAACCGTTGTATTATTCTACTAGAATGTCCCAGCTCTCCACTATAAGAAAACGTGTGTCAAAAATCCGAGCTAATATTTCAAATGTCCTCGATTAAAATATCTCAATGCTCGTCAATTTTGATTTTCGGTGCATGGCCCTCGAGCTCTTTACAAATACATGCATTAGTATAAGCATATCTGAAACCAACTTTTACTAAATATACATATATGAAACACAGCTCATTTAATGGTCGTAGCCAGTGAATAAGGTAATGATCGCATTGCGATTCGAAAATGCAAAGCATGGGACGTTTTATTCTCCTACTAACAACCACAACCCTGCAATTTAGTGGTAAAGAAATATCCGACTAGAAATGTCCCCACAACCTCCGCATCACGCGGGTTTGTCTTAGGGATAGCACCGTAACGACGGAAACAATCAAGTTTCTTAGTCAAAGTTTAGCTAGTAGAACTATTTCTCTGAGACTATAAATCATGTCAGTATTAGATAATTAAGCACTCGTTATTTCATGCAGAGTAGTGAGTTAAACTTTAACTAACCTATAAATAAGACCAGTAAGTCCCCCAGTCTGTTACATATCAAAATGACGTGTGAGCAAACTACTAATGATTACTGTTTATTCTTACGTGTGCTCGTTTTCTCGGCGGTGACCAGGATTTTAAATGATGAAGAGTTGTTCGGATGAAGATTTGCTCCAAACAAGTTAATGTATGCTGTCTGATCCTTTTCTGCACACCATGCTTTAGGTTTATGGGTGCACGAGTAGTTCTATTAAAAAACAAAAACCCAAAACACGTTAATTGAATCAGAAATAGAACGTTCAGTTTTAAAAATTCAGTTTTAAATAGAATGAGTTTAAGTAAAAGTTAACAATTTTGGTGTATAAAATGGTGTTTCTATTGATAATTATAAGCCTGAAGTACTTAAGGATGAAGATGAAATTAATAAAATATGGAGTATGACGGACGATTTTCGTATATAAATCTATCACCTGATTGCCATAATAACAGGGTATACAAACCGTTGCTTTGGTGCCTGACTCTTCGGAGAACTCCAATCGAACAGCGCAGTCTTTGACATTAAAGTAGATGGTGTCAAAGCACACTGACCGCGTGTAGATGGAGTCTGCCACAGGCCCCGTAAACCCCAGCCTACAGGTCGCTGACGGGGCCCGCTCCCCCTTCCAAGTGACCACATAAGAAACCTCGGATGTCACGTCTCGCTCTTTGTAGTGATCACAGATGGTGGGGAAATGAAGCCCTGGTGGAACAATGTTTGTAGCAGCTTTTACATAAAGTGAGTACATGTATTAAAATGTTCATTCAATCGAAAACGCAAAATTATTTGACTGATTGAAACCTTAACAATTTTTATCGACCTTACCTCTTGTTTCCGAGGCAGCATAGTGCATCAGGGAGAAAAGAACCCAACACAACCTAAGGTTCGCCAAATCATTGTTTATCCCTCTAAAATTCATTCCAATTGTAGATGCTTACAATCGATAACACATTTCATTTTCCTTCAACTTTTCCTTTACAAACAACTAAAAAACTGCAGTTTTCAGAAGAAGCAAAAAATTGGCAGAAACCCAAACGTACTAGTTTGCAGTATTCAGTTAAGTCATACAATGCATAATAACCCTTTTTTCAAATAATCGACCATATGTGGACATCTGTCGCAGAGCGGCTTATATTTCGCGTACGCCTCAAACATTCCAGCTAGGCTTGCCATCTAAAGGTATCTATACCAACTGTGTACAAATTGCATTGCACATTGATTAATCAAAGTGGGATAAACGGCATGGGATAATAAACAAACAGACATCCGACCCATATTCTATTGAAATTTACGGCAAAGTTCTATCCGCCACTTTTACTTGACCGTCTCAGTTACACTCGGCGCCTATCGTACATTCATTTTTTTTTTTTTTTTTTTTTTTTTTTGCCATTGTCGAGGTCACATTTTCGCGTTTGTTAAAGTAACATTCAAGCTTACAGTTTATGAGATGTAGCGCTGACAAATTGGCATCATAAAGTGTGTAGTATTTTAAACTATAAAAAAAAATGAATCTAAATATATAATAAATTTGAGAAATAACATTATATACCATTGTATTTTATTTAATTTTCTTTATTAAATTCAGTGGTTCAATTTACGCAGATCATTATTATATATATTTATCAATAACAACTATTTATAATCAAATCAGTTGAAAAGCCAATATGGCTCAACATTTTGTAAATGATTTTTGTCTCGTTCATCCATTTCCGCAACAGTCGCTCTCTGCTGGCGGCTTATCCTCTGTGGCCCTGTTTTTACCGAGTACAGCGCGAAACTTGTGTGCACTCTTCATCACAGCTATAGCTGGCACGATGGACTGGTCCCTTGCAATACGTATGCTGGCTTTCTGTTTTGTAGCCATTTTCATCATTGCGTGCAAGTTGTCTTTGGTTTTATTTTCACAAAACTTATCGAAAGCTCTCTCCAGTTCATTATTGTCCAGCGACAGTTTGGAACTTTTCTTTGCGACCAGTGGCTGTTGCGTTCTAATTTTAGACCCAAATGAGTTAAAATTAAATCTCTGCCTGGTTCTGAAATTCAACTTGTAACCAGCAGGGCGATTGTTAAAGTCATCTTGTTCGTGAACAAAGTTTCTCACTTTTTGTTCAAGTCTGGCGTAATTGATTTTTTCGAACAAAATTTCGCCACTTCGTTCTTCATCCTCATTTTCCTCGAACCTGACAGATTTCCCGCGCATTTGTGACGTAAATGTAGTCGTGTGTAGCGGAGACTCGTTTCGACTGGAAGACTGACTTCCCGTGAAGTAGGGCAGCGTGATGGATGATTTGAAACTGTTGCGCGAAAAGGAAAGCGGATGAGAGATCTCAGTTACGGACCCATTCCGTCTACCATCCGGTTCGCTGCTGTTAGCTTTATTAACATCTCGAACTTCCGTTAGAAAAACTTTGTCGTTTTGTTTTGCTTCACTTAGAACAGGTGGCGCTGAATTCCCGCGTTTTGGATGAACGCTAGGAATAGGAAGACATCGCTGATTGGTAGGATCACTTTTTGCAGACGACAGACGTTTGAAAGCAATTTCTGATTTTCTTTTTAGGAATACACTTCTCTTTCTTTCCATCAGTCTCTTTTCAATATTGATGTTTTTCACCATGGTGTCCCGTTCTTTGTCGTAGATTAGTTTGATAGTGTTGCACCGCGTCGACAGGGCTTTATGTTTACTGGCCAACAACTGCGCATGGAGCGGAGCAAGCATCATTTCGACGTTGATCGTGTGATCTTGCCACGTCAAGTCGTGTGTTTTTAACATCATCAGCGCCATCTTGAATCTACAACATTAAACATGCACCAATTATTATTCAAAAAGTATTTAGAAAAGCTACAGTTTTGTTTTTGAGTATTCTTTTCCTCAGTTGGCATGATTCTAATGATTCTATTTCGTTTGATTTTAAACTGATTTAACTTAAACAAATAGTACATCTACAATAACTTTGTATACTCTAATAACAATAAACATAATACTAGTAATTAACTGTAGTTTTAAAAATGTATTACTTGTTTATTTTGATTTTGTTGCTCCTTATAAATGGTAAACTCCACATTACTGACTAAAGATACTACTTGGGGTTTTTTAACATTGAAAACTTTACATAGTATCAAGGTCTGCTAGGAACCCAACTGGGTCCTTGTTTTAAGTCTCTTGCAAAATACTTGAATCCTTGGGCAGATACAAAAGATAAATGTGAATGCAGTTACTCTCTCTTCATATCGACTTTGTTTGTCTTCGATGAGTTTAGAGATCAGTGTGTTGAGAGGGGGATAAAACGCATTTTATTTTTAAAAACATTGTGTGCGGTTACGTCGTTAAAATAGGTGTTTTGTAGTCAAGGAAGCAATGCTTGAGTTTTTTAAAGTTATGATTTGGTTTAGCACGCGTTCAAATCAACTTTTTGGTGAGGATTACGATATCCAAAAATTTTCCCCACTTGACGTTTTTTTTTATTGTTCTGTATATAAGTGCAAAAGTGCACAAACTTTAAATCTTTAAAATATAGGATTAAATCTATTTAGGTAATTAATCCGTTCTGGATATTACATATGAATAATTAGTTAATTTAAAAGGTCAAAAGTTGAGATATGATTAAGATTAAGAATTACACCAAACTTAATGCACCGAGGGTTGTCAGATTAAAAAAACTCAAAATAAAGATTTATTCACATACTAATACAAATTTTTTACTCGAATATTTCATTCATTTTTAAATTTCTTTGTTTTTAAGTAAATTTTAGTGTATAAATGTTGTTACTTCAATGACGTGGATATGATTGTAATTAATTTGATTAATTTTTTTATAAGTAAAATAAAATAAGTAAAAACTCGAGAGGATTAACCTTTGTGTTTTAATGAGTATTTAACTGTTCTGTATCTTACATATAACATGATGGCACTTTTTATGAAAACCAGACATTGAAGCAAAAACACCCCCCCCCCCCCCCAAAATAAAAACAACAACAAAAAAACCCATAAACCTCCCGAAAAGGATGTACAATGATAAAGTAACATATTGTTAAACATCAGATATCGATAAGGAATGTTTGTACCTTCAGTAAGATTATTGAAAAGAAAAAAAACCCAACGATGAATGCTTCAAAGAAATCAAATTCCATAAAGTAGGATGTCATTACTCATCCGGTAACTCTCAGGATATGTGTTCAGCGATTACACCATGCATGCTATACGTGGTTGAAACCAAATATTTTCGTTCTGTACACAAATCTATCATGTCATTGCTTAGTCTAGAATAAACATTGACTGCAGCACCTGGGGTGTTTACTAGCGGTCAATTGTTTAACAAGATCTACCATTGGTTTGAACCTTCTTAATGTCCACGACTTTAAATATCTATACACACCGAATCTTCTTTGATTTGGGAATCACAATATTGACGGGT
Source organism: Magallana ariakensis (assembly GCA_020458035.1). NCBI lineage: Eukaryota > Metazoa > Mollusca > Bivalvia > Ostreida > Ostreidae > Magallana > Magallana ariakensis. The sequence goes on along the minus strand of CM035815.1, from coordinate 18,956,021 downwards.
ACATTGTCGATAATCGTATGTTCAAACTCAGAAGGTGGCATATATCCCCTTCTTAAAATTCATTGGCGTCGGCTACTAAACATGTTAAACCGAATTGTCTCTAATATAATTTCAGCTATGGCATTGTTGGTAAAGTACCAGTCATTAGATCTAGAGTTTTAATGAATCTCTAATAAGGATACACGAGCATTTCTTTACACCCTATTCTTTTAAAATATCAATTGAAATTGAGGTATATATACTCAGTTTGTTTAGTTTTAAATTCGTGCTGAGGTCTGTCTTGTCAAGATTAGTAGCAAATCAGGCCCTGTTTCTTCACTTAATTCCTTTATACTCAAAGATAGACTACTGTCCAAAAACACTTGTTGGGCATGAAAAGACAGAAAAAAAAACACACAAGAAGACATAATGGTTAATACGTACATGTATATTGTAAATATAAAATTTAATTTCAGATGCTGTGAATCTAGCAGCTGAAATAAATCTGAACCTGTTGACAACTAACTACATTTTGCGGCTAAATTTATTAAGTAATTATCAAGATTATTTATTTGTTAAAAATATTGTTCAGCTTCTAATGTTATCAATTCTGTAAACTCATATCGTCAAAAAAGCATACTTACATACATGTATAAAAGCACTCGGTAAGTTTATATATATATATATATATATATATATATATATATATATATATATATATATATATATATATATATATATATGTTTGTCTGTCCCCCATGTATTCCCGTCCCTTCCTGTTTCCATCATAATATACCTGGCATACTAGTTTATTTTATCTTCACACATAAATATATTTTTCATATTTACCAATGCCGAGTGTATAATCATAATGTTTTTTCCACATGTGCCATACAATTGTTAGAGTGAATAAAGTTAACTTGATTATAGTTGTAAAAAAAAGTTTGGGTTTTACATTACATAATTTACACACGAACACTTAGAACTAATATCGCTGTTCATTTTGAACGACATGATTATTCAATCTTTGTCTTAACCTGACGATGTTCCATCCTAGAGGATTAGGTATTCTGTGCAACTGTGCACCGATTATTATCAAAAGACTAACAGTCAAAATAATCAAAATCGATAAAAATAGACATAAGGAGGTCATTGTCTGTGATAATTGTCAACTTAATACAAATACAAAATTTATTAAAAAAAAAAAAAAGTCTTATTGGAGTTCGTCAATAGGGTACATGTATTTAGCAAGGCTTTACTTACATTTTTTACTGTTGCTATATCAATTCAAGGATCCAGGTCTCATTCAAACATCCTCACAGGTTAGGCTGTCATTGATTTGTCCATGTTGACTTTATTAAAAAAAAAAAGAAGAAATCCCAATGTCTTTTTAAATCACGAATATTCAGGTAAAAATCATTAGATAAATGGCTCAGGTAACCGTGTAGATTTCAATGACTGTTTATCCGCATAATCCGATTTCCAATACTAATTTTTAAACAATTACTTTATCCCATCTCAGAAAGAAATCGAAGTACTGCCATCAGCGAATCGTCCTTATGTTTAAAAGGCCTTATCACAACAAGCCGTACAAGGGGTGTAGTGTTCGACGAGAGTTAAAATAACTAAGCCCAGGGTTTAAAATTATTACTACACGAATGCCATCAATTGCATTCTTGAATCAATAGTAGAAATTTTAAACCTCTTATTGCAAGCAAAGGGTCTAGTCGATGGATAAGTTTTAAAAGAGATTTATTAAATACATATCAAGTAAATGCTGTGAATTTGTAACAATGGAATCAAACATCTTTAGCAGCAATGTAATAAGTTTTTAAACAAGTATACAGGGTGGAATATTATGGGTCTGATAAAAGGTTTCTGAATTATTGTAGACCTTGGGAAAAACGTTAAGTATCAAGTAGCATGGCTGGAATATTCGACAAGGGTTCTTTTTTTCAAAATATTCAACTAATTATGTGCAGCGTTCTCAAATCGTGCGGAACCTAAAATGTTGTTTAATCTTATTCTCTAAGATACTCTCAAACATTGTAAACAAATTACTTAGATAGTGGAGATTAGTATATGATATTGCTCCAAGATATTGTGGATTGGAATATAAAATTTGTACAAGATAGCGTGTATTGGTATACATGATATTGCTAGTAAATATTGGAGATTGGTATATATGATATTGCTACTGTGGATTGGTACATGGTATTGCTTCAGGGATGAATGCAATAGCTACCCAATGTATACGAGACAGTATAAATTGGGTTTGGGCAGTTTACGCTTTATAAACCGCTTTATATATATATATATATAGAGAGAGAGAGAGAGAGAGAGAGAGAGAGAGAGTTGCTATTGAATTCATTCCGTATAGTTCAATATTTTGCTATTAATTGGTATATGATATTGTGACTAGATAATGTGAAATAGTATATGATATTGCTGTTAGATAGTGTGAATGCATTTTTTTAAAGTTTGAAATAGTAAACATTTAGTATCATCAATTTGCCCATTACGTATTGAATTGATTGCAAAGTGTTTTGTTTGGGGCACTTTATTTCAGCTATGAAGTAAGAGAGACAACTTAATAAGGCGGAATGCTACTTCTATTAATCGTTAGAGTATTATTTATGAAACATTATTCCGTTATTCAAAAAAGGATATATGCTCTTAATTATTTCATACAATTTTGTTTTGTATTTTTATGAGAAAGGGGAAATTATGTTTTGGTTGCAAGTAACACACTGTTGAGTTTAAAATTTGGTGTGAATAAATGCATGATATTAATATCTATCAAACCATGACCAGTAAGGCCAATAAAATCAATTTTCTGATCGGTAAAATTTTAAAAATAAGCAATCTTTCAAACATTTCGCCAATTTGATCCATTTTTTTTTACATGAATGTCTTATATTTTTTCTATATAATACACGTATCTTTGAAAGATTTTATCCATAGATTTAAAAAATATAACAAAAAAATATGAACAAAATTTTCATAAATATTTTTATATTAAAAAAAATAAAACGTCTTATTGACATTACTGAAAATGATTTATTTCACTTTCTCATTAAAAATACACAAAAAAGAAATCGTATAAAAATTCAGCGCGTATATCCTTCTTTAAACAACGGAATTATGTTTCATAAATGATATTCAAATGATACATTAAATAAAATTTTGGTGTAGCATTCCACATTATTCATATAGCCTTAAATATTACCATACGATTGATTTCAAATACTATATTGAAAAATTGATATTCAAACAGGTCCGTTGGAGTTATGTATCACTGGAAACAAAAAAAAAAATGATATACACATGTGCATGTGTTAAGCACAAATGTTTTGTTCTAATTAATAGAAAATTGTACAATCTAACTTTGAAATTGATATTCGGAAGAGGGGATTATGTCCACTGCTAGTTAAAAAGACTGATCTAAATTTAAGTATTTGGTGCAATTTGGTGTAAAGTGACAATAGTTTTTTGCCTTATCTAGGGACCAAAAATTACATATTTGTAATTAACTAATTTTTCACTGATGTAATCAATTGTATGTTGTACCCGTAAAAAAAGGGAATTATGTTTATAATAAAAAAAACCAATACATATCTTTCACTGTTTTATTTCGGAGTAAATCATTGCATTGGTTTTTATCCATATTAACTTGTAACTGCCAATCAGTTCAATAATTTTCCAAAGCATTCAAACAATGTTGATGGAGATGGAGATTCAGAAATTAAAACTAAGCCATCGGCAAAAAACATGTGATTAATAGGCATTATATAAATTAAACTGTGTAGGAGTTGTAGTATTTTAAAAAGACACATAGTTTACGAAATGTAAAAATTTCATATCATTTTTATTTTGTGATTCTCAAATAATTATAAGTGTAAGTTTTGTTAGGTGTATGTAAACATTTTTAGAAGCATGTCTATAAAGAGCGAACGATCTGACGATATATCCAATTTCTTGTCATTGTGTACATGTAATTCAAACTATGATGTAGTCTTGTTATTTAATCTATGAAGAGAATTACTATTACTCATTTATTGAGAGCGTAATGTTATTTGTGGGATTAATGAACTATGACTCGCATAAAATGTCAAGCACACCCTGCTGGGTTTTTTTTGTGGGGGGGATAGTCTTAGTCTTATGTTCACTTATATGAAATCCTTACACTTGACATAAATTAAAAATCCTGTTATAATCCTGCAAACGATGCATTATTCAATAAGCGGATTAATCGCGCTTGGTGGATTAATTATGATTCAATTATCTTTATATGGGGAAGTGTATTTAAGAATGATACACAAAAATATAATTATACATATGTTTTGATTTAAATATGTCTTAAGTTTTTCATTGCAGTTTGTGATTGATAATTTCAGTAATTATCTACCAAAGATGCGACTGAAAAAGTTACACGTCATTTTAATTGACATGGTTTTGTATAACATTTGTTACGATTTAATTCTGTATAAAATATTGGATACGAGAATATTATGGACAAACAAAGACTTTATCATTACATTTAAAAAAAAAACATTCGTGCTTAACGAAATCATATTGTTAATATGTTGAGTGTATCTAGGTCATGTAAAAGAATGAACACGTGCCATTTTTACGCAGGACAATATTCAGAAACAATGTTAGGATGAATAGAAATGTATCTTACTTATTCAATACGTGCAGAGTATTCAAATAATGCATACTATTTTGATAAAGCGTTATAAGTTCCTATACTTATTACAAATTATGACATACACTTTAGATTATATCTATCTTTTACACCAAGAGCAGATCACTCTCGCCACACAAAATAGCTGCTAATGCCTGATGACAGGACAATCGGCAATTCTCCCTTCAAACCAAGCGATGTTCAAACCTAGTAGATAAGATATGCATGTAACTATGCATTGTGGCATGCACTGATCGTTATTAAAATAATTAAAACTTACAGTCAAATGTAAAAAAAAAAACACAAGCACACAAACAACACAAAGAGGATTTTTTGCGTGTCTGTTGTCATCATTGGATACAAATCTTATCCAAATTCTATAAATTTTACAACAAAATTAATGCCTAAAATTGTGCCGAAAAGATTCATTGTAACAATTTATAGGGATCTATACAATATTTATTTAATTCATGGTTGTTTTTGAGCACTACATGATATTGACAAATAGAACAAATTTTTATGCTTGGATATTTTATAATTTTTTAGCACTTGAAAATGTTCGATCTCATCTTTCGCATTAATTCCTTAGGGAATACTCTTCATCCGCTCCTTAGTGGTATTACGAATCATAATATCCACACGTGACATAAATTAAAATTCTTCTTATAATCCGACCCACAATGGATTACACATACTGTGGGATTAATCTTATGGTGCATGCATGTATTGATATAGTGGTAGCTTAATTGTTGTGGTGATTGTAATGAAAAGGAAACAATACACTTAGAAATAAACTTTAATAGTACATGTATACAAAAAGTTTCATGCAGTGAAGGTAGATTTATAATTTATTGCTAAGAAACTAATGAATCTTCTTCGGTTACTTTAAGGACTCGCCTAAAAGTAAATGTAAATAAAATTTAGCATTATCTGCATTATAAAATCTCCATATCGAAATAACAATTCCTCATTTCGATGAAACAGTCAAGTATGATTTGTCAAAGTATAACAATTATGTCGGTATCCTGCATGAGAAACATCCAAGCTGTTCTAGTAATCAACACGAAGTTCAGACCCATGGATTTTGAACTGCGTAATAATTCACCAAATCATGATAGTAAATCTAATAAAAATCAAGAGTAACGATCCTATGAAAGAGAATTTAAACGAGATTATGTTACATACGAAGCATTTGAAATGAAAAATTAGGGGTTTTCTCACAATTTGATAGCGTTTAGCTATAGTTTTTAAAAACTTTTCCTGGTAACCAAGGTAAATGTGAACAACAATAAAACTCGTCAGACTTGAGGACTATATGCTGGCATCGATTTCGACACGATGATATTTCAACAGATCTGATAACATATTTTTATAGATGCATTTGATACTAACAATTAAAAATTCATATTGTTACTTCGAGTTTGTCGTTTGAACTTACAGAGATAGTGCCACCAATCCCCAATATAAATTCTCTAGTGATTCATTTATAACGTTGTTAATTTGTTAATTAAAATATTATTTTACACATTATCATCGCCTACTTGCTGCTGAAATTCTGGCTATGTTTGTTCTTTTTTTTTAAATAACAAAAGTACACCGATTGCTACAAAATGAACATGCTGCTATCTCATGAGATTTGCACAAGTCCCTTGTTCTGTGTCTGCAACCCCACCGGATTCTGAATGGATAAAAAGGACCGGGAAGCTTTTACAGTATCCACCGAGGGGACAATTTTTGACGACATTTGAGAGGCTACCTTATACTTGGTCGCGTATTTTACAAGTTTCTGATAATTGTCCTGGCTAGAAAGCTCACAGTATTCGTCGAAAGCACTGACCAGTCGACGTTTAGTAATACCGCATATATCGTTCGTTTCTTCAACACTTTTCAAGGATAACTCTGTTTTTGAAATGGGACCCTTTTTGTTGAATCTACTCTGTTCTAACAGGAACGAATTTACTTTCCTTTGAACTTTTGGCTTCAGGTTCTCAATTCTTAATTTTTCTTCTTGATACTGATCTTTTAAAGGTCTATCTTCTACAACTTTCTCTTCAGCAAACTTAACAGTTTTGTCAGAAAACAGTGCGTTTGCCGACTTTTTCCTGGCTTTCATAATTCCGCTTGGCAAAGGTTGCTGCACGGAAGGCAAGTAACTAGGAATCGGTGTGTTAATCCGGCTTGATGCTCGAGAATCAGAATTATTCTCCGACCAATCGAAAGAATCCCTGCGAGGACGAACCCCCGTGGAAGATTTGACCTTAGGTATCGGCAGGTCCGGTGTTGCCGGTGGCTCCGGGGTTTGTACGGTGATTGCAGGCAATATCGTTCCTTCATCCCGGGACATACAACCGACCATGTTTGGTGGAGCCGAGGCTCGGGCGTTGTCTTCTCCCTCGTTGATGTCTTTGACTAGTTTAGTCAAACTAATGGAAAACGAACGTCGGCTTAAAACTTGCTGTTTCATGTCAGGAGTTATGCTATGGAGGAATCTCTGGGTTTTTATAAGGTAAAGCTCCTGATTCCTTTCATCCATATACCTCTTTTCTGTCTTGTAGTTCCTAACTGAGGCTCTCTTTTGCTTTTCATAGCGTACTCGATCCTTTTCGCAGCGCATAGAGAGCGATTTATTTTTCTTAAATAGAAGCTGCGTTTTCTTTGGTTCCAACATGACCTCGATGTTTAGCGCTCTGTCCTGCCATGTTAGATCCTGGGTTTTAATAAAAAGAAGCGACATTTCGACTTTGCCTGGAAGAAAGGAATAAATCACTTATAGTTTTATTGAAGCACTAAAAGAGTCAACTGAATTCAAAGACAAATTTTTCTTTCTTTTACCTCAGCATGCAAGTATCTTGACTCCAGAGTTTGACTTCTATATTTTTTCTCTGTGCTTTTGTCCAGTGTAGGATTTCAGTAGGTGCTTCAAATAGTCATCGCAGCGGATTCATATCGAGTCAATCCTAAACACACTCCTTGATATCAAATGGTTTCATGGGGCACTTTAATCCTCCAAGGTGTTGTGCTCTACTTATTACTATAACACCTTATAATTTTAATTAATGAGTTTTCTTCTTTAGTCCTGTCAGGTACAGCATTAAATATTAAAAGCATGCAGTGCCAAAAATTAATCGGGGACAACGGGTCATAACGTAATTGTATGTGAATTTAAGATTAAACTTAATAATGAAAGGTCTTTTTCATGGGATTTCTTAATCTTTAAAACGAATTACGGTGGCCTACATTCTTATTAACCTAGTTGATGTAATTTTCTTTTGTTTTGTCGCATGTCAGTCAAGTCCAAAATGGTACCAAAGTCAGATTAGGGTTAAGGATGCGTTTTATGAAATTCATTGCCAGATCCCTCAAGATTGTTCAAAGATTTGGTTAACTTCTTTCCAATAAGCATTAAGAAAAGGAATATGTACAGTCATTTATTCCTGTTAACCTGTTCATATATCTAATGAATTAAACATTTAAACAAAAATAATTATCAAATATGCATAAAAAATTTGATTTTTATTGATAATCAAAATGCGTCAAAAATACATTCAAGCTTTCAATCTTTATCAGTTTCAAACACACTTAATAAACCACAAAGAAATGTTTGAGTCGCTTTTGATTTAATCCGATTTAAATGTCCTAGTCAGATATTTCTTCTGCAGGATGATAATTAGGCTTCCAAAGTTGGCTCTTGCGGGCATAGTAGTACTGTAGGTATACTCCGTCCATTTTTTGTCGGGGTTCAGGAATACGATTTTCTGACTGATAGCATTGCCGCTCTCCCCACCAACTAGTAATATACCCCCTTTTCGGTGAAGTGCGCCAAAACGCCTTCGATTAAAGTACTTCATAGTGTGGACACAGCTGACATCTCCCTTTTCGGACATTTCCAACAGAGAGCCGTCAGTACACACGATATAAACGTGTTTATCACAGACCACGGTTTTTGATAACTTACACGGGGATGGAAGGTATGAGACGACTACGCTTGTAGACAGACGCGTATCGAAGCACTGAATGGCGTCCGACTCTTTGTCATCTGCTAAAATACCACCAAACACGTATATTTTCTCCTTTGATACAGCGGCCGACATGGATCGTACAGCATGCACGATATCACCAGCTTTTCTCCAAGTTCGCGCGTTAATGAGGTACTCTTCAACAGACGATAGAGTGCGCTTATTTTCATCTTTGATTGTGTCGTCATATCCTCCAAGAACAAATATGCTTTCGCAGACCGCCACCATTACATGTCGGCGTCTGCCCTGAACTGGAGAAGTACATCTGTACCAGTCATTGTTTTCTGCACGGTACCGAAGCAGGCAGTCGAGTTTCTGAGATCCACCTGATACAAATATATCGTTTCCGTAAACAACGGTTGCAAACTCTCTTCCTAGTTGCACAGGTATGGGAGTTAAAAAGAACCATTTAGCTTGAATAAAGCTGTACGCTAACATATCAACCACTTTCTCCCCGACTGAATTGTACCCCCCAATGACGATAAGAACGTCTTCTACAGAGGCATATTTTCGAAAAGCCACGCGAGGGGAGTTGAAGTCCCATCGCCTGGAAGGCAGCAGTTGATATTGTATAGCTTCTTTTACAATTTCCCGACACCGCGAGTTTTCGTTGACAATATCGAGAGGTTCAACTTCGTGTAGAAGGTACTCCGAGCCGAGTAATGGGAGTCGCAGATATTCGAACAGATGTATCGTGTCTTGCTTTCTTTCCTCTGGATCAGTCGCGTACCACCGGAATACAGAATCACATACAAGTTCCTCACTGCTGACGTGGAGATCATCATGGGTAATGATTTCTATCAGATCATCTTTATCCAGACACTGGAAATCATCTGATCGACAAATATCCTGAAAATTGTAAGTGATAATCTCCCATGCCTTTTCCGACAGATTTGGACATTCGTGTGTCTTTGCTAATTTCCAAGCACCAATACAATTTTCGTTGTTTATTTTGTCCAAAAGAAACTGTTCGCATTTTGCATGTAGTTGTTTGATCTGAAAAAGGGCACTTGCTTTCAAAAGTTCCTCGGCGTTTGCTTTAGTGACAACTTTTGATCCTGTGTAGATAAACTTGATGATACTTTCAAAGTTTTCTTTTGATATTCCTTGTAAGTTTACGACCCCGTCGATGCTTTCTTTCATCCCAGATAAAAACATGGCGTCGAAATAAGGCGACACGGCCGCGAGAACCGCGCGATGACATCGAAAAGTCCGGTCTTCCACTGTGACGTTGACGTCAGTATGACGTGATTCACGGTACATTTCCTCCAGGGCGTCGTGAATCTGCAGAGCAACGTCGCTCTTCCACGAATCTTCCATCCTTTTGATTATCTGGAAAAAAGATACAGAAAAAGATATATGAATTGCTTAAAGGCGATGCTTCTAATGACTTCGAAGCATTGCAAATGTATTATATTATATAACCGCTGAAAGGAAATTTCCATCGAAAACGTCACTGTTATGACAACCTTAAAATAATTATCATCACGGTCATCTGAAGTCACTCCATTACATATTTTAGCATTATTGCTTAATTATGGACGGAAATTACGCTCTTTGCAATTATTTCACGGCTCTTTGTAATTATTTCGCGGGGTAATGCATGTTGGTGTGGCATGGTGACATGATTAATGGCGCCTGATTGATAATCAATATAATCTCAATATCGTTATCTTTGTAGAAATGTCACGCAATGACAAACGGTTTCTTTTATTTTGCTGTAGCCTGCATTTTAATCTTTTGTTTTTGTTTCTTTGTTTTTTCTCGAGTGGGTGTGCTTACAACTTCGCTCAATGACCTACCTTAATGTCTTTAAAGCAAACTTATCTACATTATTTAGTTTGATCATTCTCTCCTGATACATATTTTGTATTAGCCTTCAAACAAGTGAGACAGTTTAGTTAAGATATGAGTTACTTGTAGGTAGCAGATTTATTTGTAGATTTATCAGTGTTCACGTACCGCGTTAAACAACATGAAAAATGTCGTTTTTCAAAATAAACTTTTGATACACAACTTTCGTCCTTTTTTCAAATCTAAAGATCATAATCCATGATAACACTGACATCATCATGGTTTCATTTATATTGCCGCATACAAAAAAATAATATATATTGAGCAAACATCGACCGATTGACTTGTGTGTTGACCAATTAACAGCTACTTACGCACCAAGTAAAGCCTTTGATCCATATTCATTATCGTTTAGACAGAAAATATACTCAATATTTGTCACTTTATAATAAACAGTTTTATCTGCGGAAATTAAACGCTCACGGGAGCAAGATCAACATTTGCCAAACAGCATCCTGGTCTTTCAACATGCAGTTAATTGTTTACCGAGGGTTCTCCTCAACTCCAAATAGAATGCCCCATTCATTATTGATATTTTTGTAGAAAAAAGGGCAATAAATAGAACACGCACAAGTCAAGTATGGAGGATGGCGTCCTTAAACAAAAAGAATATTCTTAGTTGTTTAACCACGTGCATGTTGAATAAACACATGTATGAATGTACAAAAAGTGTACATGTACTAAATATGGCTCTATGGCCACTGATTTCTTGTACCTTATTCTCTTCATTTACGTATATAATTCGTGTGTGTTAATTGATCTTTAGATTATCTCATGATTCATTTACAACATGTATAATAGTTTTTCAGGACAAATTCATCATTAAATTGCACTTAAATCTTTCTTATGGTGATTCAATTTAGAAAGTTAAGAGATTGCATGCCCATTACACGTTAAAGGTCCTTTTTATTCGATAACCTCCATGAATATAGGCCTGGTCATGCCCGAATCTAGAAGGTCGCCCCCCCCCCTGGAAAATGAAAAAATTATTTGAATTTATTAAACTTACATAGTAAAATTATAGAAAATATGCCACGGACCCCCCCCCCCCCCCAGCAAACACGTACACTTCGGTTCGGACCCACCCCTGGAAAAATTTTCCGCGCTTGCTAGTAGATGGATCAGTTTGTACATGTCCTCCTGTAGAACAACAAGTAGAACAACATACGGATATCTCAGCTAATTGTGGGCCAGAAATGGAGATAGCTCTTACTATAGATGCATGCACACTTTCGCGTTGTAGTCAATGTCCTCTTTGATTGCCTTATTATTGATCAAAGGTACCACTTGTTCGGCCATTTTCCGGACATGCCTAATGGAATTTCGATAAAATGAATGTAAAAATAGCAAACGATTAACGCGAGACGGAGTCATATTATTTCTACCCTACATATTTTTCCTAATATGAATTTTGCTCTTCTAAATCAATTATTTAAAGATTAAAAATCAAATTTTCCCATCCAGATTTCTTAGGGGTTAAAATTGGAGTAGAATATTAGACATTGAGCTAACCAAAAGAGCTTTCCCCAAAAAATCTTGTTTATTTTGTTTTCCTACATATTATTTATTATCAACATTATATAAATAGTGCCTGTTTGGGAGGGTAACCGTAGAAATTGCACCATTGTCAACCGACGCGAAGCGGAGGTTGACAATGGTTTTCGAGGGGTGTCAATTTCAACGGTTACCCTCCCAAACAGGCACTATTTATTTTATTATACTGAATGTCTTAATTTTAGAGAAATTTTACTGCTTTTATATAGAAATGACGTGAATTTAACGGCGAACCGTACGCGCATAATTTACGCGCATGTAACAATTCGTTCTATCGGCCCGTTGCCAAGCTTGTTGCTAACGCTGAGGGTAAGAGAACGGATTGTCTAAACTAATCAGATTTCAGCATTTAACATGAAAGTATAATAATTTTTTATATATTTATTTTAACAAACATTAACACATTTAGCTTTCATTATAAGCACATACCGGTATGATAATCTAGATTTCGGATGTATCATCACAGGTAATGGAACACCCCACTTTTCATTTTCCACACGTTATCTACATTCAGTCACATTAATTCTATTTTCTCTATGTTTATTAAGACTTTCAGACCATTATGAAAGTTAGATATGTCACTTTGCCAGATCATACTTCTTTCCTCAGCAATGCTGTGGCATTCTGTGGACTGAACGCTGACTGTAAGGTCTGAAGAGGTGACTGAATGGCATACCATCCAGTCATCTTTCAGTTAACATTCAGTTACCTTTTAGATGACTGAGGTGTAAATAAGTCTAATATACATAAAAATATACAAATGAAAACGAAAATTTAATCATCATAGAGTCTTAGTTACAATGAATTTGGGTCTGATTTATGCTTAAATTAAATACAGTATGAAAATTTGAGTCCAATAAAATGTTTCAAACGTTTACAGATCAAAGTTTTAAAATCAAAATTCAGTTTAATCTTAAGTAATTTGTTTGTTCTATGACTGTCCAACAACGTTTATAGAATTTAGTTAATTTTAAAATATTGTAAAACACATCAAATATTATTCGAACATGATATGTTAGATACGTCAGACAGGTATTTGTAGTGTACTGTTAACCCTAAATTGTTTTGATAACTGAATATGAATCAGCATTCTATGATGACATTTTTGTACTTAACTTAAATAATATTGGATCGCGTTTTACACAGAACAATACATAATCTGCCTATAGGTCAATGCTGCTGAGGTTGAATAATATTACAGCTCAAATTTAAACCACCTTTTTGCACTTTAAAACAACAAAAGATGAATTTATCGTTTAGTCATTGTATATTTCACGTTGTGCGAAAATTAATCTGTAGTTAAAGGTTTATTGATTTTACCTGGGTTGGGGGTCTGATATCTGTTTTTGCAGTTGCTACTTTCCTTTCTGCATATATAATTGATTTGAATTTGTTGATATTATTTTCCGAATCAGATAATTTATGACAAAAACTTGTTAATAAGTTAATTAATACTCTAACGGAATTAATTTAAATTCATTCAATTAAAATGAAAGGACATTTTCGGTTACATTCAAATTATTTTACAGTTCTTTTATTTCGCAGATGACGGATATAGCAATGTTGACAGAACGAATTTTTTTTTTAGGAAAACAATTACTTCCTTTGTTGGTTCAGTGTTGTCAAGTTATACACGGTGTTAGACACAATTCACGAGGAGAAGGAAGTCTGTTAAACATTGAGAGACGGAAATGAACCTTACATTGTAAGTTTTCTTGAATGTATCTCTTGGGCTAGCTGCCCTGCGCCCATAACAAAGAATCAATGGCAATACCTGTTAAATCAATCTCTTTGGAACAATATGGCAGCTAGACATTTATACCCATTAAATTCAACTTAAGCACTCACGTGAGGCAAAAAAAAAACCCACAAAAAAAAAAGTGATAAGAACTCCTAGAATACTTACATCTCTTGAGCAAATTTCATATTCTTTTACACTACCGGGAAAATGTCCTGTTTTCTGTCAATCCGCCATCAAAATCAACCGCAGTAACATCCTGGATAAGCCATATTTATCTGGTCTTTAGTTGAATTGCGAAAATTACCTGTGATGACTCGAGGCTTGTAGGTACCTATATACGGCGACAGGATATTGATTGGCTCTGGGGATCTATAGATCTCATATAGCGATACACAGCAAAAGGTTTGGAGTTTCATGAAGCTGCGGGTTGCGAAATACAATGCAAATTCATCGATTTAAAAGCTATTGTGAAATTTGCTGTAAAAATGAGAGATAAAATAATTTTAAGGTTTTTTAAACATGAAGTAAATACTATGTACAAACAAGTTTGCTTTGTTTTTAAAAATAATCATATTGACATGTACTTTCGGTGTTTTTATCAAGAAGTTAATTTGCCTTAGTACATAATGTTTGAGAGGTTCTTGTTTAATCAAATGATTACTTTCTCTCTTGGGAATATTACATGCTTGACTCTCTAACCCATAAACAGTGTGAGAGAAATGTATTAATTTGTGGGGTTTTTCCATGAAAAATAAAGAGAAATTCTAGCAGAAGTGGGTGTTTGGGGAATTATTCTACCAATCTTCTAATTAGCAAAACGCGAAATTGTGTTGACAAATTTATCAATTGAATTATGAATGTTACATATTTGCTTTTTATACATTGATTTCACAGTGAAGAATTATTAACATTTGATTATTACATTTGAAAGTTACTTTAAAGTTGTTATTTCCTTAGATAATTGGTTATAAAATATGACAGTACGGGAGGACCTTGAAGGAACCCACGAGTATTGGGAAAAACACAATCTGATGTCTAGGATGATGTAATAATTTTCACCCACGTAGGAATTCAATGACTAACATATCAATTAAGTATAAATGATGTGTCCGTTTATAAATACAAATGGTGCAGAATACCATCGATGCATAGTTAATTCATGCGATAAAAAATCTTTGAATGAGTTCCTATTACCATTGAAAAAAAAATCTTATATTGATATAACATGTTTGACAGTGAATATGTCAAATACTGAGCTAAAAAAAATTTGTTTTCAATTTATAAGGATGTTAATCAAGTTGTACAAAAGGTTATCTCGTTATTTTTACCGTATTTTCGGCATATTTTCATGAAAAAAAAAATACTCAAATATAACAAAGTACTGGTGAACAAATTATAAGATTCCTAAATAGCTACAGTGGAAGAATGCGTGCAAAAAGGTGGACACGTACTTTAATTTAGTCCGATATGATTTGCGATATGTATGAATTGTTGTAGTTGATGTCATACACTGTAGAATGAATACCAGTATGACCAAAGGGCAGATCACTCTAACTGCTAAAAATCCAGTGGAATGTGTACTATATAGGCACTTTTCCTTCGCAAAATTATCGAAAAATAACTTTTCGAACAAAAATGGTCGAGTAATCACAATTGAAATTACCATAGCGGTGGGAATCTTTTGTGTGCAGTGTAGAAAGGTCCTTAATACAATTTTGTCACATTAAAACATTATTTCGTTTTCTTCTCACATATTTAAGGTACCTCACTACACCTTGAAATAAGTTCTCAAATCAGCAGAACAACACACCTACACCTTGAAATAAGTTCTCAAATCAGCAGAACATTACTTGATTATGATAGAAAACATGCTGGATAAGAAGTATATATGTCAGTTCAGTTCAGTTTAATTTCACTCAACACCATATAATGGTACATGAGGTACACGAAGAAAACAAAACATATATACAAATAGGCGAAAAAATGTGTAATTTTGGATAAAAATGATATTTTCAAAAATTGGATTATTGTACATGCCTCCGTAAACATTTCACCACAGGATTTGCGCAACACCTTTACACATATGAAATTAAACCTTTTCCATTTAAGTTTTGAGTTTTTGAAACACATTTTAAAACTTTCCCTTGGGTATATTTTACTGTCCTCTAAAAATATAGTCGCATATCAAATTTGATTTCCCCCAATATTTGTAAACTTTGTTTTACTGATTCCACCCCATGATAGATAAAAAAAAAACCTTCTTCCAATTTCTCAAACAACCGGTTAAGTCTTGTATTTTATTACATTTTGACACTTGATTCCTTCACAATGTGTCTCTGTTTATGTCTAGGGCTTTTATTTTAATTTTAACTCTATTTGTCATCATTACTGTCTAGTTAGAATCTTCTAAAATCATAACGTGTTTATACATTCATCTTCATGCCTTAACGTTTGACTCATTTGATAACAAAAACAGAAATGAAGGATTTCGAAGCCTATTGGCCTCGTAAAATTTTTTGACATTAAAGAATTAAAGAACAGAAATTTCTTTCTATAAGACAAGTTACCACAACTTACTGACCTTCAAAGATAAATATTGACATTGATATCATGTGTTATCGTTATCATTTAACATTTGTTGTTTGCTGTTTGTGTACTCACTATCTCTAAGTACATTTGAAAGGCCGTCAATATGTGCATACCAAATACATGCACACCGTCTTCAATCGGAGGAGGTAATTTTGTTGACGCTTTCTTGTTACAGTTCCTAACATAAATATAAAAACATAATAAGTGTTGAATGACAGTTTCTAAATAGGGTAACAAGTTATTTATATAATATAAATAGGGTAACAAGTTATTTATATAATATAA
This sequence comes from Magallana ariakensis, assembly GCA_020458035.1. Taxonomy (NCBI): domain Eukaryota; kingdom Metazoa; phylum Mollusca; class Bivalvia; order Ostreida; family Ostreidae; genus Magallana; species Magallana ariakensis. The sequence goes on along the minus strand of CM035815.1, from coordinate 18,939,316 downwards.
ATAGGGTAACAAGTTAATCATATAATTTAAATATATTTTGTATTGTTTGCCGTTGACTTTACCACAGGTACATGTATTTATCTATGGAATTAAGATACGAGAATTTGCAGTGTACTTATGAAGCCTTAGCCACACTACGTTTTAATTATAGGCCACAAAAGAAGAAATGATGATACCAGGAGGTATGTTTCATTAGATTTAAACTTGTATTTTTATCAAAAGCCCATGTTTTAAAATATGTATCATAGATAGCTACCATGGATACATGTACCACTTTGTGAAAATTTCGTTATATAGGCCTAGTCATTTAAACATATCTTTCCCAGTTAAACTTTTATGAATGCTATTATGCATATTTCCAGTTTTTAAAATACAAATTATGTCCAAAGAATGTTTTATTGGTAAAATTATTTCTTACTTAAGATCAGAGGTTGGATGAATTCATTAGTCTGGTTAGAAATACGGTACATCATGCTTTTTTCCTCTATATCTAGAGTACGTCTATCAGGATGGGAAGTTCAAGGTTACAGATGAAATGAAAAATGATTTTGAAAAGTATGGCTACATCAAAATCAGGTAGCACTATATTATTTGTTAAAACAAAGATTTGTGATCACATGACCATTTTTAACCATTAAGAGTGATTACACAGGCAATCATGCCATTCATACATTTCGAGTCCTCTACTTGAGACTGATAATAAAAAACTTGAAAACACATCACATATTTTGCAGGAATTTCTTGGATGATGCAGAATTACAGAAAGTAAAAGAAGTTCTTGAACATAACCAAGAAATTACTAAACACTCGTACGGGGTAGGTTCCGTTCGGAATAGCCCTGCAAGAATGTATATGCTTACATAATTAAGGAAGAATTTAGTACCAATTCCATGAAAAAGAACACCGCACACGCTGTTTTTAAAGATTTTTTTGTGGTTTGCAGATTCCTGATGGAACAGGAAGAGAATGCAAGATGGCATTATGGCGTCATCCAGGAAGTGATGTCACTGGCATGGTGGCTAGGTGCGAGAAAGTAGTTGACACCAGTGAAAAGGTAGTCGGACATTAAAAATGTTTTATTGCCAACTTAGCCAAACAAAATATGTTAACTGAGTAACATCCTCACATATCTTTAACAGCTACTTGGAGATGAAGTATACCATTATCACACTAAACTAATGATGAAGGAAGCCAAAACAGGAGGACAGTTCCTTTGGCATCAGGATTATGGGTATTTTGTGCTTTTTGAATTTCAATGTTCACATAATTCAATGATTTTTGTCATTAAAACCTAGTTGAATATGTTTTGTGAGTTTTCATAGCGTGACATCATTGTACATTTTGTCTGTTCTTTGAAAATTACTTCATGCTTGAAATAAAAACTAATTACCATGTGAGATAACTGTATGACAGTAAAAATGACTATTAATGTGTATATTTTTGTTTTCAGATACTGGTACAAGAATGGCTGTTTATTTCCAGATATGTTAACTGTGTTTATCTCCATAGTCAAGTGCTGCAAAGAAAATGGCTGTCTACAGGTAGATTATTAAAAACAAAAAACAAAAACACGCAACCAGTTCGTCAACAAAATACCGACACCAGGAAAATTCAATCCTGTATATTTTCATTTCCAGTGTCTTTGTCTGTGATAAAACTACAAATTGATTTTGTAATGTAGTGTCCAATACATTTCATCGATGACTTTTTAAGAAGTTTTTTAAAATTTAATCGTACAGTTGCTGAAAATCATATAAATATAAGTAATAAGGAATCATTCTTTGAGTATTATTAGGTGATCAAATACGGTCGGGAGTGATCAAATCTATCATAAAGCCCATGAATACCCATCAATAGCTGTTTTTGAGACAGTATGTCCATAACTAATTGGCGAGAATTAGCTTTTAACAAATCATCTTTGTTTATTTGAATCATACGGTTTTCGTATATTTTTTAAAGAATATTCAATTGTGAAATCATATGATAAAAACACATAATTATGTAGATGACTTTCTATTTTATAATTGCCATCAGCAATGTCCGATAATCCGAAAACATGGTTTGGTAGCACATGTTTGGTTGATTTACTAATTTTATTAATGACCCATCCTCATATTTTATGTTGCAAAAATGTACACTAAGCTAACATGGTTTAAAAAATTACCTATGTAACTATAGGCGTTGCACTGGTTCAGTGGTAACAATATTTCATGTAAAAAGAAATGAAAAGTTTAAAAAGTTGTACTGAATATTTAAACACAGATTCTGCGAGGTTCCCAGAAATGTGGCAGGATCGACCACTTGATGGTTGCCGGACAGACTGGAGCAGATGTAGAGAGAGTGAAAGAGATTGAGAAAGTGTGTCCAATGGAGTATGTGGAAATGGAACCAGGTATGTTGATACTTAGAAACAAGACAGAAGAGAGAATTTACTGTATGAAGCTTATGCTTGTATTCTTTATTGACGGGTTTTACTGACCTTAGGCTGCAATCTATGTTATATATATTAGATCTAGAGCAATTTTTAATACACATTGGTTTGTAGGTGATACACTGTTCTTCCATAGCAATTTGTTACACACCAGCGGGCCTAACAACAGTGATTTGAGGAGATGGGCCTTCCTTATGGCGTACAATACCAAGGCCAATAACCCTGTCATACATCATCATTGTCCGCAGTACACTCCCCTTAAAAAGGTAATACACTGCATTCAAACACGAACATATCTAAATATGGTGACGTTTTTCATTTAGGATAGTGATAGATTAAAACTTGATACAAGATTTGTTTGAATGATGGTTACAAAAATTAATCATGGCATTTTTTTCCCTTTAATTTAAATACGTCAAAATTCTTTGCCTGTTAATCATCAAAATCAGTTTTAGTATCCCCACTATTTTTAAATCCGATTATGGTCGTACATATGTCTATATATTTTCTTTGGAAACAGGTTCAAAATTCAGCCATCAGAGATTGCACCAATGTAACAAACATGTCAGGGAAGGAATTCTTGAATCCAGCTGAGGATAAAACTGTCAATCTAGATGCAAAATAAGTTCTTTTGTTCATAGAATATATCAATTGATATACATGTATCAGTTGATTCACGTGTGCAAGAATAAAACGAAACAGTTTCTATGATGTATACATGGATAAAATATATAAAAATAAAAAACAGATGGAAAAATGGCTTGTTTTTCGATTATCGTTTTTCTTGATACACCAATTCCATGTAAAAATTAAAATTCGGTGACCACGCAGATTCACCGATTTTCTTCATTGTTCCCTGTTTGATGGAATTTGATTACTTAGAAACCTTTAGTCTCGGTACGTGGCAATGGTTACCCCCAACAACCAATTTTGGTGTGATTATGCTTTTTACACCTTCATTAATACATGCATTTAGTCATTCTTTACTCACAAGTAAAACAGCAGCTATTTAAAAGAGATAAATACATGTACTAAGACGGGGTTTTAAATTTGGCTTTTTTGACAGATTTTTTTTTACCAATTTACCAAAATTGATTTCACAAAAGTTAGGTTCATGTGTATAACATCATTGGAAATTTCAAAATTCTACGCGCGTCAAAATGAAATGAATTGTATACTTTCATCTTTATAAAATAACCTGCACGATACTCTTCGACAGGAAAAGCATCGTAGTTCTACTATGAAGTTTAAACACATGTGTAACCCTTTCATTATTTTGAACATTTTTAATACATGTACTATTGATCCATGCATGTTTCATAGTACCGAGTAATTAGTTGAATAACACCCAAACCCAGTATGACTCAGCTTAATCTTAAAATCATGGTATTACTTTCGGATAAATTGATGCATTATTTTGAATGATTATAGCTACATTTAATTGATTTAACAGTAAAATTCAATCCACTTTGTAGATGAAATATTCCGTTTGTCCGTACCTTAATGCCGCTTTGTGCAGCAATTTCATTCATCGATGACAGACGCCATTGTTAAAATGTTAAGGATGACATGTAGTGATAATGAACAGTTCAAATTCAACAGTCCAAAGGAAAATTACAAAACAGGAGCAGAGCGAACACGGACCTCTTAAAAAAATAGAGGAAGGATCAGGTGTCATGGAGGAGTGTGCATCCTCTACTGACCGGTCACACCCGTCGTGTGCTCTTTGTCGTTATCGGGAAAAACACGTACACATTTAGGTGATTAGTTACATGTATGGTCTAACAATAAGTATGAAGAACGTCAGTCAGTATGCGACCCAGTGAAAGATTGTATTTGCTGAAAAGGATTTAAAAGAACTGTCGCTGACACTTGTTTTATCTTGGACATTTTCTTCAATTGAAAGATTTCAAAAATAACATAGATGAAACATTAATCACAATATGACTCAAAAGGCCTCATGATACATGTACAAAGGGTTCGGAAGTCGCCATGTTAAGAAAACTATATAGTACCAAGTAGTCCGAAATATCTGACGTTTCCCTGGCTTTTTAAACGGTTTTGATATTTTACATGCCAGGAAAACGTCAGAACCGGCGCCATTACGAAAACTGGAAATTCGCCTCGATTTTAAATATTTACGAGCTGAATCAAATGTTACGCTCACAATTAATTATAAAAACGATGATTTTACTGCTCACTAATATCGCTTTTATGGGTCCTTACATCCCATAAACAGGCTGTTAAACACATTCTATCGAACCGTTGAGATTTGTTTTGATTTCGTGCATTTTTCAAATCTCGCGAGAAAATAGGTCAACAACACTATTGTTTATCGGTGTGATTATCAAAATCTGCAGTAAAATTATATTTTAAGCTGTATTATTGAGTTTAAACATATTTTTATTTAAAATCGAGCCTAGAATGCCGCTTCCAGTTGGAGGCGGTGAATTTCCAGTTTTCGTAATGGCGCCGGTTCTGACGTTTTCCTGGCATGTAAAATATCAAAATCGTTAAAAAAAAAAACGCCAGGGAAACGTCAGATATTTCGGACAAAGTACCATGGTTAAGTGAAACGGCCAATGATATCTCAATCTTCCACGCTGTCTTGGGAATTATTCATGTCCGAACATCATTATCGGAGATTCAAGGCAAAGGAAGACATACTGTGACGTCCGAATTGGTTGTTTTTCATTGAAGAGAACCATAAATCGAAAATACAGAGATGTAAAAATAATGCAAAAAGTACTGTACTTAGATTTTTACAATAGACATGATAAAATAATTCAAAGTGCAGCTTAAGGTTTCTCCACCCTTGATGTTTTTATGGTTTAATCCGTGTATTTTTTGTTAAAATTGGAAGATTGATATGTAAACATTCAAATTGAACTTAAATATTGGTATGTTGCAAATGTTTTGTTCATGCTGTAGGAGCTTACACAGGTACACTATCAGGAAAATTATAGGGACGACTGCTCTCTAATCAAACATCACACTTTTTAAAACTTATTTCTAGATATAATATAGTAATTTTTTAAAGAAATTAATCGCAATCCTTTATTTTATGTATTTTAACATTCTAAGGCTATTTAAGCTTGCCAGTATGAAAGCTATCACATTTACAGTGCATTTTGAAACAATTTTTCAACCATGAATAAGTACAGTTTAGCAGCATAAAACGTCTATAACTTTTGAAATAATGGTTCAAACTCACTGAAAATTGGTACATTTATAATTCATTATATATCCTATCGAAATCTGCAAAGAAATGTTTACCTTGCCAGGAAAAAAATTATAAATTATTATAAATTGTTGTCTCTGTCAAGTTTGCCTTTGTACGGTTTTATCATTTTTTTTTCATTGAATTCAGCGATTTCAACTCAAACTACTGTCTATAAATTGTTAAACATTAGTGTCTTTCACTTTCCATAACTTAAAATGTGTTAAACACAAGTATAAATCAAGAAATATTGGCAAAACCATGCATCACATAACACTAATATTATAACCGATAACGGTAAAATATTCCGGAATGCTCACAATGACGTCACGCGACAATCGAAAGACCTTAAATTAAACAGTTAATAATTTAAAATTAATTATAACATGAATCTATAATAATCAGTATGAGTTCATACCGACTTTTCTACTTCCAATTTGATTACTAGTATTTCTCCGACTTTTAAAGACCTTTTTACTGATTGTTCAAACATTCGTTCCAAATCTAAGTGTATAATGAGAACTGCACTAAACGTCAATCCATGGATGTTAAAATAAAATACAGTAAAACTCGGTTATAGCGAAGTTCTAGAAATAAATGGTTTACTTCGTTATATCCGTAATTCGTTTTATCCGTAAAACGAATTCGTAATAATAGCTATGGTGAATTCACTGTATACATGTTTTCTTTCACCAAACTACAGTTTTTGCTAAGTGAGGCCTAGAATGAAAAAACATTATTTTGATACCTTTAATAATCGGATTGTGAACGTAAGAGTTTATGTCAGAATAAATTCATTCAATCTATTCAAACTATTATGTTAAATGGTAGTGCAAACGTTTTAAACTGAAAAGAAATTCGTTATAAAAGTGTTAAATTTCGTTATTATTCACCTCTGCGGGACTCAAAACCAGTTCGCTATATCCGTAATTTCGTTTTATCCGAACTCGTTATAACCGTAAAATTTTGCAAAGATTTGTTAAGAATTTTACCGGGGACTCAAAAAAACTTCGCTATATCCGAAATTTCGCTATATTCGTGTTCGTACTAAACGAGTTTTACTTTATTTTTCATTCAAAATACATATCGCAATATTTTTTCAACTTCTTATATATGAATAGTTGGATTTTGGAATTTAAGAACTTTTCAAAGACAAAACGTCAAGTATTAAAGACTATTTTAATATCACTTTATTAGTTTTCAAAAACCAATGTGAAATTCAAAAGCTATGTGCCAACCACGGAAAATAACACATCATCGATTATTCAAAGGCACGTTATGAATTATTCGTAGCCTATAAAAGTGACAAAGAATCACTTCCCTGCCTCTCAGCATTTATTTCGAGTGGTTTTAAAAACCAAAGCTACCGAACATGAATCATAAATGAGTCACGAAATCCTAAATGAAACAAATTTCAGTCTATAGTTATGTTACATCCAACTTCCTCATATTTCTGTTAAGTTTTAATAACTGGTATATATACACTGCTTATTCTGGGATGAAAACCACCTACAAGATTTTGCAAGACCATATATCCTGCATCTTTGCTCAACTTGTGCACTGAAATTCGTTAATTCAGGTGTCATCCTCCATGAGTTTTTGGCCTTCTTCTTTATGTTTTCCGAAAGGACTCGCTAATGATGTTGCTCTGTGATTTGCATAAGGTACATTGTATGCCCGATCTAACACCATCATCTCTATTTTACTGAGTAATTTCCTCCTCAACTATTTCTTGATTTATTTATCAGGAGTCATGGCTTTTGGTTGGAAAAGATTTTGGACCGTGTTATGTAAGGTTGATTTCAGAAAGATGTTGATTTGTGTGTTGTCGTTAATGTAGTCCTCTGTGTTTTGGGGAACATATGCAGCATATGATCTTGATATTGATATAAAACAAATGAACTTCTTCACATGTTGCCAATTCTTTGAATTTACTGATTTTTAAAGTGGAAGATATGTTGCTTGCTCTGCCCTATCTATAAGAACCCAGATTGCTATTAAAGGTGTTTGAAGCTGCATCAGTTGCTTCTTTGATCCAATTATGTTGCAGGAATCTTCTAAAATTATCAATGCGAGAAAAGTGTAGATAGATAGAGAAGCTATGATCAATCTAGCTTGTATTTGTGTAGTTGTGTGTAGTTGTGTGTAGTTGTAGTCAATATTGGTGACTGGTACGTTCCTGAATACATCTTTAGCCCTCTTGGGTTTTTTTTTTTACAGCTATCGTCATTAAGCTCATCCACATCACAAAGAAAATAAGTGAAATTGTGTATCGTGTCATAATTCCTTTTCCGCCTGATGCCAGAGTCTGATATGGATTCCACCAAAATCTTCTTGACACCGTGGTACATGGTAAGTGTTCAGTAAATAACTTATGGTGCACCGAGCCTTATACATAAGCGAAATCTAGCAAAACCACAGAAAGTTCCTTTTTGGCCTTATTTGACTATTTGATGAGTTGGCTGAAAAAACTGGTGTGCTCAATGCATCGTCCCTGCCTTCTGAATAGAAGTGTTGACATACTTATTCGGGGTTTTTAAACCATATATCCTGACAGTCTTTTTGGCGTTGTCTGCTTAAAAGATCTTTACCTTTAACGCTTAGAGGAGAATTTTTCTGAACTGCCCAATACTTTCAATTCCTCTCCTTAGTTCGGTACAAAGCAAGCATCTGCCTGTTTCGATCCACCAGGTTTCCTTCTGTTGAATTGACATAATGCCCAAAATTTCTTAAGTAGCTAAGGGCACATCTTAAATACGTTGTATGTTGCCCAGTTGGGCCTGGGAGCTGGCTCAAAGCGAGCCTTCTTTACAATGATGATGAAGTTTCCCTCTATGATTGTTCTTGCTGTCTAGTTCTGATACTGGTGGTTCCACACTAACATTTCATGGAAATTGGCCTTGAACCTATATTCCGTTCTGGGAATGGAATTAGAATGGGTTTTCTTAAGATACCGTTCAACTTCTTCCTTGGAGCGTTACAAATTGCCTGGTCCTTTCTTAGCAGCTTCTATGTGAACTTGAATGGTTCTTTTACAAAGTCTGCTTCATCTCTTATCTTCCACCTCTTCATCTTCTATGTTCTCTCAGCTCGCCTTGGTCTTGCAAGCTCTGACCTTACGTCTTCAGTCAATACTGCTATCCCCATCCTCACCTTATCCGAAGCCCTCTTGAACCGCATATTGAGTTGTCTCAGTTCTTCTCTGAATTTTTTTCCTGACCTTTATTATAAATGTTGCCCATATGATTAGAGCTGGCTGTTCTTGCTTCATGTCAAATCTTTCTTTAACAATGTAATAAATAAGGTTGAATGCTGTCTTAATCTTCCTTTCTGTCTTAACTTGATTCCAGGATCATGCTTACTTCCTGGTCAATGGTGTTCCATGCTGTGTCATCCTCCATCCTAGGCAACGCTACCCTCGCTCAAGCGTCCATCTTTGAACGTGCTAATTCCGTGGGGTCAACGGTTGTTCATCAAGAAACTCTGTCGAGCGAGGATTTAGCTTTAAAGTTCCTAGCAATGCCTCTATGCGTGGATCTTTTGGGGTCTCAACGGCAGTTTTCCTGCGCTGTCTGTGTTCCACCCCTTGACAACATCTAGACTTAAATTTGTGTGTTTTCAGAGCTCTAGCATTTTTGCAGGTCATGCCACACTGCCATTCTGGGTTTTGGTGGGTTTTTGTTGATGCAACTTTTTACCCACTGTTGCTTGATCTGTCCTCCTCATAGTCGTTGTTTGATTCTGGTCTGTTGATCCTCTCATACTATGGGGGTTTTATTCTCTCGGGCGTTCTGTAGTTCTAGTTTGGTGTGGAGCTCTATGGAAGCTGGCCTTACTGTCTGTGAAGATATAAATGGTGTGGTCTTACAGCGCAATTTTGGATGTTTAATAAAAGTATTGCTCACCCCATGAAATAAATGTGCATGTATAATAGCGAAATTTATACTTATAATAAATTTTAATTTCAACTTCAATGCGTTTGCATCTTTTTGACAGTTGTACAAAAAACCAAAAACCTCGAGATATATGAAATATGCAGAAAGTGGTAGTTTGAAGATAACAATCTCAGTAGTTTTAATGTGAAAAATGTGAAACCTTATTGAACAATCCTTGTACATCATACATTTAGTGAATAGTGAAGGTCAAAATACGCACGAGCAATCCACCACACAGAGTTAGCCGTTCAACGGAGTGATTATAATCGTAAACAGACAATTAACTCGTGTATACGTGTATTCTGTTGGTGCTTTATGACAGGTAAGACACAAGTTTACATAAAAATATATATAAGTTGATGATTTAATGTTTTGATCAATATTTAACATATATTTAAAAACAGTTCAGCAATGTATTTTGCAGGGAGATGGAAAAGGGAGAGGGGGTTCAAAGGGGGAGGGTGTCCAAAGAGGGAAGAATGAAATAGATTTAGACGAGGGTTTAGAACGATATCGAATACACATGTATGTTATGATTAACACTGAGGATATTGTGGACCAGACTGAGTGAGGACAAGTTGGAATAATGCACGTTCACACAAAATTGAATACATGCGTAAACAACTTACGTTTTCACTGGGAATACTGACGAATGTCGACAACTGCGGGCAGAAAATTGTCGTGTATTAAATGCGAGTTAAAGAAATCGACGAATGTCGACAACTGCGGGCAGAAAATTGTCATGTATTAAATGCGAGTTAAAGAAATCCTTTCATGTACAATCCAACCCCAGACCCGTTTTTTTTTGTTTGTTTCTAGTAATTTTTTAGCTCCAGAAATGCGATATGAAGGATTTGATTTTCAGAATTTCATGTTTAAAATTTTATGTATCATATCAACCCCAACATTATTTATTTTTTTTAATTTGAATTTTAGCATCACAGCTGAACACAACCAACATGACATCAGCAGGTTTGTAATTACATGTATTTTCTGTTGTCTTCATGCACATGTATCTAATGGCCTTTCTATGATCATTAAGCTTTTCCCCATGTCACACTTATTTTTCTTTTTTTTTAAACCCACCTTTATTTATTAACTTTGCTTAGTATTTATAATTTCTTTTTTATTAATTGGTTTACATGTAGTTAGTTTGAATAATATATTTTTATATATTTTGTTGTTAATAGAAAAAGCGTCCACGTATTTATGCATCTATGTATATGTATATATAACTTTAAGTTCATACTGTAGATGGTGATATATACATTTACATGTAATATGATCCTTTTGCTTTCTTCTTTACTTAGAGTATGTTTATGAGGATGGGAAGTTCAAAGTTACAGATAAAATGAAGGAAGATTTTGAAAACTTTGGCTACATTATGGTCAGGTATTAATTTCATTATAGACAGTTTAGTTGATATATCTTAAATTATTGTGCCAACAAGTTCACTTCACATATTACTGTACAATTAAAACAAGAGGCCCATGGGCCACATCGTTCATCTGAGTAACAATAGGCATGATAAAATCAGCTTAATGGAGTCATAATATAAAATATCTGGACAATGTGGTATAATACATGTTGATCCTGTATAAATAAAAATTCATTTTCCCCTGAATATTCTTATGTTTATAATCAAGTCCCTTTTCTAACAGGATGATTTTATAGTCATATCACATGTTGAGCATTGCAGTTCTAAAAAAGATCCTAAACAATTGATTATATATGGGATATAAAACTACATCAAACTCTCCTTGTGAGGTCCAAGAATCATCCAGGGGCCAGAGTCTAAACAATTTTAAAGAATCAGCAATATGTCAAAATGCTTGCATATAAGTAAAACCATATGCTTCTACACAAGTTTCAGCTTTTCTGGCCAATTGGTGTCTGAGAAGAAGATTTTTAAAAACTTTAATCTATATATTCCTATGTAAAAGTTTGACCCCCCATTGTGGCCCCACCTTACCCCCAGGGATCATGATTTTCACAATTTTGATTCTACAATTGCCGAAGAAGCTTCCACACAAGTTTCAAATTTCCTGTCTGATTGGTTTCTGAGAAGAAGATTTTTAAAGAATTTCTCTATATGTTCCTATGTAAAAATTCAACCCCCATTGTGGCCCCACCCTGCCCCAGGGGGTCACTATTTTCACAACTTTGAATTTACACTACCCGAGGATGCTTTCACAAAAGTTTCAGTTTTCCTGAAAGATTGGTGTCTGAGAAGAAGATTTTCAAAGATTTACTCTATACATGTATATTCCTATGTAAAAATTCACCCCCCCCCCACCCATTGTGACCCCACCCTACCTCCGGGGGGTCATGATTTTCACAACTTTGAATTTACACTATCTGGGGATACTTCCAAACAAGTTTCAGCTTTCCTGGCTGATTGGTGTCGGAGAAGAAGATTTGCAAAGATTTACTCTATATATTCCTATGTAAAAATTCGACCCCCCTATTGTGGCCCCACCCTACCCCCGGGGGTCATGTTTTCTACAACTTTGAATCTACAGTAACTGATGATCCTTCCACATAAGTTTCAGCATTCCTGGCTGATTGGTTTCTAAGAAGAAGATTTATAAAGATTTACTCTATATATTCCTATGTAAAAATTCGACCCCCATTGTGGCCCCACCCTACTCCCAGGGGTCATGATTTTCACAACTTAGCATCTACACTACCGGAGGATGCTTCCACACAAGTATCAGCTTTCCTGGCTTAATGGTTCTTGAGAAGAAGTTTTTGAAAATTTCACGAAAATTTTCAATAATTGCTAATTATCTCCCTTTGTAAAAAGGCGTGGTCCTTAATTTTCACAACTTTGAATCCCCTTTGCCTAAAGGTGCTTTGTGCCAAGTTTGGTTGAAATTGGCCCAGTGGTTCTGGAGAAGATGTCGAAAATGTGAAAAGTTTACAGACAGACAGACGGACGGACGATAGACAAAATGTGATCAGAAAAGCTCACTTGAGCTTTCAGCTTAGGTGAGCTAAAAACCCAACTTAATTCTATAAATAATAGAAAGTAATATTTACTGATTTTTTGTAGAAAGCTGCTGGATAAATCAGAATTAAAGAAAGTGAAAGAAGTACTTGAGGAAAACAAAGAAATCACTAAACACTCATATGGAGTAAGTATGTGTACATAAAAAAAATACCTACATTGTATCTTATTTATTGTCATGCTTAACACTATAAATTATTCATAATATTTGACAGAAGGTAGAAGTAGTAGATAATTTGCATATAAAAAGTGATGACATGTCAGATGTGGGTTATTATTTTTTGTCCACAGATTTCTGATGGAACAGGAAGGGAATGCAGGATGGCATTGTGGAGTCATCCAGGAGATGATGTCACTGGCATGGTGGCTAGATGTGAGAAAGTAGCCGAGACCAGTGAAAAGGTAGCCTTGTGAATCTGTAAAAGAGCTTGTGTTTTACCCGACTTATTTTATTTTCTTACTGAAATGAAAAAATATGGAAAACAAATTACTTTTTGATAAAATTATGGTTGGTTGTATCTGTTATTTTGTTCAATTTTTTTTCCAGTTACTTGGAGGGGAAGTGTACCACTACCATACCAAACTAATGATGAAGGAAGCCAAAACAGGAGGAAGTCACCTTTGGCATCAAGATTACGGGTGACTTGATATCTTAAAAAATATATTTAAATAGAGCCCAAAATTCTTACAATTTCCTCTTACAGGGGGGGGGGGGGGTGGGTCCATCAATCTTTAAAGAAGTCATAATAAAAGCATGTGTCTAAAATTGGTCACTTCATCCAAATACATTTTTCCCTTTGTTTGATTGGGTTTTATCAACTGATCAGTCAAAACCTTTCTTGATGATGATTACCAATAATTAAGCCAGTAGTGACTGAAACCTGTATGTGATTTTGTAATAGATTGTTGAAGGACAAATAATTATAAGGTGTGACATTTGTTTACCTTTAGATACTGGTACAAGAATGGTTGTTTGTTCCCAGATATGTTAACTGTTTTTATCTCCATAGACAAGTGCAACAAGGCCAATGGCTGCCTACAGGTAAGCTGTGGAAAACAAAAACATATGCAACCTGTTTAATCAAGAATATAGGTAGCTAGGATATTCAACTCTGTATAATTGAGAAAAATTAAATATTCATTTCATGTTAATCATTTAGAGGTAATTCAAGTGTCATATGTGGAAATGGAACCAGGTATATTTGTTTTCCTCAATTAACTACAAATTAATTCACCATGAAGATTCTAAGCAAATTTTTTGACAGTTCGACCTTCCAAATAATGGTGAAATGGTTAATCACCAAAAACAAAACAACACTAGAACAGGCATACAAACCATTGGGTAATCAAGAGTTTTGTATGTTTTTGTATCAATGTATTAAGTAAAAATTTCCAAATTAAGATTCTGCGAGGTTCCCAGAAATGTGGCATGATCGACCACTTGATGGTTGCCGGACAGACTGGAGCAGATGTAGAAAGAGTGAAAGAGATCGAGAAAGTGTGTCCAATGGAGTATGTGGAAATGGAACCAGGTATGGCAAGAGTGAAAAACAAGACATACATAAAAAAATATGAAATCACTACTCAAAATCAAATACACTTGGTCTTATATTTAACTACCATTTTGCTGCAGTCTCTGAGATAATTAATGTGAATAAGTGACTTTTAATACACTACTGGTTTGTAGGTGATGCACTGTTCTTCCATAGCAATTTGTTACACACCAGCGGGCCTAACAACAGTGATTTAAGGAGGTGGGCCTTTCTGGTTGCATACAATACCAAGGCCAATAACCCTGTCATTCCCCATCATCATCCACAGTACACTCCCCTTGAAAAGGTACCAACCATTTTTAGCTCACCTGAACCGAAGGTTCAAGTGAGCTTTTCTGATCACCCGTTGTCCGTCGTCCGTCCGTCCGTCTGTCTGTCTGTCCGTCCGTCCGTCTGTAAACTTTTCACATTTTCAACTTCTTCTCAAGAACCACTGAGCCAATTTTAACCAAATTTGGTACAAAGCATCCTAATGGAAAGGGGATTATAAATTGTTAAAATAAAGGACACAGCCCTTTTTAAAAGGGAGATAATTGCGAAACAGTGAGTATAGGGTGTGTGTCTTTAAAAATCTTCTTCTCAAGAACCACTTCACCAGAAATGCCAATATTTACACAAAAGCTAGTGTATATAGTGAAGATTCTAAATTGTAAAAATCGTGACCCTCGGACCAAAACTGGGGCCCTGGGCGGGGTTCAAAGTTTAGCATAGAAATATACATAGAAACATGTTTACAAGATTTACAAGATTTTTGTTCCATTTATTCAACTAAATTGTGCACCAAAAAACCCAACTGTGTCTCCCTAAATATTAACAACTCATGGCATAAGTATATAAGTTTGTTTAATCAAGAAATGACGGATGAAGACGATAAGGTGTAAAAATTCACTAAACATTATTTTATCTTATCGCTTATAGTTTATTTGGAGACCGTGCCCGATAAAAATAAAAATTAATATGTAAATTTATTTGTTGTCGGGCACGGTCTCCAAAATGAATGTAAGCGATAAATGTATCTTGTGATTTTGTTGTATATTGGTTTAGCATTATAAATACGGCATAGACTGGTTCGCCAGCTTATAGGAAATAGCAGTGACGAGAAAAAATTAATTTTTAGGCCCACAAGTTATCTTCACACGCTTGCGATGGAATGCCGAAAAAATCTTTCGGAGAGTCAATAGATTTATTTTAAAAGTAAAACGACTTTAATAGTTATAAACAAAGAAAGAGAAACATCTTTCGATTAAGTAAAACCGCTACAAAGTGTTAGCCTGAAAAAATCTCTGGAAGCCAGGCAACTGTATATTTATTTTACCTACTGGTTATGGAAAGTCCTTAGCTTTACAAAAAAAAAACAATTTCTACACTGACACGATCCCACTCTCTAAGTTAATAACTCTATATTTTATAAACACATAAGATAATATGTACAGACCATGTGCTAATTGTGTGTAGCCTGTGTGCATTCAATTTATATGTTATCGGACCTTTACGAGAAAACGGAGCTAAATCAGATCGTTACCATCCTCAGCAGCCCCATAAATCAAGTTATAATGGGCATGGATTGGAATGCTACGAGTAGTCTAGTGCCAATTATAACTTACTCAACAATGTAAATATTTAACGTTATACATTTCCGATGTAAATTAATATTTACAATACCCACATAAACAATGTATTGTCAACGGTGTCAATTAATTTGTTCTTGTTAATTTGATATTTATTGTCAAATTCATGTTTAGTTCTTCTTAAACCTTCTTTCCTTGATCCGCCTCAATCTTCTTTCCGATTTATTTTAAGTGTGCGCATTTGCTGTGCGCGAAGCTGCAGTGAGTTTTCCCACTGTTTACCTGTCCTTGAATTTCCTAGCGGAGGCGTTTAGGATCAAGGGCAGGCTATCCAGTCTAAGATACGGCAGATCTACGCACGTGGTGTAGATTTATTTGTAAACAACACTACCATAGGTAATCTTGTTTCACACGGAAATTGAAATAAATAAAAGTATGTTTTATTATTATTAGGGAAACACTGTTAATGTGTTACACTCGTATACTAATGATGAACCCGTGAAATTTGTTCAAAGACTGCTTAAAGCAGAAACAGAAAGAAGTTAATTTATTTTTAAACTTTGAAATTTCTTCGATTTTTGTAACCATGATGAGTTACGATTCATTGTATTACAAATGCATCACTACGTATTTTATAAGGAAATATACTGAGTATACAATCACTTGGTATGTTAAAATTGCAAATAAAAATATACATGTAGTTGCATATGTGCGAATTTAGTTACACAAACCATGATAATATTTGATATACGACTATTGGTACAGAAAATTAAATTAATGATATCTATATTAAAGAAAATGTCAGCTCGACGCCTTTGTGGCCGTTCCGGCCGTTGATATGTATAGGGAAGATTCTAAATTGTAAAAATCGTGACCCTCGGACCAAAACTGGGGCCCCAGGCGGGGTTCAAAGTTTAACATAGAAATACATAGGAAAAATGTATAAAAATCTTCTTTTCAAGAACCATTGCACCAGAAATGCCAATATTTACAAAAAAGCTTGTATATATAATGAAGATTCTAAATTGTAAAAATTGTGAGCCCCGGACAAAAAGTGGGGCCCTGGGCGGGGTTCAAATTTTAACGTATATAGGAAAATGTTTAAAAATCTTCTTCTCAAGACCTATAATGCAACAGTTTGGAATATTACTATGCATACATCCTTAAATAATGTAGATTCTAATTTGTAAAAATCGTGACTCCCGGACTAATACTGGGGCACCAAGAGGGGTTCAAAATTTAACATTTTAAAAAATATATAGAAAATTTTTAAAATGTTCTTCTTGAGAACTACAATGTTACAGTTTGTGGAATTCCTATACATGCATCCCTGGCTTATGTAGATTCTTAATTGGTAAAATCGTGACCCCCGGACTAATACTGGGGCCCCAAGAGGGGTCAAAGTTTAATATAGAAATATATAGGTAACATGTTAAAAAATCTTCTTCTTGAGAACTACAATGCTACAAGTTGTGAGATTACTATGCATGCAACCTTAAATAATGTAGATTCGATAGTTTTAAATTAGTGACCCCTGAACTAATACTGGGGACCCAAGATGGGTTCAAAATTTAATGTAGAAGTATATGTGGAAAATGTTTAAAAACCTTTTTCACGAGAACTACAATGCTTCAATTTGTCAGATTACTACGTAAGCATCCTTAAATAGTGTAGAAGCTGTGACCCTCAATCTAATACTGGGGCCCCAAGAGGGGTTCAAAGTTCAACATAGAAATATAGAGGGAAAATGTTTAAAAATCTTTTTCCAGAGAACTACAATGCTTCAACTTGTGAGATTACTATGCAAGCATCCTTGAATAATGTAGATGCTAAATTAATAAAGCTGTGACCACTGGACTAATACTGGGGCCACAAGAGGGGTTCAAAGTTTAACATAGAAATATATATGGGAAATGTTTTCAAAAAGTTTTTCTCGAGAACTATTATGTTACAGTTTGTGAGATTACTATGCAAGGATCCTCAAATAGTGTAAATTCTAAATTGTTAAAGTCAACCATAAACCTCGGACCAATACTGGGGCCCCAGAAGGGGGGTTCAAAGTTAGAAATAGCATATGCTACGAAATAGAATGTTACAAGAAACTGTTGTTCAGGTGAGCGATGTGGCCCATGGGCCTCTTGTTTTTGTTGATACTTTAAATTGATACACAAAATTTTATATCATTAGATTAGAACTAAAACTATTTGATATAATTTTATTTGAGATGGAGATATAAAAAATGTCTATGTACCAGTATATTATATGAATGTACATGGTAAACTTGATATACCCCGGTAAGGATTACCGTTACCGGTAGAATCAAATCTCTAAACATGCAATTAAAAAGTGTTTGTGAAATATATTAACCTAAATTAAAAATACCGGCAAAAGTTTATTTGTCAGTGGACAACCCTCCACACTTGTGTTAGTTTAATTAAATACCTGGTAAATTTAAAGTTGATTAATACCGTAATAATCATACATTGTATATGCATGTAATTGTATTAGTACAGTACAGAATTATTTGCTCAGGTACAGATCGAATGGCTCATGTATTACTATTTTCATATCAAAACTTTGATAACAGGTATCAAACTCAGCAATCAAAAATTGCACCAATGTGACGGACATGTCTGGGAAAGAATTTCTGAACCCTACCGTGGATAAAACTGTGAAACTGGACGAGAAGG
The DNA here is from genome assembly GCA_020458035.1 of Magallana ariakensis. Classification (NCBI taxonomy): domain Eukaryota; kingdom Metazoa; phylum Mollusca; class Bivalvia; order Ostreida; family Ostreidae; genus Magallana; species Magallana ariakensis. The sequence goes on along the minus strand of CM035815.1, from coordinate 18,920,909 downwards.
CTAGGTAAATCCGACAGTAAACACTGGTCGTCAGTCTTGTTCCACTTCTACCATCTGGTGTATGACTTTTATTTTATGTGCAATGTACACAATATATTTTCATATTGGTTATATTAATGAATTGTGCTCATTGTAAATGTATATCAATTTTAGAGGATAATCACAAAATACTGTAAAACTGGTTATTTACGAGTGGGGGAAATTTACACTAGTTATGCAGTAAGCTTAAATCTGCGTATATATGTATGACATACCGTATCCTGTACCATAATATAATTACAGATGGTTGCCAGATGATAAATAAATAAAATTATTTTGTGATGATATCAAGTTTTATTTTTAACCTTATTCAACATGTATGATCATCCACATAAATCAATTCAACAACTGGGTTTTTTTCCCCAAATGATTATACATGTACAAGTACAATTAGTTTTGGCTGTATCAAAAAACTGCGTCTAACAGGGCAAGATGGTGAATAGTTGAAGACAAGCCACACCTTCATCTTCTTGTGTGTGTAAGCTGAAAAGGTAAAAGTGGTGAATATACCTATACATGTTGTTATCTATGGACAATAGAATAAATGTTAACCATGCAATCATACATCAAGTTCCAAATTTCAGCTTTGGTCAAAAAACAAAAAATTACCAGAAAAGGTGAAATATTTCATTCATTCATACATCATTTATAACATCTTGATTGGGGTATGATATTCTGGTATTCAATCACATTGCAATGTCTTGAAATTGCCACAGACATCAAATGGACATGAATCATAATTTATAATATGTAATCAAAGGAAATATTGAACAGCTTTTGAATTTTTAGAACAAAAATATTATATATCTGTTTTTCTTACATTTAACAGAAATGTCATGGAGTGAATACAGTCAGCGTAAATCTGACAATAAATTATGGAAAGACTAGGTTGGGTTTTTTTATAAGGAAAAAAGTTATTTGGTTAAGACAGCAATCGCTGTTAAAAACAATTGTATCATTCAATAAGAAAATTGTCTTGGCTTTACATATACCACTAATCCTCAATCTTGAAGTTAAACCATATGAAATAAATCTAATTAAATTAAAATGTATTTTTTATGAATACAGAGTCTAGACAGCTGAACTAACTGCCCTGAATGTTTAAAATATTAATTAACTCTGATTTACTGTTTTAATTTAACGTGACAAAAGTAGTACAACAAATTCTCCTGTCTCCTGAATCAGAAATAAAACAATTCAAAATGAAAAACAAGTCTTGCAAATTAAATGAAAATACAAGCTAGTACCATGAACCCTTATTTGTCAGGGCAAAATCCATAACAATTACAATCATATTATTGTGTGTGTGTGTGTGTGTGTGAGAGAGAGAGAGAGGAGAGAGAGAGAGAGAGAGCAATTCTCTAAATCATCTCACCCATTACCTAATAGCACATAACAATTTTCAGTAAAATATGTAACTTACATAAATCATGTAAAAAAAAATTACTGACTAGATAAATCATTAAATTATTAGGTAGTAGTATGACTTAAGATACATGCACCATAAGTCAAATTAGATAAACACAAATATTGTTAACTTCATAATTATCCTATGGACTCATGTCAAGAAAAAGCTTGTTTTGAACATTATTCACAAAATTTAAATCATAATTAGATTAACATTACTCATAAAGACATGTTATTTATATAAATATTTACCATATATCACATTGTGGCTAAAGGAAGATCTATACATGGCACTCATTTAGATTCACTCCCAAAATGAACATTGTATAGTACATGTGGCCTATATGGTAAATATTTATATTCACATTTTAGAACATTTTGTTAAAAAAGATAAACCCAAGAATTGGTATCATTTGTAACTTGATATTTTATGATACACATGTACTTGGTCTTTTGGCAACACTTAATTCAGTTGAAAATGAAACTAATGCAACAATTTGTGCAACAATTGCCCTGAATCAGCAGAATATTTACATGTACATGTAATATTGTAAACATACTACATTTGGCTGTGTATTCTATTTACCGGTAGCACTTTTGGCAGAATGCAGCTTCCGCTAAATCAAGTACATCACTGAATGCAATACATATCTGTGTACGAATAGTCATAGTTAGGAATATGCTTATTCAAATCCATGCTAACTTGTTCAAAAACTAATTTCCGCCAAATATCGTACACGCCAAATATAACAAGTTTACAGCATGTGTAGCTATGAGATAATAAAATATGACATTAAATAGCCTGGATAATTTAACAAAAACATGTAACAATTTTAAGGATTCAATTGTGCATTCAATAACAGTGTAAATCATGTAAATATTCTTCAATATTTTGATTTCTGTATTTGGCACAAAGTTAAAATGGCCCATATATTATCTATAAATTAAAAATATCATCTATGTAAATACAAGAAAATAATTATCTTTTAAAATTTAACTAAAAAAACTCTGCACTGGACTACCAGCATCTAAAAGAAATATACACTACATCAACATTTCTACAATCAGTGAGATCTATATGTGTGACACTACAATAAAGATAAAAAATAAAATCACAATACTTATAGTTATTCATTACAAGCACTGACTAGGATGTCAAAGAAAAACACCAAAAATCAACTTGGCTATTATTGCTGAAAATGAACACAGTTTGACTTAAGTTTTTGGCAACAATGAACAAAAAATACCAATATATATATATTCCTGTGTTAATGAAAACAATTTCCCGCCTCTCAAAAATGACAAAAAAGCATAGCACACGAAGAAGCCATATAGTCAATGATATGTTGCTGGTCATTACAAAGAAAATAAACAAACAAACAAAAAATAACAAAAGAACACACACTGCTTCACCGTTATAATGCCATGAACCCTACTTCTACCCAAGGAATACTGGTATACTCTGTCCCAAGTTTCTGCTTCCACCACTTTTTGCATAATATCTCGATAATCATAAATACCTTTGTGCCTAAACTACATCTATTCACTAGAATGAAAAAAGTCCAGATTATCTGTTTTGAAGTGCCCCCTCTACTGCTTCAGGTTTAATAACACTGTCCAAAATAAAAAGTCTACGGGGATTTTGCATTGCAAAAGACATGAAAGTACCTCAGACAATGTTTAAAATTTGTGCGAGGTGTTCCGAGTACTTCCAAATGGAGAAAAGATGTAAACATTTCCCATTTTGAATCTCTGTACGATTTTTGTTCTCATTCCTGTGAAATTCTCCAGGTAAAAACAGATAATATATCAATGAAGAAATCTTGCATTTTTTCCCTTTTATCGATTTGAATTTTACTTCATTGACAGGTATGTTTATTTTAATTAAAAATCATCAAAAAGTGATGGAAGCAATAACTTGGGACAGACTATAGTTACTCTATTAATAACATATTAAGAAACTAGCTAAGAAAAAAAATAAGATTTTCAATCGTCATGTGATAATTATCATGACTTGAGTAGCCTAAATGGAAATTGCTAGATAATAGAGTCAGACAAACAAGAATTAATAATGTACATTCTCCTGATACAAGCTTTCAACACTGCACATAAATATCTTAAATTCTAAAATAAAAAACAAAAACACAAAAGACCTTTAAAAGTAACCCAAAATGTCTTTATTGTCAATGACCTGTGTCCTTGGGATGAGATTTTGGCTTTTTCTTTGGCTTGGGTGGATGGAGCCAGTTAGCAGGTTTGTTTTTTATTTTATCCCATAGAAGTTCCTGGATGTCAAACAAAACTGTGTTGTACCAAACATTTAGCTGATTCAACTCGACATTGTTCCCCGTTTTATCAATTTTCTGACCTATTCTATCACATTTCCTCAACAAATCCCGTAGTCTCGTTTGTACAGGCACTGGTGCATCAAACAAAACATAATCTCTAAGTACTTCACAAACGGAAGTTTGAGATGGTCCCCTAACTTCATTAGTACAGTGTCCTATCTTTTTATTGCACAGTGAATGACATAGATTTTGATATTGGCAATGTGAGTCTTTTGAACACTTCTTTTCCTCTAGAATATTCCCAATCATATGTTCTGACATAATGTTTTCAAAAGAAACTAAACTAACTTCATACTGCTGTGTATAGCCAAAACACTGCTCCACATAATCACACATGTAGAACTTTGCATTGTAGGTCTCAGAAAATGTAATGCCATATTCTAGCAACCCCACTGCCACGTTTACTCGCTTGTCCCATGAGGGGAACATCCATCGATATGTGTTTGAGAAAAAATTATCCAAAAACGTCTTGTTGTGCTTGTTAAAAAGAGGACTGGCTTTCATGTGCTGATAGGCATACATTGGCCCACAGGTGCCATTTTTCAAGGGAAATATTGGATCCCCATCAAAGATAAAAAGTATGAAAAACTCATGGATGTTGAGAAGTTGCCACATTGAATTTGCTTCCCCATAGGTTAACTGTAATGATAATGCAATGTAAATAAATCTTGAGTGTAGATATATATGTAGAACATTTTTTACTTCTACATACAGTAGATGCAATGTATACCGGTATCATAAACTGCAAGGCATGTATTTATAATGATCCATATAATTCTTCAGAGAGAGTAAATACATGTACTATATTCCCCAACAATCTTTCATACTTGAGATAAATTCCACAAAAACAGTCATCTTGTTTGAATGTAAAAGCAAAGTACCGGTAGCAAAACTTTAAAACTGTCGTTCATAGAAATTTCCTTACCTGCCCATTATTGTTGAAGTCAGCATATTTGTCAATCTTTTGTAACAACCTGGAAAAGTCAACTTTTCCTAGTTTGGAATGCAGAAATTTGTGTAGCATATCATGGAACTGCTTCATTGACAATGGTTCAGGAAGGTGGGAATGTGGTAGAGAAGTCTTGTAAGAATGAGGTAGTTTGACAACTGTGTCTTCATATTGGAATGTCTGAAAAGTAGCATATAACCCTTATGAGTTTGTTTTTATAAAACAAAGTATTTGCTTGAGGGTATGGATTGCAGAAGAAGAGAACTTTCAAAATAGTTTTCTGAGTAAGCATGAACAATATATACAAACAGTTCTAATGCTAATGTGCACTACAGAATGATTCAATTTGGGAGTCTTAAATAGTACATGTACCATAAACATGCCTATAGATAGGGCCTATCTACTAACTGTGCATAATGGTTTAATCAAAACCCTTAATTAGAGCCCTGTTCTGTAGTTTCTCAATAGTGATTAGCCTGTTAATCATACATGTACATAGCCATGTACTTTTGATAGCATTTGTCATACAAACATTCCTATTAAGTTCTTTAATTGCGTTTTTATCCCTTAGTTCCTTACCCATGCATGGAGTGCTTGTCAGTAAAATAAGGGATAAGCATGTCCATAAATGAAATTTCTAAGTCAATTAAGGGATAAAATCAAAGTACACTCCTATATATACATGTACATGTACAAAAGTTTTCATCCCTGTAATGTATACATTTCATTGAAATTGATTGCAATGAAAATGTCAACCATATATTTCCATTACAAATCTGATTCAGTACATTGTATCAACATATATCATATGGTACTGAAGACTTGCTTATTACATACCAGTAATGGACCATTTTGATGATGACAGCTGTGGAGTTGCACAATTTCATCCACACAAAGAGCATGGCACCATGAACCAGCTATTTGGCCTTCTTTGTAGTCCTGACACTGGAAGTAGTGTTTCAGTTAAAAAAAAACGGCTTTAAATAAGAATGTTCATAAATAATCATTTACTGTACACCTGATAAAACTAATCATTTTGTTTCCATCGAATGAAAGCCACTTTTTAAAGAAAAAAAATAATACATGTACAGCATGACTAACATATATGCCAGAGTTAACTTAAGATGTACTGCTGTAATTCACAGACATGTTTATTACAACAGGATCTACTGGGAAAAAATAAGATAATTAAATTTCAAGATTATTCCAAATGGCTCAAAAAGCAAAATACTGGTATAATTGTGCTACTAACCAACTGTTTGACCACTTTTTCTGTATGACATTTGTCCTGACTTAGCTGCCAAATCACCAGGAACAGAGAGGCAACAAGGAAAGAACACAGGTATATGGCAGTCATTATCTCCTTGTCCAATCCGCAACACTGAAAAAAAAAAGATTGAATACCCACGCTAAAATTGTACTTGCAGTGATGACCATACATATGCACATAGGAAAATTTAATATTTATTTTTTTTAATTTTTATCCAAGTTTTCGAAATCAATGTATATTTTCAAATAAATTTCAAGGTTATTTTCAAAAGTCTATTTCATTAATTTTAAACATTCTACATACGAAATTAACATTACATGGTTATTTCTAAATTTTCCTCACAATTAACATGGTTAATAAGGCTTGTTTAATAAGTTCTAAATACCAGAATTTGTAATATTCTCTTTTTTCTTCTTTTGAAGAAGAGACGAAATTCTCTGTTCATGGAGAGTAACATCGTTTCTACAATCTGTACAATGGTTTTAAAGCCGAACTTGTATGGCCTACTGGCTTACATTCTGCAAAAATAACAAAAATTATCTTAAAGCATAGAAAGCAGAAAATAAACCAAACCATTTCAAACTGAGTTTGTGTTCATTTCTAGAAATTGGCTTTGTGTCACCTTGGAAAATATGGTCTTGTTTTTATATATAACAGCTAGCAATAAATCATTGCAACATGGGGTAATTTTAAGCGTTAATTTATGCAAAAGGCCAAGTGTGATTGTCGATTTATTAACTTCTTGAACACCCAAAAATAAGACGGTTATTCCTGAAATAAACAAAAACTCAAATCATAAAAAAAACATAGCCTTATACAGCAAGCTTCATTATGGTAACGTGATATGAACATGTAATTTCCTAGATTGTACCTGTGTGGACATTGACCAAGGCCTGTATGCGGTGATAAATAGGTGACGTATGCTGTGCACAATGTTTACTTAGCAGTCATATGATGAAAATTTTCAGGTTTTTTTTTATCATAAACCGTTCTAACAAAAAAAATTACAAACCTTTCAGCACATGTCACAGTTCACATATAAACACACTTAGACCTAACAGATTATAAGAGTACATCATTGTTTTTTTATCGCTGGTCATATCCTCTGTTTACAACTCCTCGTTTTGAGTACGTGGAGAAAATTCTGGTTATCAATTAGTAATGGATAGAACCAAGATGGAGAGATAAAATTAATTCCGGATTACAATATCTTTAACACAATCAATGAATATGGGGTATGCAACATGCGCGGACCGAGAAGGGGGTGTGGGCCGTTTAGATTTATTAAATCTGATTAAACCTAGGTCTGTAATAATAATAATAGATAAAAAGAATAAAAGGGGGAGGTCTGTATGAAGCAGTTGACATGTATCATAATATGATGAAACGCTTAACGTTATATGATGTAACGTCATATCCATAACTTAATAAATATTTTTGTTATTACCATAGTTCTAGAAGGAGAGGAGGTGTAAAAAAAAAAATAGCGGGAAGCAAATGTATATTTTATCAAATATTGTTAATTATGTACAATGATCGGAGTATAGAAACATGGGATTTTGGGGGGTTTTGTTTTTCTTCTTACATGTATGGTGACCTTTTTGCACCTAAAATTTGCTAATTTTCTTATGATAACAGCAATGCATTCCATGAATTATGTACATTAAAGATTACACATTATAGTGTAAATAAATATTATAATTATAATACTTTTGTTGAGATTTATAGATAAATATGCTCAAATATTTCGCTACATGTATGTACGCATACTTTGTCGTAGATCCTTATCAGTGAGAGTACTGACTTTTCTCTATAACCCCTGCAGGTCTTCCTCGTACACGACAGCTACATATAGATACTAGTAAGTTGTTAGTAGATGTACGTGTACATACGCACCTTAATTTTAAGATTGCGAAGCATATTTTATGTTTTACTTTCGACAAAGCGAAAACGTAGTCATTTGGTGAATAAAGACAAAAATTACTTGTACTCTAAAATTTTGCAAGAATCTAACTTGTTCCAAACTAACTCACGTAAAGCAACTTTTACTGTCCACTTCTCAAAAGAAATTAGTACATGCCAGCGTACATTATAAATATATACACAATATAAATTTAAAAAAAATCAACAAGCTTACCAAAGTGATGTTTAGTGATGAAAGCAAAATATAACGTGATGCCTAAAGGCCACATCGCTCACCTGAGCGACAATGACCAAATGATTAAGCTCTGACTCAAGTAGGACCTAGCTTTACAAAACTAAATACAAAATATCAAGAAAGGAGAGAATAAGTAACTATTTCAATTTTGAAAAATGAAGAATAGCTATTTCGATATCAAATGATAAAGTGTTGATAAAGTGTTACAAGCGATAAAGATAACGGGATAAATACGGGCGTTTTGTCATTTCCGTCAGAATAATTTGTCGGTCGTTATATAATTTGTAGTATTTTGTTAACATTTACTAAATAGAGAGAGGTGTTATAGAACAATTTTAACAGACCTTAGGTTACAAATGACGCTGGTTTCGAGTTAGATATAAGCAAAGATTGCGTATTCTTAGCTCAAAGGCCAGACAAATCTTGTTGATTTCAAAGAGCCATGGCTAAGTGGCCATCTATGAAATAGACAGGCCTACGTCACATTGTTGTTTAACATCAAGCTCTTGTTAAAATGATTCTAATATAAACAGGAAAATATTTTTAGGTAGTACATACGGGGGTATAAATTGCTGATTAGGGACTCAGTATTGTTTTTTTATTTTCAACATACCCACTACAGTTATTCCTGAATGAACCACCATAAAAAAATTATTGCTCGACTCATTTGCACTTGCGAGTTGATCGTTGCCTAAAAATTTGATACCTCCACCTAGAATATAATGTAGCAATATAGAATACCATGCATGCATCGCCAGAAACCCGCCACGGTCGGTCTTGCGTATGGTTACTGACTATAGGCCAACTCACTGAATTTTTCTCGTTCTCATGAATATTGAACATACTCATTTCATCAATGAGAAAACGACATTCTTCATATTTTTGGGAAATAAAACTACGATCGTATGCAAGTTGTGAAAACATACCGTTGTTGATAGATGTATGTGTAAACACTAACATGATTGGAAGGATTTCCTTCATGAAAGTGTGAAGGAACCAATCGAAATATAACATGAATAATCAAAAGTACGAGAAAAAATTAAAAAAGCTAGCCCGTGGTTAATGAAGCGAGATGGCATTAGGTTTCCGAAGATGGGTATACCTTGCGGATAAAGGAAAGTTAATTAATCTTCTGAACGATCAACTCAGTTGACAGACCGTAGAGCAATATCAGATGTGCTAAAAAACTAAAAGTCGTTACAAATAAATGCATGCTTTAATTTTAGGTTTATATATTTAAAATCTTAACAGAGCCTGTGTAAGTATTTGACACTGAAGGACAATACAAATCCAATTTTTTTCCCCAAAAGTTAGAGTGAAAGTTACCATGAAAGTTGAGAGCAAAAATTGTTACTCGTTTAAAAAAAAAAGTCAAAACTTCTAGTACTCTCACATTACTAAAATTAATATTTAAAAATAATTAAAATGATTATTTAGAACGAAAGTTCGCTCATTGTTAAAACTCTTTTAATATGATCATGGTTTTGTGCTTTGGTTAGTGCGGGCAAACCTCTTAAGTAATATGTCCCCCTTTTTACCTGAGACTATAACCACTTTACACATCTGAAGAGGCTGATTACGTTTGACATCAATAGATCTTCTTGTCAGTAAATGGAACTGCTCAGACAAAGTTTTGACACACACAACTCTATATATAATCACTAGATCCGGGCGTTTGATATGTGACATTCTTTAATATCGCAGCATCTCTAGAATGCAATGGCACTGTCTAAGGGTAGAGATTTCCCGTAGTACTGTGGCACTGGTTCGCAAAGGTTGAATTGTTCGTGAAGAACGAAGATGAAGTTATTGTGTAAACAGAATCAACACGTCTTTACTAGGGTATCTAGTCCCGTTTTTAAGAACGAGTTTCTATGATTGACGCTTGAAGTCTTACACAACTTTGTTGGTCTAAAAACCTGTCAAGACAATTGCAATAGTTTTGAAATTAATCACATTTGTAACATCAAACATCAAAAACTGATAGATAAAAATCAACAAAAATCGTACATTGCACTATATGCCCATATAAAAGACCAGTGTTTAACAGGAACGGGTCAAATAAAAATTTCGACCTTGTGAGGTTGTTACGTTTTTCTTATCACAAGGGGAACATTATTCGGACTACCAAGAATTTTAAAGAATTTGGGGAACATTTAAGACCTGTAATGTGAGATGGATATTAAATTGTTTACATATTGTGAGTATCTTTTTTTTATATATATAAAACACAGATTCTCTCATCGTAATATCTATTTATTCACGTACAATTCAAGTGTTAATATCATAATTATATTGACTTATATCAGGTTGGCTGAAGTCTTAAAATAAGTACAAGTAGTCATTTCCGCCACACAGTCTATTATCAATGTTATCATGAATATCCAATAGAGCAACGTAGGGATATTTAATTTGCATATAACGATATTATAAAAATATGTCACTCTCAAATTATCAGATGGCAATAGCTATGAATTATATGCGTAGTACTAGTGCAAGAAAAAAAATCTTTTATTTGGTTTATGTTTGTAAATCAAAATGTCTCTAAACATTATGGTTAAAAACAACCATATAATTACGTATTTCAGAAACAACCATATTTGTTTATCTTTTGGATTATTTTTTTTATTTTGTTCTTTTTAGTCCTTGTTTTGCCAGTAATAAACTTTTATGGATTCGGAGGTAAATATTTTCATTTGAACTAAATACTTTATTTAAGAATATGATATTTATTTGTTGTTTGATTATCAACTAACGAGTATATATACTAGTACACTGTCAAGAGTATAATCGTTTTAGGTACTAATTTGACAGAAATCAAGTCTAACTTGGTATTAATTAAGCTTATAATGAATTACTTTCTCGGATATAGAACGTTTTCATTTGAATAGTACAGCAACAGAAGTTAAAATATTATTAAATTTCACATAAAATAGAGTAAATTTAATCCAATTTCATGGTATGCAATTATGTATTTGTACATATTACATGTCATATATGATATGTCATATATGATATACCTTTGTGTATCGTTGCTAATTCCATTTTGTGTTCTGCTGTTTATGAATTTTCAATGTATTTAAAGGAATACTTATTTGGACAGTCACTTTTTATTAATTTATTTCCCTTTTCGGGGGGATAGAGTCGGCACCAGCAATAACCAATGTGACCTCCACCAAATCAAGGTCGTACCTTAAGTGCATGTTTTGCAACGACGTGGATACGGCCGATTCCTGCATAGAGGAGATAAGCTGTGCTCCCGGTCAGGTACTGAGTATGAATTCTATCACATCATCCATATCGCCAACACTTGGGGACATACAGAGTTGACCAACCGTCCTCACAAATTATGGGAGACAAGATCAAAAAATGGTTTTGTCGAATTTTAGACCAAAGTGTTGTGGGATACTAAAATGATACTATTCGTGATCAATGACTAATACAAAACTATGAATTTTGTAAAGGTTAATCTCTTCACATGTACAAGCATTAAAACCGATTGTCTGAATATAGTTTTTAATACAAACACCTTTCTCAAAATACGATGAAAAACCTCATCATTAGTGGTCAATCTGCTTCTCTGTTATGCAATGTTTTGTTGGATTATCAGAGGGAGAGAGAGAGATAGAAAGAGAGAGAGAGAGAGAGATGCATACTAAGTTAACCACCTTTTTTTGCAGTACTGCTTTCTGGACAAATACTCAGAAATAATATTCGCCAATGGCAAGGAGATCAACATCTACAAGTACAATGCCGGCTGTCGAAGTACTGCGGTTAGTTACCATAGTATTTACTGTCTGTAGATCACAAGGACTTATTTTCATAAACCAAAATGTGCATGCAGATTTTTACCAGTTGAAATGAATATTCATTTCAGTTTAAATGCTCGTATTAACATCAACATTGGGCGTCATTTTATCCTCTACCAAATCGTCTCTATCAAAACTAATAGCTAAAGTGATTTCCGGAAGGGATCTCAATGTTTGAGTTCTTTTAGTTTATGCACACGAAAGCTATATTCGAACGTTGAATGGCATTCTGTTAACGTACTAATCATACATGTATGTATCGCATGGACTTGTTTCGCTGGATTTTACTATTAGGTCTTTTTTATCCTAGATCTGCCACATTGCGCAGTGTAAGGAAAAAGAGAGTGGGTTTAGCTACAATGAGAGTAATCACACAGCAAGAGTCCGAACAAAGCGACAAATGTTACGGCCCGTCCACTGCTCAGAATGCTGCACCAAGGACCGCTGTAACCTGGATCTGTGCGATTGTAAGTAGCCCTTTGTTTTCATCTATTTAGCATACTCTTTTGAGGGTTTTCATTTTTTATTTTAAGTTTTTAATTTTTCATTCTTAAATTATGCTATGGGAGAATTAAAGGGGCATGGTCACGATTTTGGTCAAACTCTATTTTTCTGTTTTTTTTTATAATGCTTTGGGAATGCATTTCTTATGATGAAATGCAATTTGAGAGTCAGTCATTGAGTTATAAGCAAGATACAGGGCTCTCAATTCTTTGTCATGTAAACAAGGCTCGTGCCCTGTTTTTGTTTACATTGGTTCAATATACCAGTAAAAAATCTTTTTCAAGCTGATTTGTCTATCTTTTTATTCATTTTAAGCATAAATAAACAGTTCCTTACGTTTAACACATTCATTTTAGGTCTAAAACTGGAATTTTCACTTCAACATTCAAAATGTAAACAAAGGCTTTGTTTACATAGCAAATAATTGTAAGCTCTGTAACTCGCTTATAACTCAACGAATGACACTCAGATTTTGGTTGCCTATTTAAAATGCCTTACTGAAGCATTGTAAACATTAAAATCGTAAAAATAATTTTTGACCAAAATCGTGACCATGCCCCTTTAACATAACTAGAAACATCATATCAAAATAAACATAAAAAAACACAGTCGTACATATTATTCAATATCGTATAAAAAAATTACATGACATTGCAGACCACAAACAGGATTGATTACTAGCATTTGCCGTTAGAGCAAAGGGCTACATTATAAAATTACACGAAAGCCCATTGAGCTATTTTTTTGCGTTCTGATCCATATGATCCGCGAATATAGGCGTAACCATTTGGTTAAAACGTGTAACGTTTTAGGTTAATCTGAAAATTTGTTATGAAAATATAAAAAGTATGTATGTCTATACGTACGCTTTATAAAATGATAAAATTTCAGAAATAAGCGTAACTTTCGTCTTATAACGCAAAACTTTTGCAAATATATTCGTTAATTCAAGAAATAAGGTATATTACTTGTAATATTTATAATCAAGTGCTTAATTTTGTCAGGGACTTACAAACGTCCCTGCTTTTCTCAATATTGCACTTATAAAAATATATTTAATGTCGGTTTATGGTTTGTGCCGATGACAGTAATTGTGTTTGCGCCAATAATGTTATTAAAGCATTTTGTGTTATATAGTGCAAAACTTTCTATAATTACAACGTAAACGTTTCTTTGGTTATAAAGAGAAAGTAACGTGTAATAACGAAAATATACGCGTTTATTTGTGTTGCCCATAATAAAATGTACAGCAAAAGTTCTGCATGTATTCGTGAAAGTTTTGCGTAAAACGCAAAAATGATTGTTTTTGGATTTTGCTTTCAATGGACTTTACTTAAAATGATGAGTTTTTTTAATGTCAATAGTTAAATCGACTGGGTCTGATGCCACAAGATGTTACTCTTGCAAGGACTCTTTAGATCCAACCACCTGCACCGAAACCGTATTCTGTCAGGACGACGAAGTGAGTTCCACGTGTAACACAGTCCTGTCAAATTATCGTTATAAATCATATTATTTTTAAAATTCTAAATTGGTTGATCTAGATGTGCCTGTTGGTTGAGGAAATTAGGATCAACCCCGACCAGTCTTTTAATATTGTCTACCAACAGCGCTGTGAACGAAAACAGGTGATAAACTTGATCAATTACCTACCCTTCATAATACAATTTCTTGTAGACATTAAATAAGACATTATGTTCTTAAATTAGGTGTTCAGTTGTATCATGTCTTGGATATTGTTATTATTTTAAAGGGGGTGTTGAGACTGTAATAATTGAAAAGCAAATGCTTTTATTTACGTAGTTGTGTAAAGCCGTTCATGCAAACAATATTCTGGAAACCAATGAAACCACCACAGAGACAGCGCCCTCTACCACCACCACTACCACCACCACCACCACTGCGGTGCCCTCCACAACAAGGCCGACTCTGGTCGAGTTCACCCCTCCTGTCATGAAGCGACTCCTTCGCTCTCGCCGAAGTCACAATCTGATTCAGCTGAAGGCCGAGTGCTGCCAAGGGGATCTGTGTAACGCCTTTAATTTACACGATTCTAACCGTAAGAATATGTTTTTTCACCATATCTTTTGTTGTTACAATGAAAGTTGGTTAAATGTTTGAGAGATTGTCATAGTTTTAAAAAAGGTCCCTTAGGTCTATATCAAATTTGGTCGTCTGTTAACATTTCAACATTTTCAAAGTCATTGTGTAGAATCTATAGGATAAGAGATAATTAAAAATATCTCTACTACTGGATATTTAGCAGACAAACTGAGTATGGTTTAAATGATAATAGTGAGCAAGGAGGTCTGTTACAACGCACTTTGAAAAATTTTTTCAAAGTGCGTTAATTTTGTGACCAAGTCAACGCGCTTTGAAAGTGCGTTGATATCGTCGATATTAACGCACTTTGAAAAAAAAATGTTCGGGATTTAGTCGAAATAATATATAATTTTAGATACAATAAATAATTGTTTTAACCTTGTGTAGCTTAATGGGATATATTTTAGAAAGAACCCACTGCATTCTCAGCTAACTTGACAAACAGTTTCTCTATTAGATTTTTCCCCCCTTTACTCAAAAGCTTACGTAGTTTGACAATTTACATAAAGAACAACTCGGGAGATTTGAATTATCCAAATATGACATAAACTGCATCGCTTAGCAACTGCATTTTCCTTTTTTGATGTATGCAGCAAACTTACTAAATACAATGTATCTGATACATTGTGCTGTGGCAGAAACGAAAATAATTTTATTTATTTATTGATAATGGAGATAACGTTTAACATATTTCAACTGTCTTCAATTGCATTTGCTTATAAACAAACATGATGTGAAAAAAGGATACGTTAGTTATGGTTATCAAAAACAATATGAACTTTAAGAGGATCAGTGCGAGGAAAAAAAATTCACACCCTAATGCTTATTTGAAAGTTTATGATAATTTAATATTTGTCAATGTACATGTATTTTTTTTTTATAATGAAGTGATTTATTTGATTAGAATTTGAAAAAAGGGTCTATGTTGAAACACTTGTAGATTCTTTATCATACCATTGGAGAAATTATTGTTTGCCCAGCTAGGTTTTTTTTTCAATATCACTGTACTTAATTTACAACAAAGCCTATTTCTTTTTCCGATGTTATACATTTACTCCAATTTGCTGAATATCATATATGTTTTGGAAGGAAAAAAGAGGGGTAGGGGACCTTCTTCCTGTAATCAATAAAATGGAGTACTGGCAATTGACCTGTATCTTTGGTTAACCCCCACCCCCACCCCTATCCCCGTTTTTAAAGACGTTAAATTAGATTCATTAGTGTTAACAAATCATACTATCAACAAATTAGGAATTTAATTCCAGAATTTGTGATTTATACATATTTTTTTTCAGAATGCGTTAAGTGTCTCGATACTAAAAAATGTTGATGTACCTTGATAACGCACTTTGAAAAATTTTTTCAAAGTGGGTTAACTTGGTCCAAAATTTAACGCACTTTGAAAATTTTTTTCAAAGTGCGTAATTTTTTCAAAGTGCGTTGCCACAGAGGTCTTTACCAAAATTGTAAAATCTATTTATTACCACATTGTCATGGTGGATCTCTAATGGTCATTTTGTGGATATACAATAATATTGAAAAGGTTTTTTCATCTATTGAGCATCTATAAGTTACACTTGGTGCATAGTTAGGATCAGCATGTGGCCTATTCCAGAATTAGGAAACTCACTATGCCTTGGTCTGACAGGAAGTTGGTCATATAGTTAATTTGCATTTTATTTTATACTTGAATATATTTTAACTCAATACTGGGCATCTATCAAGCAATATAAGTGCTTCATTAGGATGAGCAATAGGGTTTCAACCAAATTGCTTTTCGGACCCTTTGGTCAGTTGTTGTGTGACCCATTTATTTTCTTGACCCTTCCTTATATTTTAATCTTATTTTGAGCAACATTTTTCCTCTATTAGTTTACTGGCTATCATAAATAATGTTTAAATTGATACACCGTAAATGTATCATACTTTGGTGAGCATTTAGGCCCTTGAGCCTCTTGTTATTGTATTGCTTTATGTTAATTGAAAAGGTCAACAACAATCCAATCAAAGGTTGGTATGTAACTAAATGAAAAAAAAAAAATCATCATAAATGCCAAAAACCATTTTCCTTCCTCTTGTAGTGTACAAGGACAGAGAGGCGTTTGTGGACAGGGATCACCATCTGATATCACTCCCTGACAACTACGAATGTCGTAAGTATACTAGTATATCACAAATGGGCCAGTTAAACATGTTTTGTCATGAATATCTGTTAACAACGTTATTCATGAATTGTTTTACTCATGTCTAGCTACAACAACAACAAGATCTATAAACTTTACAATGCCAATGACAACAACAACAACAACGACCACAACTGAGCCGACAACACGCCAGCCCACAACACGTCAATCCACAACATCTACACCAACAACAGAGATGACAACTATGGAACCAACAACACAACCAGAGACAACAGTAACAACAGCTTCTATGGAACAGACAACATCTACACCATCTTTAACAACACCAACAACAACCACTACGCAAACAACTACCACTAAGCCAACCACAACAACCACTATTGCAACCACCAATATGCCAACAACCAATATGCCAACCACAAATACACCATCAAAAATCACTATGCCAACAACCACTACCCCAACAACAACCACCACCATGCCAACAACCACTACTACTACAACCACTACAACTACGCCAACAACCACTACTACTACAACCACTACAACTACGCCAACAACCACTACTACCATGCCAACAACCACTACAACTACGCCAACTACTACTACCACGCCAACAACCACCACTACTACACCAACAACTACAACAACTGCTCCAAAACCACCCAGTAAGTTTTTCATTTTAATTTGAAATCTAGGACCTTTAAGGATTCATCAAGTATCTACAGTAAAATACTGTTATAGCAAACACGCTTTTAGTGAAATGACACTTACAACGAAGTGATTTTTATTACCCGAGACTTTATTACATGTTGTAAACTTGAGGGATATGATGAATTACGCTTATAATGAAATAAAATCGCCCATCCCTGACACTTCGTTATAATTAAATAAGTGTGTTTCACTGTATTATACTTGGATGCTAGGAATTTTTATTTCTTCTTACAATCACACAACTTGGCAAAGGAATAGTTAACAAAGTTTAAAAATCTTTTGGCATCAAACATCTATAGAAGAAATATTTATATGAAGATATCACACCTTTTGGTTAATTACAATTGCTATTGAATAATAAATTTATTTCACATTTAGACATTTTTGATCTACGGGTAAATGAAATTTATGGACTTTTCAGTTTCAGAAAGTGTTAATAAAATGCGATTTCCATTGTAAATTATAACCTTGTTTGCTTTTAGAAATATTCAATCTATAAACATACTGATTTTGTTTATCTATGCAATTGAGGCATTTGGTTCAAAGAATTCTAAACCCACAGAAGTTTTATTAAAAGTGCTTGTTCATGATAAAATGTGATTAACCATTTTGCTTTTGCTCAAATTATATTTTTCTAAATTGATGCTCCATCATTACAACATATATTTGCAACATATTCCAATTTTTTCTTCCTTTTTTCAAATTAGCTTCATGCAATTTATGTAATGGTATGCCAATTTACATCTGCGAGGAGTATTTTTCACCCATGCAATGTGACACCAGTGAGCAGCAGTACTGTCTAAATGTCCTTGTGAATAATAAAGATGGATCTAGGACATTGGATAGAAAGTAAGAATAAGATTTTTAAACCCCAAAATTTTTTTAAAGATTAATTATAACAGGAGAGACAAACTCTAAATAAATTCTAAATCATCCATACACCAAAAACAGAACAACATTGAAGACTCAGTTAGAATCAAAGCATGAGTCTTTAATGGTGTATCCAGTTGTTTTTGATTATCTGTTTTATTGCTATATAAATTTGTTTGTCTTTTACTCACACAGAATTTTGAGCAAGATCCTTTCTGTTTAGAGTATATTTATTCTCATGATTCTGTGCTGGTCTTGAGGTCTTCAAACTTTTGATATAAGTCTCACTATTACAAAAGGTACTACATGTAGTACCGGTATATATAGTGGATTAGTGAGACTTTGATTAAAAGTGAGCCTGTCTAAGTTTTTGGCCCCAGAGCCTAGTGAATAAAGCCTCTGGGATTGTGTTCCTTTTCAGATGTGCAACAGAAAAGGAGTGTAAAAGCCAGTGGTGGGATCAGACCTCGGACAGACAGGAATGTTCTGGATATGATCCAACCAAATATGTGGCAGAATATTTCACCTGCACCTTCTGCTGTTCATCCAGTTTGTGTAATCAAAATATTGTGCCTGATAACCTGTACGTTCCTCAGAGTTAATGCACATTCGTGTACATGCAGCAGAGTTAATGAGGACTCTTACAGACTCAATCACTTTGTTTTGATTTTTATATTAAGAAAAATTGGTGCAGGAAAATTAGCAATGATCAATGTCTGATTTTATGTTATTCCTGACAAAATGTGTAAAAATGACATGGCTTCATTAAACTATAATCATCTATACACACATAAATGGACTGAGATACTTGTGTAGCAAAGTGATTATCATTTCTTGTTCTCTATGAAACTTTTAAGCGCTTTAAAAAAATTGTAACATATATTACAGCAAAACTCAGTAACAGCAGAGTCCTGAGGTCTTACAAAATTCACAATTAAAAATACATGTACATATTTTACTTCTCATGACAATCAAATAAAAGTTATATGAAATATTGATTTCAAAACCTGTCTTACAAAACAAATGAAAGTTATATGAAATATTGAATTCAAAATCTTTCTTACAAAACTCATATATACTGGTATATATAAAGTTTTTGTATTGTAAGATTTTTGTCATCTTTATATCATTATATTTACAAAAGATTTACATTGTTGAAGATTTTTTTATGATGTAGAGGACCCAAGCAGCTTTTCTATGCCCTTATTTCAACAAAATGAAATGTTAAGTTTGTGTTTAAGAATAAGAATTTTGCTTGTGATTGTTTAAATTACGCCAAGATTCAAAATATCAAAGAGAAAAAAAAAATTTGTTCAGTATTGAAACCCTTGACAACCATTTTTGCATGAATAAAAATAGACCTTCTAAAAAAACACGCCGAGAAATAACATGTATCATTTTTTTTAATAAAAGTAAACAACTAATAGCTAGGGTACATCTGAAGAGGAAAACTGTAAACAAATTAAAAAAATCAACCCTTATTATTCATTGTATATACACAATACTTATATAATGCCAAAACAATACTGATAAGACAAATAATACCCAAAGTGATTCTCTCTGAAGGCAACCAATACATGTTCATCTACTAAAACATTATCAGTTTAATTTCACAATCCCTTTAAATCTTGTCTTTGCAAGGAGTTAAGTACATGTTGCAGCATATATGATTATAAAACTGTAAGAACAATGTTATGAGTCTTAATTTGCATTAATACAACAGTTACTATAGTCTAATAATCACTCAATTTACTACATAATAAATTTGTTTAAGTGAAAGACATTGAATTTTAATTTTAAAATAGCATGTGCTTGTGTTATCATTCTAAACTTCTTAATGGAAGATGCTCTGTCATACACACCAATATTGCTATAAAATAGTAATAGGGGAAAAATCAATGATACCGGTGACCCTGACTAGAAAATGAACATTCCAAGGTAAAAAGGAAATTAGATGTAAAACATATAAACATACTTAGTTGATATGGTTGGATTAAACAGAATTAATAATGCACGTGTTAACAAATAAATGATTTCAAACATCTGACCTGAATTGAATAATATCTGGTATATACTAAACAAATATACCGGTATTTGTATATCGTAATTACTACCACTTTGTAATTTATTAAAAAGATCTATTAAAATTCTTTGTTAAGACCCTTTCTCTCTAACCAAAACTGTGTTTCCTGGTACTTTATCAATACAAGTCTGAATTTTCTCTAGTATAATTGCCAAACGTCTGTCAATGGCTGGGTAATGTTCCTTGGCCAGTATCGGTGATATAGGGTCCTGTTTAAGCACTTGTCTTAACACTCTACTCAGAACTCCATTCTTGAGGAGAAGCAGTCTTTTGTATGTCTCATCTCTAACTCTGGAGAAAGATTTACAAGAGTTTAATATATGTACAAAAAAATCAATCTGCAAGAGATTAGTGCGATTAACACAAATTAATTAAAAGTGTCGACGGGGTGATATAATTGATCGCAGATTAGTCTGAGACCAGTATTTTTTAGATGTTGCTCCAGTGTGACTCTATAAATTCTCAAAAGTTAATTTTGGGTAAAAGCCTTAAAAATCATTCTTTACAAGAGTGTGTTCAAAATGAAAATTCAAACTGAGTGTGTTCAAAATGAAAATTCAAATTGAGTGTGTTCAAATTGAAAATTCAAATTGAGTGAATATATACCGGTACCTAGCATTATAGAACTGATGGTGTAAATATGTTGTTTGTAATAATTAATATGTAATATATAACTTACACACAGCATTGGTATAAAGGTGCCAAGATTGATATTTCATCATGGAAAGGGTTACCAAAACTGAAAAAAAAGTAAAGTTAAGCAATGACTTAGTCTTTTTCTGAAATATGATTTTTGGGATAAATATAAAGATATAAATTACACTAACCATTGAAAACTTTGGAAAAAATTAATTTATGCTATCTTTTCAGCATTTTTTAATTAAAGAATTTCACAGCATTTAACCTAATTTAAATTTTTCAAGTACCAGTTGGGACATAAATTAATATTTTTTTTTTGGAACCAAATAAAAACATAGGTAATCACAGATTACAAAAATCACCAAGACGAGGCATCACCTTTATGAGGAATCACCTTAATGAGACCACCTTTATCATATTATTTGAAAATCATAGTTAATATTAAATGATCTTGGATATACATGGATACTGTTTTGACACAATATCGTATAACTATATCATATGTTAAAAAATCATATGTTCATTTCATAGGGTATTATATGACACAATGATTATCAATACAATAATATAAAATACAATATTGCATCCTATGATACCTACAATATATATCATATAATACAATAAAATACTGTAATAAATAAAAATGAAATATGATATCGTAACATATGATATGACATTGTATCTTGTTATACATTATTGTATTTGATCACATAATACAATATCATAATATGTAATGATATTGATATTATATGATACGATATAATAATATATGATACAATATCATATCACATAATACATAAAAATATTATAACATATGTTATTATATTGTATAATATTATAGTATGATATTGTATCATATTTGATACATAATAGGATATTGCATCATATGATATTATAAAATATGATACAACATTGTATCATATTAATTGATACAATATCATGTGATATAGTACTATATTATATCATACAATATCATATTATACTATATTGTATCACATTATACAATATCATATAATACATTTTCATGTGATATAATAATATATTATATAAACCAATATCATATTAAACAATATCGTATCATATGATACGATATATATTATACAATATCATATCATATGATATTATATTATATGTTGCAATATCATATGAAACAATAGCATGTGATAAAATAGTATATAATACAATATCATATTATACAATATTGTATCATAATAAACAATACTATACATAACAATATCATGATACATTATCATATCATAATGTACAAAAAAATTGATACAATATCATATCGTATCATATAACTTTTTACAATATAATATATGATATAATATTGTATCATATAAAACAATAGCGTATCATATCATACAATACTATATCATAGGAATCATATTATATCATTTTACAATGAACACATCTATCAAGCAGGTTTGAGATAGGAGAATTTTTGTAGCATCCTTGATAATGGAGATCTGCATCTGAAGCTACCTCTGCAGTTCATTAATATTATAGTTAAATCAACTATGCAAGCTATTATCTATAAAATATGTGACCTGTTTTAAAAAAACAAATCTCATCCAGCATCTGAAACCTACGACTCAGATTCAGCATTCAAGCCTGCCAGGTGCATCAGTATCATAAGATGCATCATCCATGCAAGCTTGGTGAAGTTAGGACCAGTAATAACTAAGATATAATCATAAGAGAGCACCTGCTCCAAAAACACCAGCTCTTAAAACCTTAACCTCCCTCCAGCACCCGAAACCTATGGGTCAAATTCAGCATTCATGCCTGTCAGGTGCATCAGTAACATAAGACGCACCATCCATGCAAGTTTAGTAAAGTTTGGACCAGTAATAACTAAGATATATTTTTTAGCATCCTTGATAATGGAGATTAGGCTCTGCATCTGAAGCTACCTCTGCGATTCATTTATATTATAGTTCAATCAACTATGCAAGTTTGAAATAGTACTAATATTTATTAAACATGTGACGTGTTCCAGAAAACTTAACCTAATCCAGCATCCGAAACCTATGGCTCAGATTCAGCATTCAAGCCTGTCAGGTGCATCAGTATCATAAGACGCATCATCCATGCAAGTTTTATGAAGTTAGGACCAGTAATAACTAAGATATAATCATCAGAGGGCACCTGCTCCAAAAACTTTAACAAGCTCTTAAAACCTTAACCCCTTTCAGCATCCGAAACCTATGGCTCAGATTCAGCATTCATGCCTGTCAGGTGCATCAGTATTATAAGATGCACCATCCATGTAAGTTTGGTGAAGTTAGGACCAGTAATAACTAAGATATAATCATCAAAGGGCACCTGCTCCAAAAACTTTAACCAGCTCGAAAAACCTTAACCTCATCCAGCATCCGAAACCTATGGCTCAGATTCAGCATTCCTGCCTGCCAGGTGCATCAGTATCATAAGACACACCATCTATGCAAGTTTGGTGAAGTTAGGACCAGTAATAACTAAGATAATCAAAGGGCACCTGCTCCAAAAACTTTAACCAGCTCTAAAAACCTTAACCTCATCCAGCATCCGAAACCTATGGCTCAGATTCAGCATTCAAGCCTGCCAGGTGCATCAGTATCATAAGATGCACCATCTATGCAAGTTTAGTGAAGTTAGAACGAGTAATAACTAAGATATAATCATCAAAGGGCACCTGCTCCAAAAACTTTAACCAGCTCGAAAAACCTTAACCTCATCCAGCATCCGAAACCTATGGCTCAGATTCAGCATTCAAGCCTGCCAGGTGCATCAGCATCATAAGACACACCATCTATGCAAGTTTGGTGAATTAGGACCAGTAATAACTAAGATATAATCATCAAAGGGCACCTGCTCCAAAAACTTTAACCAGCTCAAAAAACCTTAACCTCATCCAGCATCTGAAACCTATGGCTCAGATTAAGCATTAAAGCATGTCTGGTGCATCAGTATCATAAGATGCACCATCCATGCAAGTTTGGTAAAGTTAGGACCAGTAATAACTTAGAAATTGCTATCAAAGGGCACCTGCACCAAAAACTTTAACCTGCTCCAAAAACCTTAACCTCCTCCAGCATCTGAAACTCATGGCCCTGATTTAAGATCCATGTCTTTCAAGTCCATAAGTAGGTCAAGATGCATCATCCATGCAAGTTTGGTGAAGATAGGACAAGTAATAAGTTAGATACAGGACCTGCAACAAAAACTTTAACCAGGTCCGGACGCTGACGCCGACGCCGAGGGTATAGCATAAGCTCCCCCCGACTTCGTCTCGGTGAGCTAAAAAGAAAGTAAGAGAATGCTCAAGAATACCTCTTTCCATTGTCTAGCATCAGAAACACAGATTCCAGCTGATTTCCAAGGGTTTCATATCTATGTCTGTCTGCATTTCCTATGAGAAAATCAAAAATGGCAGTGTCTATAAGATCAAGAAGCCTCGGTCCTGTAGAGTAAATGTGGCTGGCTTGAACAGCAGGGCAGTAATTTGGATCTTTTTCCCACCTTAAACAAAGAAAACTGTGTTGGTTAAAAAAGGTGCCTAAAATTCATTAGAACAGTTTTAAAATGGGCAAGATGTAGGGTCTGTGCTTGGATAAGCTGAGTATTTCATCAACTATAGCTGGTACTCTCTCTAGAAATGATGCAACATAAACTCTATCAACTTTGAAAAGGACTTGATCACAACATCCATTGACATTATCAGCTTTAGTTTATTGAAATCAGCTTATTATTGGAATATATATATATAATTTTAAATCAGCAATGTTTTTCTTGCTAATTTACTCTACAAAAAGAGAAATAATAATTGATAGGAAACTTTCTTAGGTTTCAGAAATCCAATAAAACAAGATTGTTGAGGTGATCAAAGGACATACAGAAGACAGCAAATCCTGAAGAACATTATTAGGAGATGATTATTTTGTGTGCGGTGAGAAAGTACAATTATAAACTGGAGAACGTACTGTGCTAGCTTTCCAGTGACATAGGTTCTGGCCCATGGATGTCTGTAAGTCTTCAAGGGATAGGCCCTGGGAAGCCACAGAATAATGGCCCCCTCCAGTATATCCTCCTCCCCACACACCCCCGTCTCCTCACCCTTACAGTAGTAACATTTACCATAAAAACAGGTGTTTGAACCTACAACAAAATACAAAATGCCTTTTTACTACTGATACAATGGTATATTATGTTTGAATCTACAAGATATTTTCAAGCTTCGATGTTGGTCACAATATGTGCTTGATTCATGTATAATTATCTAATAATATATGTTATTTATCTTGAAATAAAAGAGGGCCATGGTCAAAACTTTAGGGATAGTACATTTTAGTTTGTCAAAACTATTTTATGTTACAAGTTTGAAGTCTTATTGCATGCTTAATGTTATTCAGGTTTTTAACTGAGAATTACTTTTAATTTGACTTTGAAATCAAATACATGTAACAATTTTAAGATAAACATTAATTTTTGGGTACTGCCACTCTTGATCTCATTTATCCATTTATTTTAAAGTCCTTGTGTCAAAGAATTATAATGCAGTATTCAAAGGCTTCGGAACATTAAATGAAAGAATAATTGGACACATCAGAGAATATATCTTTATTTCAAGTCAAATTCAGTTCATTCGCCAACCCCCCAACTTCCTTTCCCCTCTTATCAATCAAATTCGCCTCCCCAATATGAAATACCTTCCAACTCCCCTGGTATTGTGGCTAACCCAAACCTATGCCAGTAGAACTTGGCGGAGTTAGACCACTTTCCATATTTGCTATGTAGAAGGCATGGGACAGATAATAAATCTGAACTTTTTCTGCAGTAATGATGTAATCAGTGCAATAAAAAGAAAATCATTCTAATGTAGTTCTTTACCAAAACATAATAAACATGGAAGGAAAAATCAAATTATTTATCAATATGAGCATGCAACTTTAAAAGTGGTCAAAATTTACCATTGACAAAAAATGTCTTCAGCAGCTGCTGTGATCCATTTGGAATGATTTCTGTGTTTAAATTGATTTTTCTTCCTACAGCCAAAGGAGTGCGTCTAAATTCCATAATCCTGTAGTGAAAAAATTGCCATGAAAAACCAGCTATTACTGTAAACAGCTCACTTATAGAAGGGTTGAAAAATGTTGTCCATTTATTCATACAAGCAATTAATTCAAGTTTTGCACAAAATTTTATATCTATCCCCTGGAAATGAAACATATAACTGGTTTAACATCATATATTTACATTTGCAAATATTTTTCCTTATATGAACCTATAGAAAAGCGAAAATGTTCTACTCTGTATGAACGTTTTCGTGACGTCACAATGATCATAGCATGCGCTGATCGCTTGTCGCTTGGATTATTGTAAACATAATTTCTCGGTAATTAAAACAGTTCTGAATGATTTATCTTTTTCAAACGTACCCGGTAAATATATAAGTAATAAACAGCAATGTTAAAAAGTTCACCGGGATATGAAGTTGGTTGGTACGTGATCAAATCTACTGAGAATCCCTTCGGGCTTCATCACGTGACCAACCAACTTCATATCCTGGTGAACTTTTTAAATTGCTGTTTATTTCTTAAGGTAGGTCGCGGGTTTGCTTTCATCATCAAATTCTGTACGCAATTTAGACAACTTTGTCCGTTTTGTGCACATTCGTTTATGACGTCATAACGCAGACATCCCAAGATTTCCCGCTTCACTCTCTCTCTCTAACGCCAAATGCTCGATGTGATATTAACGCTATCATATATAAGTATAATAACTATGGTGTTAATACAAGTAGTAATTCATATTTATTCTTCATGTACAAATCACAGGAAATGCAGAAAGAAAGCAATACATCATAATTAAGAAGTAAATCAGCAAGAATCGGAGCGTAAATTTTCAGTCAATGTGAAATGTGATGTGTACATAAAAACTAATTTAAATGCCAGTGGTGAAGTCTCAGGAGAGAGAGAGAGAGAGAGAGAGAGAGAGAGAGAGAGAGAGAGAGTCTGTCTGTAAAATGAAATAGTTTGGTCTTCCGCTTTGCCAAAAATTCATTAACAAAGAAAAGCACTACAAGCGTTTAATAGGTTATTGCATCATGTAACTATTATGATCAAAAAATAAAGATGCGGACAGTCGGAGAAACCTATTTTCTAAATTAGATGTGAAGATCTTGATCAGTAAATAAAAACCCAACGCTTATATGTACGAATATCATCCGTTTTTTTTTTTAGATTCGAGATTATTTACATTAAATAATATTCCAACCAAGCAGATATGGAAAGAGGGAACCTGATAATCTTGCAGACGCCTACAAATTTGGTACCCCCTCTTCCTCTTGATTTTAAATATGAAAATATGTTCTGTATCATCTGAATAAGAAAATAGGATAAAATTAAGCTTACCTCAATATTTCTTACTAAATATTTCAAATATCGACTGAACAGATGTATTTCTATACAATTTTAAATTGCCGTTATATTACAAGAATCATAGTTTTATACGAGCCCATAAAAACGAGGTACACGTGAGGCAATGCCCTCCCCATATTTATAATTTCGATTTCATAAAAAAGTATGTTTTATTTCTTTCATATTCTCATAAAAATCACATCACTTTTTTAGAAATATACATTGTATGTGCTTAAGAAAATTTATTGTGATGAGCGTTCTAATCATCAGAAAAACTATCACTTAAACAGTAAACGATGTTACGTTTGTACAAACATGTATATATACGACCTGCGTGTATATAAAATGTCTTCTCATTTCTGTAATTTTGTGGGCAATTTTAATGTAAAAATAAAATCCGCGTCATCCTTTGAACTTTGAATCTGGAAATTTTTTAGCTTAAGCAGTCTTAATTTTAATTATCAAGTGATTGCTATCACTATAAATAAGTGGAAAATGTTCAAAACACTTTGACGTTGTACTCACGACGTCAGATACGAAAATGCGACAATTCTCGGTAGAATAATCAAAACATAAAATAAAATAGCAAAAAATCTAGCGAGAACACATATAATTTATTTTACATAAATAATTTGTAAATCATTTTTTCTTTACGCACAGAAACAGTTGATAAATTCGTCTTAATTGTTTGAAAGTTATTTACAATTTCTTAAAAAAACTCCATCTTGAAAAAAAGAGAAATGTGCTCATTTTCCTATATATTCATTAGGAATGCGTCAAACCAGCACCACAAACGATACCAAGTTTAAAACAGTATTGCACTAAAATAGCTTAGGCAAATTTGATACAAATTTGATATTATGAACTGTAAATCCTAAAGAACGATTTGACAAATTTTCAGGGTATGTTTCTCGTGAGATAATTTATGGGGTAAACCCGCGACCCACCTTAAATGTATGCATCCACTACTGCATCTTACATGACAAAAAAGAATGTTCCTTATTTAATTAAGATAAACTGATTAATAGCATGAAATGTACAACTACTTGTAATCACACAACTATTTCGTAATGGTACCACAAGAACTGTCAAATAATAACTTGTAGCACGGAACTTCTTCTCTGTAATGTGCATGATAATTTCCCTATACTACCGGTACTTATATTGGATGACTACCTGTTGAGGTGGAATGCTGCAATCTCTCCATTGTGACGGTCAGCACCAGAGTATGGGGTCTCTGTGAAAATCTCCTCTCTTCTATACCTGAAGTGTACAGGTAATTACTTTAACTATTGTCATAATTATTTCGTGTTTTCTTTTAATTTTTTTTTTCAAAGTGCATTACATGTATATTGCTTACAATTTACATGTGTACTCTATACTGTTTTATTTTTTCCCCTTTTGCCCTTGTTGTCAGTGAGCAAATTTAAGACTTCGTGAATTTACCGTATCTTTCTCGGTCACCAAATATATATGAGTAGAGAAGAAGATTTTCAAAGAGTTTATATATTTTCACTGTATGGCCATATTGGCCACATCCTTAGGCCTGGACCCCTAATCTAGGGACCATGAATTTCACAATTAGATAGAGGGCTTCATGGACATCCTAACAGTGCATTTAGTTTTTTACAGATGTATATGGGAGTAGAGAAGAAGAATTTCTAAGATTTAATATATTTTCACTTTGTAATCACATTGGCCCCACCCTGGGGCCTGAACCTCTGACCTAGGGACCATGAATTTCACAATTAGGTAGAGGGCTTCATGGACATCCTAACCATGCATTTAGTTTTTAACAGATGTATATGGGAGTAGAGAAGAAGAATTTCTAAGATTTAATATATTTTCACTTTGTAATCACATTGGCCCCACCCTGGGGCCTGAACCTCTGACTCAGGAGCCATGAATTTCACAATTTAGAAAGAGGACCTCATGGACGTCATATCCATGCATTCAGTTATCTTTCCCTGCTGTGGATGTGAAGAAAAAGATTTTCAAAGAGTTTATATATTTTCACTGTATGGCCATATTGGCCACATCCTTAGGCCTGGACCCCTAATCTAGGGACCATGAATTTCACAATTAGGTAGAGGGCTTCATGGACATCCTAACAGTGCATTTAGTTTTTTACAGATGTATATGGGAGTAGAGAAGAAGAATTTCTAAGATTTAATATATTTTCACTTTGTAATCACATTGGCCCCACCCTGGGGCCTGAACCTCTGACCTAGGGACCATGAATTTCACAATTAGGTAGAGGGCTTCATGGACATCCTAACCATGCATTTAGTTTTTAACAGATGTATATGGGAGTAGAGAAGAAGAATTTCTAAGATTTAATATATTTTCACTTTGTAATCACATTGGCCCCACCCTGGGGCCTGAACCTCTGACCCAGGAGCCATGAATTTCACAATTAGAAAGAGGACCTCATGGACGTCATATCCATGCATTCAGTTATCTTTCCCTGCTGTGGATGTGAAGAAAAAGATTTTCTAAGATTTAATACATTTCCACTATATGGCCATAATAGCCCAACTCTAGGACCTAAACCCCTGACCCAGGAGCCGTGAATTTCACAATTATGGTAGAGCGCTTCATGGGCATCATAACCATGCATTTAATTTTTTCTAAGTATATATGGGAGTAGAAGGGGGGGGGCTAGACTTATAAAAAACCTTGACAAGCAACCCCCCCCCCCGCCTCCCCAGCTCCCCAGGTTACGACGCCTATAATATGGTCATATTTGCCCCACCCTAGGATCTGAACCCCTGAGCCAGGGGCTTTGAGTTTCACAATTTTGGTAAAGGTCTTCTTGAACATCATAAACATGCATTTAGTTCTTTTTCAACGTGTGGGAGTAAAGAAGAAGACTTTTGAAATTTTGGCCTATTTTGGTTTATTTGGCCCCGCCCATGAGGCCCTTGGGGTGGTATGGTCATAAAATTCACAATTTATATTCCTCTTATCCTATTGCTTCACACTAAAAATGGTCACAATTGGTCTTGTAGTTTTCATGAAGTTTAAAATGTAAAATTGTTAATGCATGATGCAAGATGAATGATGGACGATGACTGACGAAGACCAATAAAATTGCATCAGGTCACCCGAGTTACTCTGGTGACCTACAAAGCTGAAAAAGGAATTCCCCCCTTCCATTGAACTGTTGAAAGAAAAATATAATTGTTCATTTTCTTTACTCTGCAATGTGCATACATTGCTGTTACCGTTTAGGTTTAAACGCTACAATTTGGCCTCCTTCAAGTATCAATGAAAGCTTGAGTTGTGTCCCTTTATAGCCTGTGTCAGCTGATAAAATTTTCCTTGTTGCCATTTCCTTCAGTATTGAACCTAAAACAAACACAAAATAACCTATATAGGTCAGTATTAAGGTGGTATGGGACACCTCCATATTTAGATGTACTTCCTATTAAAATAAACATAAAATCAAGTATAATTATATCCCCCCCCCCAAATCAGTTACCTAACAGCGTAGCGTAAAGGCCTAGAGCAATAACTATGGATCTGTAAGTCATGGGTTCGAATCCCGCTGGGGCTTTTATAATTTCTTTATTTCCCCAAAAATTTAAAACTTTTAAGTTTTGGTCAGATATTGTAAAACTTGAAAATTCTGAACTGGTGAAAGTATTTTGATTATAATGTATACATACTTTTATATATATCCAAATTAATATTGAAAGGGGTCCAATACCGCCTTAAACCAATTTTCTATTAAATTCTCTCTCTCTCTCTCTCTCTCTCTCTCTCTCTCTCATGTGCACTCTTGCCATTAGCTGCAGATCTGTAGCTGTACAAAAAGATTTGGGTTGACAGCTTGTAGACAGCCTGTCAACTCAGATTTTCCTGTACATAATCAGTATGTACAGATCTGAAGATATCTCTCCCCCTATTTGTATCTCCTGCATTTCCCTTTCAATAAAGACATTACATGTTGGGCATTGAATAATATCTTTAATAGATAACCATGCATTGTCTACATTATTCATTGAATATTACCATTGTAACAATGAGCAAAGAACAAGATAAGGTATTGGCATGATTTGGCCACAAAATTTACGATATTTTCAACGTCTTTGTCCACATTATTGATGTTGTGCATTGTAGTTAATTGAAATTAGCTAAATCCTACAGGCACTAAAATGACGTCATTTTTCATTATGACCTCACTAGTGTGCACTAAACGAGTAGAGTAGAGTTGAGCGAGTAGAATTATAACGGTAGATCATATATTGTCTTCTGTAATCTTTTCTCACTAACTCTATTTAACAAAATCAAATCTAAAGGGCTGATGAAAACAATTGTACTTTCTCAAAAAGAATAATATAAGGTTTTATATTTTGTGTAATTTTAATTTTTTTTTTTATATAACTGTTTTACAAGTTTGTGATGTACATGTCACAGTATAGAATGGTGTACAGTTTTGGGTAATCAAAATTTCTAGAGAAGTGTTTTTCATTTCTTTGACAAAAAATATTGTTTCTTGTTGTGAAAATATCTCCCAAATATAATATCTTTCAGATAACTACATATTTGAATAAAGCAATACATTCTTTGAATTTGAAGGTTTTTTTTCATGCCTCGATATTGTTTACTGTTCGCGTAGCGCTTATAAGCATGTAGTAGTACAGGAAGGTCTGATTTTCAGATGAACATCTGTAAGCGTAGCTTCGAACATTACAATGAGCTAAGATATTTCTGTTGACAAAAATTACGTTTGTAAGCATCGTTTAAAAAAAAAGGATAAGAAAACCAATTAAGAAAAAAATCAAACACAAATAAATGTGTACAAAAAAAACAAAGCCCATTAATTTGTAAACTGTTATTTCCCACACTTGCGCGGGATGTCAGTTATTTTTATATTAAGGGTTATGATATCAATTGTGTATACTGCAAGTATATTTTCTATTAAGTTTCTGGTCCGCTTGTCAATATGAATACATGTATCTAAATACTTGTACTAGTACTCCGCTTTTAAATCTCATTAATCCAAAACCTATATAGTTGTCTTCAGTTAGCACTCATGTGCATATGACAGCTATGTTAAAGGATGTGCAAGGCCGATTAAAAAACTACTACATGTAATTACAAAAATAATCCCAGCAAAAATATTTGTTTTTCATCATTGAAATTTTGAATGAGTCCATCATTCATACAATGGTAATTCTATTGAGTTAAATTACCATTCGAAACCAATGCTTTCACATAGAACTATGAGTACAGTAAAATTCTAAATATATGCTTAAAATTGCGCTACGTGTACAGTATGAAATAGTGACAACTCATGATATTCTGAGGAATTTTTCTACTTTAATTTGCAATGACATCAAAATCCAGGTCAGATTACTCTCTTGAGGTATATATCTACCTCTACATGTCCCTTATTCAGTCGAAATGGTTGTATTTTGTACATAATAATTATTTCAATTTTGGAATGTGACCTTGGATATTGATTGTCAAAAAGTTAATTGAAAATCATGTTGCAAAAGGAATACAACTTTTTATACTTGTGCCAGTTTATTACCATGACGTATTGAATTGTTATGGAAGTTTGTTTTTTTTACATCCATTTATCAATTCATTTGATTAAAATCTTCGACTGTTTGCAGAGCTACGTGTTCTATTTGTTTATTCGCTTTGACAAACATTGCTACCCAAAGCCGTACACTTTCGTTCCTACACTGTGCATGTAGTACATGTATATTTATTTTTATAGCCGGTAGAATCAGTGGATCGGTAGATAAAGTTCCTTCCGTGATCTTGTCTTAAATTTTTTGCCTTAATCTTTATAAGACACTTTAAACATTTAGATAAAGTTTCTTCCATGATCTTGTCTTAAAGTTTTTGACTCCATCTTTATCAGACACTTTAAACATTTAGATGGAGTTCCTTCCGTTATCTTGTCTTAAAGGACTACCAGATATATATGGTTTGAGCCTAAAATGGCCCCCTTAAATAAACATTGTCATTTTACTGTAATTCTTTGTTTTATTTGTACAAATATACATTCTGAAGTTTTTCATATTTTTCATTTTAATTTACGTGCCCACAATTTAAAAATATGACATCATAAAAGTTACATTTTGCTGCCATTTTCGCATTTTTAGCACAAAATGGCTTGTTTTCAAGCAGTTTTTCTTAAAGAAGACATTGAGCAATTGCTTGAACAAACAAAATATTTTCACCAAAGATGTATCTCTCCAGTACTTATAAGTGACAAAATGTTCGTTCTTGTTCAAAGAGTCACTCTATATTTTCCATTCGAAAAAAGATAAGAAAAATGTCATATACTGCCAGTGAGTGCATATGAATCAAATAAATATGCGAAGAACATATTTTATGTCAACTCTTCTAAAAAATAACACAACAAATTAATGTACCTGAAACACTTTAAAAAATGGCGAATTATGGGGGCCAAATTTGACTAATATCATATATAGTTCTTTTTTTTACTTAATCTTTATGAGACACTTTAAACATTTAGATAAAGTTTCTTCCAAGATCTTGTCTAAAAGTTTTTGACTCCATCTTTATCAGACACTTTAAACTTTTAGATAAAGTTCCTTCCATGATCTTGTCTTAAAGTTTTTGACTTTATCTTTATCAGACACTTTAAACATTTTGTTTAGACATCATTTGTTTTAAGAAACTGAGAGAGAGAGAGAGAGAGAGATAGAGCTAGGGTACATTTCACTTGTATTTCACAAATATGAGACATTGTTTTCAATTCAGTTTCCATATATAAATAAATAATCCTTTTATCGTTTAAGTAATGCACATTGTGATAGAATCCAACAAGCAGTTTCAGTCAGAGTCCACAAGCTACACCTGTCAATCAAATCAGCCCGCACCATGTGCTCCTTCCATGATTAAGTTTTTCAAGTCTGAAGAAAATAGAAATATGCTTAACAATAAAGTATTTTACAATGTTTTTAATGTATAATATGATTCTTACACACTGAGTGAAGGCTGACTTGTGATCTGCAATTAACAAGCCCAAAACTTATGCACAGATACCGGTATGTTTTTACAACACAGATTAACAGCAAATCGGCAATTTCTTGCGTAAATATGCATGGCGTTGCATTTAAAACTTCGACATTTTGCTTAAAACGGAACAGTTTTCAGCATAAATTTCATGATGTATATGTTTAAGTCACACAAATAAGTAATATACCATTGGATTGATAAATTCAAGGCTTTTTAAAATGTTTTGAGCTGTGCATATTTGAAACACTGCATATTTCAGCCAATAACATCCCTTGTTCTTTGATTTAAAATACTCTGAAGCATTTAAATTATCTACCATACTAATTGTTGCATCAGACTCCCAGCCTGACAAATAAATCTTCTATGCATCAATAAATATCCACCAATGCTGTTAAAGCTGGCAAAGCTAGGATAAATAAGAAATATCACATTCATGATCTTCTTTTATCAATATTTTATATGGTACATGCATCCTGTGTTTGATGCACCACTTCAATCAATCAATTTTTAAGACAGCATTAATCAATTCTTCCCAAAATGAATATGCATGTACTGGTGGTTTATCCAACAAGAATACATTTCCGTTGTTTCAAATCAGTCTACCTAATTTTTAATATCAAATTGATTTTGGGTAAAACCTAACAAAACATTGTTTCTAGTGAAATCATGAGCTCACAGACTTAATTAGCGGTTGATTGACAGTTGTTTTGGAGAGTGGAGAGAAATTCATGAAAGTTATTGACCAATTCTCTTTTCAAGTCCTAGTGAAAAGTCAAGTTACTTCAGGCAATATATTTTGCTATATACTTTCTTGCATGAAACACTTAATCTGAAGGCTGACTCTGGCAAAGAATCCTCATACAATGAGAAAGTCTTATACTTCCATCAACAAATGTAGTTTAATTCCTTAAGGCCTAACCAGTATATATTTTACATCCAATACTAGTACAGTGTATATATATTTCTTGAAATCTGATCTGGTTAACTGGTTCAACCAACATTTGAATTGAACCAATATAGGTCTTCTTAGTGTTTTAAATCTAATTTTCTGTGCACCATTCATGGAATACTGACTTGTCTAAGTTCAGACTGAACATGTGGCTATGAGGTTCTTGTATCACTAGACTGCCAGCCTTAATAAGGTTGTAGCTAAAAAGATTTATTGACTTTTTTCCCTCTTTTCTATCCTTATCCACAGAAAGTGGCATGTGAAAAATCAAACCCAATTTAAGTTCTCCAATAGTTCCAAATCACTTGATCAATATACAAAGTTGGTATCAATTTAGGAATAGGATGGTGGCATATTCTAAATAATCTAGTATACAACTACAAACTATTTAACGTAACTATATTACCATGACTATACCCTTTATCTGGAAAACCAAAAAGAAGCCACTCACAAACCAAGCCAGCAAGCAATACTGAAAGCATGGATTCAACATTGAGAAGAGAATAGCTGTCAATGTGACAGCAAACAGGGTTTTCTTTTGTTTGAACTGTATCCACAATCCAACTGTCAACCATGAATTGATAAACACAACCCATCCAGAAAAATTGGGTACCCTGTATGCAATATTCTGCATGAAAATAACTAACTTAAGTTCAACAGTTTATATCAAAAATCAAAATTCAAGTAATATGCACAGCTGTGATTTATGTACAATTGATCTGCAAATCTTAAAAATTGTAGGAGGAGTTATCCGTACAATAGGTGTACCCTATATGCAATATTCTGCGTGAAAATTACTAAGTTCAACAGCTGGTATTTATTTTATAAATTATCAAAAACCAAAATCCAATTAATATGCACAGCTCTGATATATGTACAATCTGCAAAACAACAACTTCCTATCTTGAAAACTGTAGGAGGAGTTATCCTTACAATAGGAGTATCCTTTGGCAACTGCCCATCCACTTGCCCGCCATTTTCACCATTTCAATAACCGGATTTTTCCTTTGGAAAACCCAGATAATAATGTATGGGAACAATTATGGCTGATATTGATGGTTATGTTTATAAAAAAATAATAAATTTCTACAGTACGTATTTAAAATGTTCTTACCATTGGTTAAATCCGTATTTGCAATATACCGGTATCACATTTAAAACTGAAAGTGTTTTATCAATATTAATTATGTGTTCCCCTGCAAAGTTCTATTGTTAACATACTTGTTTTTTTTTAACAAAATTGAAAATACAGTGAAATGAAAAAGTCCAATAGGGGTGAAAATTTTACATCTTTTACAACACACTGTTTTGTAGATTTGAAAATAAGCATTTTATATCTTCACTTGACTCCTTAAATTTACAATAAATTATATTAATAATAGGTTTCCAAAGAAGGTATATTTATATATAGTATTTAATGCTTCAGTAGGCAAAAATGGTGGTAGTTAAAAGATGTGTTTAGCCAATTTGCTTACCGGTACTTATTACATGTATTATGAATTTGTTATGATATAGATAATTACATGTAGATATAAAATGTAACAATTAAAATAATGATATAGCAAAATATTTATATTCACAAGTATGATTCCCTCTATTTCTTACAAAAATTGATTGTAATTCATAGCTCAATAGAAACTGACAGGATTGAAATCTACATGATCCAGTTCCAAACCAGTTTATTGATCTGTCGAAACCTTCAGTAACCAAAGAAAACTCGCAGACTGAACAAAAAAATCATGATGATGTTGGACTCAAATCCAATATAAGACGACTTGGTAATTTCTTTTATTTAGCACACTGATGTACATTAACAAAACTTTAGTTATTTTTACTTACTAGTTATGATCAATTCATCATCAATTTGTTTATAAAGCAAATCTACTGGACCCTAGGACTTTGCGAGTATTACAGTAACAATGATTCAGTTCCTAGGATTAGTATTGAAAACTACATCATTGTCCAGTGTCCTTCACGAGTTCTCTTTTGTGTGGGGACACTTTAAATCAATACACAGGAACCTCAAAAATGGTTCTCCGATAAATACATGTATGTTAGAGGGCATTTACTACACCACAAATTTAAACATCTTACATAAACAGAATTGACTGTGTCCACAATTCTATTTTGACCAATCATGAAAAAGTATTGGAACACTTATGATCAACATGCCATAATTACAGGTAGGAGTTAATACTGAAGTATGCAACCAAGAAGAATTCATGAATTATTCTTTATAATATTAAGAGACTATACTGGCATCGGTCTATTAGCAAAATCACACTTCGAAGGTTCAATATGCACTGTAGAGAGGTGTTAACAAGGAATCTCATTTTGTGTTGATTATTGGGACTTTAAGATGAAAGGAAAAGGTAAGATGAAGATTGACTTTTAGATCATCTTGTTATCGATAAGTCACGCTGCCAAATAGTCTCATGCAACTATTATAGATATGCAGAATTGAACCATTTCAATAGCACACTGCAGCAGCATATGTAATTTCAACTTCACCATGCAGAAGCCTACCAAAAACAAGTTGCAATTTTTCACTTGCTGAAAACCAAAATAATTAAGTCTAAACACTATTACCCTGATCTTCCTTGATTCAGCAATTTATGCATTTCTCTCTCTCTCTCTCTCTCTCATTAGGGATTGGGGATTTCTTTTTTGCTCAGGGCAATTAAACTCCTCAGCATTTATGTCAGATCATGAATTATATAAACACCTACTTGATATCTCTAGCCAAATAATCAATGCCACAACTGTGATCCTGACACTATGAAAAATGCATAACCTGTAATACTATTAGATCTACGCCGCATAACCTAAAATGTCCTCAAATTTCACTTAACAATAAATTACCATATCCAAAACGTGTCACTTTTACCAAAACAATGAACCAGGTAATCAGCTTCAGATGTATTGGCAATTACTGGTATTCTGACGTAAACTAAAAGTAAGAGTGAGACAAATGAACAAATTGTATACTTGGCAACTGTTAAAAGTAAAAACATGTCTTCAGTAGCATGTTCCATTTTTTATATGTTTGTATATAAGCCAGAAATGTGGATGTTGACAGAGAGAGGTAAAGTCATTGATTTTCAAGCTCGAACTCCATCGGTAATTCAGAGAATCCACATGCTGTTGCCCCACCACACACAACATACATCAGTTTGGCAAGTTTTTTGACCAGAGTATTGACAAAATAGGAAATAGCCATTGACAGTGAAATGTACGGAGTTCAATTACCAAATGATAATTACTGCTTTTATTATAATGACCTCTTCTAATTCTGTGATCTCTAGCTGTGGTGGTCAATAACGGGGTAAGTGTTTGTATTGAGAC
This sequence comes from Magallana ariakensis, assembly GCA_020458035.1. Classification (NCBI taxonomy): domain Eukaryota; kingdom Metazoa; phylum Mollusca; class Bivalvia; order Ostreida; family Ostreidae; genus Magallana; species Magallana ariakensis. The sequence continues at coordinate 18,882,169 of CM035815.1, read as the reverse complement.
TTAAATTAGTACAGTAAAGGAATGTTAAATCCTCCATCTTCATCTACTATTGATTACAAGGGATTTTTTTTCTACCAATTGATTGTTTGAAAATTAGGCAGGCAAAAAAGATATTGTTTTCCTGAAGATTGAAAGTTTAAATATGTATAAAAAGTGAAAAACATGAGCAATGTGAAGCTTTTGGTTAAAATATCCATTGTTATTAGCATGTGAGTATAGGTTGAGTATAAATTTAAAATCAAGCTGTTGCTCATTGAACTCCTCTTCAATCTAAAAATCAGTTCAATACATGCAGCTATCTTCCCAAGTCAAGGGTTTCTGATTTGCTCCTCGATCTTGACAGATTAAGCAAGAAAAATCCCTGGGCTGATGGTAGTGCCATCTATATCAATATGCGTTGCCTGGAAAACAATTTGTTGGATGTGGGCCTGCATCTAATCAAAATTGTTGACCATTAACCCACACTCTGGCAAGGGAGAAGATTAGAACTCCTTAGTTTTGGAATATCCCCTTGCTAAGTCTCATGGGGATATTTTTTTAAAAATGGAAATCTTTAAAAATATGCTTTCATTTTCAAATCTATAATCTATTGAATTTTCCTTGAAAGAAGACCATAGTAATTTAAATATATGATACTTTGCAAATAATTGTAAAAAAAACTTCCTCTAATGTTCAATAATCACTTGATCAAACCAATGAATCCTATTATTCATAGGAAAAATGAAGTGTTCTAAAAACAATAATTAGATATACCTGGTATTTACATTTGCAAATATGCTTCCTTATATGAACTTGTAGAATAGCGAAAATGTTCAATTCTGGGTTAACTTTTTAATGACCACACGAACTTATCCCTTGACAGTTGCATTATTGTAAACATAAAGAACATGGTTATTTTAATAATCCTAAACGATTTTACTTTTTCAAATGTAAATATAAGTAATCCCCCAAAACATCCAATACTAGCAATTAAATCCTTGATAATGTTCCTTGCATAACATTAACAAACATATTAAAAAATATATATTATACATACATTTAATATTAATCAAGATACAATCATGTAAATAGCAGTCACAAACAAACTGCAGTAAATGTTGTAAAATCAGTAAATGTAATCATCTACAACTCATTATTAAATCCTTCTATTCTTTTTTTTTAGAAGATAAGACTGTGGATTAATCTAGGAGTAAATGTATATAAAGATACCCCTTCCCCCTTAATTAAATGGGCATGGTCACAATTATGCTCAAATTCTATTTTTCTGTTTTTATTATTTGCAATGCTTTAGGAATACATTTCTAATGATCAAATGAAATTTGAGAGTCTGTTGCAGACTTGTAAGCAAGAGACAGGGCTCTCAATTCTTTGTCATGTAAACAATGCTTGTGTCCTGTTTTTGTTTACATAGGTTCAGTATACCATAAAAAAACTTTTATAAGCCGATTTGTCTATCTTCTTATTCATTTTAAGCATAAATAAACAGTTCCTAATGTTTAAAACATTCATTTTAGGTCTAAAACTGAAATTTTTACTTCAACAATAAAAATGTAAACAAAAGCTTTGTTTACATAGCAAAGAATTGTAAGCTTCGTAACTTGCTTTTAACTCAACAAATGACACTCAAATTTTGATTGCCGGGACAACTGCACTTTACCGGTACGTACAAAATATATGGAAATAGCACGTGCTCTTCCTATATAGTAGAGTCACGCGTTAGCGTGACAGTTTCGTTAAAAAGGCTTTAAAATGCAAAACTAACCTGTTTTTTGAACTCCTTGTGGGTTTTTTAATTAATAAACTTCGTTTTATTAACGAAGTATATTAATGAGAATTAGCAGGATAACGTAAACAAATACTGATACTGGCAATTTCTAGACTGCATTCCAACGACATGACGTTGCTAGTCACGTGACACTGTCTTTATATCTGATTGGATAACAGGTAAGTGACGTCTGCGTAAGTTGTAAACACAGCTGATTTTGACAGTAGCATGCCATTCGTTAACGACGATATCTATGAAATTTGTAAAAATAGGCGCTTTCTGATTGATTGGCTACAAACAAAAGGTTTGTTGGGGAATTTTAACGGTTTATGTGACCATTGTTCAGAGATATCGCTACATTTAGTAGAGGATAAATCATACAGTAAAGACGGTGTAGTGTGGCGTTGCACGAACAGAAAATGTAACAAAAAAGTGTCCGTTAGAGAAGGATCCTGGATTTCAGGGAGCCACCTACTTTTGGAACAAATTGTAAAACTCACTTACTTTTGGGTCTACGATCTTCCCAACAACTTTATCTCCAGGGAATTGCGCATAGGAAGTGACCACACTGTTGTTGATTGGAAGAATTTCTCAAGGGAAGTGTGTTTATCAATTTTGAAATTAGACAACAAAAAAATCGGGGGACCCGGTCGAACAGTGGAGATTGATGAGAGCAAATTTGGAAAACGTACATACCACCGAGGCAAGAGAGTAGACGGTGTGTGGGTTTTTGGAGGAATTGAGAGGGAAACTTAAAAGTGTTTCTTTGAAGTTGTGGAAGACAGGAGCGCCAACACGTTAATTCCCATTATAAAGAAATACATATTACCAGGTACAACTATTCTTTCGGACTGTTGGAAGGCCTATTCTTCTATTGAAAGTGAGGGATACCAACATCTTATGGTAAACCATTCCATCGAATTCAAAAACAAAGAAACTGGCACGTGTACAAATACTATAGAATCAACTTGGAATGCAGTAAAGAAATCCCTACCCAAAACTGGAACTGTGAAATCTCTCTATGACTCATACTTAATAGAATACTGTATAAGAAAGAAATACCTACAAAACACCAACGATAAATTTACAACCTTTTTGGACCTTGTTAAACATGTTTTCCCCCGTAAAAAAAGAACCCCTCTAAGGGAAGTACAACTAATTCAACCCACCCCACTGTTTCAAGAAACGTTAAATGGAAGCCTTGACTTATTTGATTAAAGGTAAGTTAAACACCTTTATAATATAGATGTAGTTACGGTCAATTTTATTATATCGGGGGCTGCCGCCCCCAAACCCCCGCTTTAATAAAGCTCAAACGCCACTTGGCTTTCTAAATTATTTGTTATTTCTATTATTATGGGGGCTTCTGCCCCCATACCCCCGCTTAAATTCTCATAAAATTTCTATTATGGCTTAAACATTCGCCAGCTTTCACATTCTCGCCTCACCAACAATCAAAATGGCGGCGCCCATAATTGTTGATTCGTTGCTAAGTTTTTAGGCCGCGCCATCTCACACGCGGATCTACAATCAAAATGGCGGCCGTACCGGTAAAGTGCATTCTACCCTGATTGCCTATTAAAAATGACTTACTGAAGCATTGTGAACATTTCTGGTGCAGTGGTTCTTGAGAAGCAGATTTACAAACATTTTTCATATGTATTTCTATGTTAAACTTTGAACCCCGCCTGGGGCCCCAGTTTTGGTCCCATGGTCACGATGTTTACAATTTAGAATCTTCACTATACATACAAGCTTTTGTGTAAATATTGGCATTTCTGGTGCAGTGGTTCTTGAGAAAAAGATTTTTAAAGACACAAACCCTATACTCACTGTTTCGCAATTATCTCCCCTTTAAAAAGGGTGGTGCCCTTTATTTTAACAATTTATATTCCCCTTCCCATAAGGATGCTTTGTACTAAATTTGGTTGAATTTGGCCCAGTGGTTTTAGAGAAGACGTCGAAAATGTGAAAAATTTACAGACGGACAGACGGACGGACGACAGACAACGGGTGATCAGAAAAGCTCACTTGAACCTTCGGTTCAGGTGAGCTAAAAAGTGAAATGTTCTCTGATGATCAAATAATTGATTAGACATTTCATGAACAGACTACCAGGTAGTTGTTTTTAAAATATTGACCCACCAAAGTTTTCATGCATCTGAATTCACACATCTATAGATAGAGTTGGGTTGGGACCATGCAGTCATCAGCTAAATCATTATAGTGTTTTCTTTGTTAATCGCATATTTTGAATTTTGAATCTTTTTGCATAAAATTAGTTTGAATGGTAATCTGTTTGTCTTTCTCTCAGTAAAGTCCTATTGATGATTTATCGATAATAACCACATTTATTTTAGTGCATCATTCAATGGTGTTACAATTTTGTAATATGAATCACTACACCAGATTTCGGGTAGATTTGTTTGATATGTTAACTAAAAATCAATAAAATCATTTATTCACTTATGTATTATGTATGGTGGCATAGATCTGCCACCACTTGTCAGATAATTATGTCGACTTGTCAGATAATTATGTCGACTTGTCAGATATTTATTTCAACTTGTCAGATCTTTATGTTGACTTGTCAGAAAATAATCATATTGACTATAAACTCAATATTTTGTAGTCAAAGCGTGTTAGTGCCACTAACTGCCATTTGCATTTCATCATAATATCTGACAAGTCGACATAAAGATCTAACAAGTTAACATAATTATCTGACAAGTCGACATCAAGATCTGACAAGTCGACATAATTATCTGACAAGTCGACATTAAGCTCTGACAAGTTAACATAATTATCTGAAAGAAAAAACAAAATGGCCACCAGTTTGAAGAAAATTATCATTCATATTATAAGTCGACTTGTCAGATCATGATGTTGACTTTTCAGATGTTATGTTGTCTTATCAAATAAGTATGTCGACTTGTCAGATAATGATGTCGACATAAAAGATGATCATGTCGACTTGTCGGATCCTTATGTCGACTTGTCAGAAAATATTATGTAAACTAAATGGCACAAATTGGGCGTCGAAACGTTTTAGTGTAAAGTTTTATAACACGTGAATAAGTGATAAGTCGACATAAATATCTGACAAGTCAACATAATTATCTGACAAATCGACATCAAGATCTGACAAGTCGACATAATTATCTGACAAGTGGGGGCAGAACTATGCCACCATAATTATGATACATGTAACTCATAGATATTGTACGCATCAAGAAATGTTTGTACTCTATATACATTTCTTTTGTATTAAGGTGGAATAACAGACCTGGAAAAAGTCATTCAAATTAACAGTAAATTATTACATTATGAAAGATATGATAAATAAACTGTACATATGTCAAATAAGCTAAAAATTTACCATTTTGGGATAAAAAATGAATATCTAAAAAATTCAATTCAGTAAGTAACAACAAACCCCAGATTTGAACTCAGGATGTAAGGATCACAAGCCCGACACTTTATTCACTCAGCTATAGGGTAAATTATATGTTACGGTTGATAAAATTCCTTTAATAAAACGAAATGTCATTTCAAACAGAGGTCAGCCATTTTGTGATGATGTGTTATTCCACCTTAATCAAATTACCCCGACCGAGTCCCTGATAGGCAAATCATTCTATACTGTTTTATACTCCACACACATTAGTGCATTACAAATCCTATTCTGTAGAATTTGGAGGATTGGTATTAACGTCAAAGCAAAATAGAATTTTATATGAAAGTAATTATATTCTATTATAATACCATTATGATACGTCATTTCCTAACCCCTGACAATTAAGTCAACAGGTAAACAGTATTTGTCTCACTCATATTACATTTACTACCGGACATATACTTTGATCTTTCTACATTAATCACCATTTCTTTATTTGTTGCAGAGGTCTCATTTAGGAAATCTTTAAAATCCATGTTCAAAATATCTGAATTATTACTTCAGCCAATAACTAAACTGGTCCAGAACCAGTACATGCCATTACCCCTCTACTAACTATGTGTTGCTGTGCAGAAAAGATGAATAGCAAACGTTTCTATTCCTGAGACAATCATCAAAGTTAAATGTACCGTACTTGTTTCAGCAAAACTTCCAACAAATTTGTTTGTGGTTAAAAGTACAGACAGATTAATGTAATGTAATGTAGACTGTACCGTACTTGTTCCCATACTCATAATAATCTTAACTAAATCCAAGGATTAAAATTTTTGTGACTTAGTTAAGAAATGACAAGTAACACAGTTCTTTTTCTTTTAAAGTAATATAACCAGAAAATCATAAATGTAGATTAAAAGAGCCTAGATTTATGATTGATTAGAATTTTTAATTAAATAGCATGCAAAATTAAATCATTACAGTATTATCTTAAAAAGGAAACATTTAAAAACCTTGCATGGTCATACTTGATAAACTTTCCCCCTCAAAACTTAGTGTAGTAAACATTTAAAGAAGGAGATTTTCTGTTTGTTTAATTTCGGAGTACTGCAATAATGTTTGGCTCCAACTCTTCTTTAGAGATAAAAGAAAACAATGATTGTGCTACACATCATCGGCGATATCAAGCCCGTGACGGACGCGCAATGAAGAACATTAGATATCATAAGGTTCCAGCCTTTTCATCTGGGCCAGATCGGGATATTTTGAGTTATGCATACGGCTCAGAGACCAACTTAGAAAGGTATGCCTCAGCTCTTTCATTATTTTTTTTGTTAATTAAGCAAATGCACACTGTAAGAGCCCCTTTATGTGGCTTGTGTGAGAGTAAATGAATAAATTGCCTTGCAGCATGCATTCATAAAAAAGGCCTGCTGATCACTAGCAGTCTAATTCTGGGCAAAAGATTTATGTACAACTCGCTGTTCTTTTCATGTCTATTTAGAGCTTGGATATATTTCACATGCATAAAACCCAACGTTAATTAAAACAACTATTATTCTAACTGAACTGGATATTTGGTACATTTCTTTGCAAAAAATCATTACATGTTCAATATCCTAAATAATTACTATATAAATTTTTATCAATAAGACTTTATACTTATACGTTTATCTTTCTTTTTCATCATTAATCATTAATGAGGAACTTGTTATTCAGCTAACTACAATAAGATCTGGTTTCAAAGGTCACATCCAATGCATATCAACTATTTACCTATTTCTGGTGCGTATTCCGGATGCACTTCCCTCTCTGTTACCATTTTTTCTGCTACTCGCCATGGTGAATCCTTCAGAGGGTAATGAAAATTGATCCAGTATTTTTTCTGCAACTCTTTCAAAAGTTTTTCAACATCTGTTTCAGCCTCCTCTTCACTTTCACTTAGTCTGGAGTTATCTTCCCTTACAACTGGGACTTCTTTGATAATTGAGTCTTCCTGATGTATCTCCCTTTTGATGTCTGGCTCCAATATTTTGTATGAAACATACAAAATAAAGATCACAGTTAGGCAGACTACCACTCTCCATTTTCTTCTCATGATAATAACCTCATTGTAGGTTTCTTTCTAAGAGTTGTCCTTCTTTTACCTAAAGCTGGAAAAGAAAAACGGAACTGGATTTGTTCTAGAGATTCTTATACCCTTGAGCTATGTGGGGCCTCTTTTAGATAAGTGCCATATTTATGATAATACCTGGTATGACCTTAAGCTTTGTCAATGACCTTAGATCAGGGGCATGACCTGATCTCAGATTACAGACAACTTTTTGTTTGTGCCAAGTTTATCTTCTTGTAAAAGTTATAGCACAAGACATTGATGTCACTACTTCTTAGGTAAAAAAAAAGTTTTATAAAGTTGAAAAACACCTGTAAAATGAAGAAAAACTGTCAATTCATTAAAAAATATCACATCTTTATGTCACGAAGCATACAAATTTTTAGAGATAATAATAATCCACAGAAATCCTGTATATACAGATGGACATGTACATGGTCATTGGTGATTCTAACTATATTTGCAAATGGTATAAAATTTTCTATATAATAGCTAGTCCATGAAAACCATATGCATGCTAGTGTGAGATAAAATTGATAAAAAACAGTTTTGAAATATGTTAATTTATAGTAAGACTATAAATGTATACCTTGTTACAGTAAGTTTATTCAACATTTTGAATGTCTTTTTATCATTATTTAATAGATAAGATAAGACTGTTCTAAGTTTATGACATTGTACCATATTTTGCCAAACATAATACATACATTTCTGATGTATAATATGCATCCCACATTTTTGGCCTGAACATTACGGCAAACGTAGTTCAGGTGCAATCAAAACTTATGATCAAGCTGTACACGTTATATAATCTTGACTCATGGTCATTTGTGGGAAAATATTCTCATGGAAATGTTGGAATGAACTGAAATTTCACATACTGTACGCAATAATTTTTCTGATGCTAATATTTGTCTGCAAATTATCATTCCGTGCTAATGTGCCGTATTCAATTTGTCTGCACAGCCTGGTTTTTTTGGTGTGTTATAGGACCGATGATATCCAAAAATAAGCATTCATTAAAGCTTATATTTAAATTTATGTTTATTTGTATGAAATATTGGTGTATCGTCGCTTTAAAGCCACTTTAAAGCCAATATACCGGGTAAATGCTCTTCAACAGGGATATGAATAATAGATGAAACAGCTATAAAACATGTTATATAGTTTGCTTCCGTAGGTAAAAATATACATGTAGTGCCAGAAACTTTGTCTAGTAAACATTTTTTTATTAATGAATAGATATGATTTAACAATTATTTTTCATAAGTACATTTCAAATTGTGCATGGTTATGGATGTTTGAACATCTCACTTAATCAATTAATCTTACAATAATAAATCTATTCAAAACATGTGATGAAGTTTGCTTGTGCTCATTTGCTGATGTCAGGTTTGTATGTCAGGTCTGCATGTTATAGAAAATTGAACGTCACAGATTTCAATGCAAACATAAAGGGAAATACACACCGAGTGTAAATATTTCAGTATGAAAAGTGGAAAGTCATAAGCCATTGATTACTTGTATAATATGCACAGTCCACTTTCTGGCAAAGAAATATCCTAGAAATCAAGCGCAATTATTCGAGCACTGAAAATTGTAAGTTAAATATATAGAAGGAATTAACAGTTGCTTTTCGTCTGTCAACCTGAACTATATGTTTTAAGTTTTCAAACTCACTAGATTTAGTATGTAGCTTGAATAACCTGCATAGCTTAATACTGGTATTTACCTACCTAAGTACCCGGTAGGTATATTTAGCTACTTTTATGCAATTTTGCTTTTTATGTAAAACAGTCGAAATGTCGCAAGGAACCATCAACTAATATTTGTACTGTGTAGTTTCATACATGTTAACTCTACCGATTTACGCGGAAGTCTACCGCTTTTTGGCTCTGTCTCCCGCCTACCGATTTTATTAAAAAATCTACCGCTTTTCTTCAAAGTACGTTCTTTGTTTTGATATATAGCCATTTTGGAAGCCATTGTGGTCAAAAAATCTCGTCGGGTTTGAAATTAGCGCAGAGGCACACAAACGCTTTTTTAAGTCGCTTGAATGACAAGTTTTCAAGCATGCGTTTTACAGTGAACGATGAAAGAAGCCACTATTAGTTACAAGACATGTCGATATTATCCTCGCAAAGGAAAAAGAAGCTTTGCAATTCCGCACGTGGTTTTAACGATGACTGAATATATCTTTTAACTTTGCCATAACAGTAAACTTCATTTGAAGTTTATTGAATCCTGCATGATTTGTAATAAGCATGTAAATAAACATCGCTTTGATGCTGAAAAAGAATATACAATTTCCTATTAGTTCTTCTCTTATATGTTAAATTTTGGCAACTTAACCTATTTTTCTGAACAAAGGCATTTGTTAAAGTCTCTGCACTCAAATATTTTTTCCTAAAAAAAATTAAACACTGGTAATCAATATATGGTAAATGCATGCAAACATTTTTATTGCTTGTGTTGATATTAGTAAATTTCAAAAGTCTTTTATATTTTAGTTGATATCATTAATTACTAAACAGAACCCCTTACTACATATGTAGTACACAAAAATTTGTGCTTTGAAATATACGCAAAAACGGCCGCGCGCGATGCTACCGCTTTTCGGTTCAAAATCTACCTATTTTTCATCACTGGAGGTTAACATGTATGGTAGTTTTAAAAAAAGCAACCCAGAGCAAAAATAGTTAAAGCATTACTGCTTTTGAGCAGTTTTAAGCAAAACATGAATTTCCATTGTTTGAGTAACGTAAAGTATACCACCTGTGTGGGATGAGGTATGCATAAGTGTGATTACTTCACATTGTGCTGATCAAATTACATTGTATATTACCAATCAATTATATCATGTTAACCAGAACTGTTCTTCTTTGTCATTTCATTTATGAAGAAGTTGTTTGGTCACACATGAAAAGTTCTACATATAGCATCAAAACTTTATAAGAACGTTGACTGCAACTGTGCTGAAAGAGCAACATTTTCAAGAGTGATTTTTTTCATGAATTAATGTTTTCAGATCAGTTCAAAGTTGAAAATTATTGCTGCACCTAAGTGCGACTGTTTGTACAAATACTCAATTAAGAAAAAAGAATGATTAAGTAGCTAAATACCGGTATAAACCTACATCAGGTAGGTAAATAAAGCTATGTAAGTTATTTACCAGGGTAAGCTATGTGGCTAAATCTATATATAGTCTGTCCCAAGATATTTATGCAGCACATTTGGACGATTTTTAATAAAAATACACATACCTGTGAAAGAAGTGCGATTGAAATAGATGAAAGAGAAAATTTCCAAGAAAATTTCATTCACACATTATCATTTTTCACTCAGAAATACATACCTGTTAACCCTCCCGCATTGCGCGGGAGACTCCCGCAAAACGGCCTAAAAAACTCAAATCTCCCGCATCCAACCAATCTCCTGCGCAGGAGACTAAATTCTTCCGCAAACGTATTTGTCTCCCCCATACCCCCCCCCTTCCCAACTTCTGAATCTTTACATGCAAATTTCAACAACCACTGAGGGGTTTTCTGTGATTTTGGCCTCAAAAAGCTGCTATGTAGCTTGGATATATCAAATCAATCCAAGTACTGTCTACCGTGATCATTGTATGACATGTTTTTGTCTATAAGCTTACATTTTACGATTACTTCCGGTTTTGACTACAATAAGTTACATATTTTGTAATGCATAGGCCATATATAAAAATAGATGAAAGCTTTAAACATTCAGATTTACTCTGAAACACCAAAGAAAACAATACACAGCTAAGCAGTGTCACTAAACAAGCCACTAAACAAGCACACAGGTAAAGTACCCAAGCCACGCCCAGGCAGTGACTAATCCCGTCTAGCCAGCACTGTCGGTAAAAATCAGTGATTTTTGAAAACTGAGTGTTCATACAAGCTACTGATAGGAGTGTAGCACATGGAAAAAGTGTAAAAGCATTTCACAGAGTTTTTAAAAATGTATAATATTATGAATAACGGGGATGCTATAGACGTTATAACAGAGATCATACTGGAGAAATACATGTTGAATCTATCCTATACATAAGGCTAATGCCTGACATTGTGAGGATGTGGACCTGTCAAACTTTGTTCTATTATAATATATATAGAGACAAAGATTGAAGATGTATAGGTGCATCTATTTTCAACATCAAACGTTTGGATAAAAGTTCTGCGGGGTAGAAGTTTTCTTTGAGAACCTAAACCTAATTAAATAGGTACTCTTGTTCTCAAAGAAAATACCGGGTGATTTCTTCAACAGGGCAAGATTTCAATCGAGGAAATTCGAATGCTCGGTATCAGCTAATGTTTACTTTTAATCAAATATTTGAATATGTTAATTTCCGTAACATGCACACCAATAATTCTATTTTTCATTCATACTAACTCGTTTATACCGTGTAACGTTAGACTTCTATATCTGCAAAACTTTCAGGCCTTATCCACAACATTCCCAATTTTTAAAGAATATATTGTCAAAACGAAAATAATAGTAAAATCGACACTGTCAATAAATTTGTAAAGATTAGAATAGTGTCAGCCTTTTATTTTCAACAAGACATTGTATTTAGATTTGTAAAAGTATTGTTTACAGTTATTATGATTATACATAAATAATACATTATGATCGTTAGTGTAAAATGACAAATCGTAAAAATCAATAATTGAAACAAATGATGCTGCTGCTGACTGAAATGGCAAGATACAAACATGTTTGAGGATGATGAATATATGGATTCATACTCCCAGGTCCTTCCATTACCACCACGATACAGGTTCAGGGACCTGATATGGGGGGAATCTGGTCATCACGGGCAAAACAATGACAGGTATGAAAGCCAGCACCAGTTGTACATTGTATAGCTATATAGTTTCATGTTTTTGCATTCCTGGGCCCATTACCATGATCATGCAAGAACGAATCAATACCTTTAATGAATTATTTATGCAATGTAAAGCTATATATTAAGTTATGACTAACTGTACACTGATTTTGTGTGACGTCCTGCCAATTTAAATTTTTTACCAAAAAATCTGATTTTTCCGGGTGTCAAAATTAAATATATTTATCACAATCGCTTGTTTCTGTAATAAAAGTACACACTATAGTATAGTATAATAATAAAACAAGGCATGTAGAATATTTCCACAGGGTACTGAGTCTTCTGTTAATTGCAATTTCATTTTCTGATTTCAAATGAAACGAAATGGGAAAGTGCATGCTGACTCTACCATTCTCTTCTGTGATAATTAACCTACACAGTAAAGGCTATATGGCATGGTTGCATTTATTTACTTCTATCTGCATTAGCACCTTCAATGCTATTTATAACTTTATAGTAAGTTCCTATGTAGAAATACAATAAAGAACAATTTATTCATCTCAAATATAAACATTATGCAGTTACATGTATGCTAGTTGCATGTGCAGAAAATTTTTTTACTTTATTTTTTATTAAGTACGTGGACTAGTGTTAATTGTTACTTTTATACACTTTATGAACAGAATTTAGTTTTAATATAAAACAAAAGTTTGGTACTAATGCAATCAGTGGCATACATGTGTTCATTAAGACAAAAAGGCAATTGCCTATACACATAATTTCGTAAAGCAAAATTTAAAATTTGTGTAGCAATTTTGAATCTTAAACAAAGTTGTCATTAAGGTGGTATATGGGACATATCTGTCGATATTAATGTGGATATAAGTACATTAAAATTAGAATACTTTCACCAGTTTAGAATGTTCAAAATTTACACTATTTTACCAAAAAAAAAAGCTTTTGAAAATTTTTGGAGGGGTGAAAAATGTAAAACCCCCAATGGAATTTGAACTCATGACTTACTGATTCGTAGTAAACCCTCTAACCCACTGCGCTACGCTGTTAGGTGACAATATTGAGAAGGGAACTACTTATATAATTAGACTTCATTTTATTGTTTATTTCGATAAATAATACGTCACAACATGAAGGTGTTCCATACCACCTTAACTCTGATGCATGTCCACAAACTTTCCAGTTCTATTAAGTCATTAGATCCTTTATTGACCAAAAAAGCGTTGATTGATATATTACAATAGCCATACAATTGCAGAAGTGTTAACTCAAATCTATGAAAATTAAGATAAATTTTTTGTCTAAAAACCTATAACTCTTGGCAATATTCATTAAATTAATTAAATTGATCACTTTTTCACTTTTGAGATTATACTGAATTTCATGGAAAGGGAACTCCTTGGATAATGAACATGATATGGTCAAGTGCCTAAAATGTAATCTATTATTTTAACACTTTCATATCTGTGCAATCAAAAAAGCATTTTTATTCTATGATTTTTAGCTGAAAACATACATGTAAATGTGGGACATCAGTTATCATATGATAAAGAAGTTGATATAGAATTTAAGTATGTACGGTTGTTGGTTTTGTTTACAGAATACATATAAAAGCAGAGTATGGTTATGTGGATGTGGTCTATAAATGATTTCCCTTATATTTAATTAACAAAATATATAGATTTAATTTGATTATTTTGCAATGAAATAGACTGAGAATAGGAAATAAGATATTTTAAATTTACATAATGTTCCCATAAAACGTACATAACTAATTTGTTAAAACTAACAATTTAATTTCTGCTCTCCGAAGTGGTAATTTTGCGTCCTTTTGACAAAATTTCCTAGGGGCGCGGGAGGCCCCCTTAATAACCTCCTCCCACATTTACCCGGTGTCATATAATATTTTGATACCGCGAAATATTGAACCCGGGTTCAATATATTATGCGATATTATGAACCCGGGTTCAATATATCGCTGCGAAATATTGAACACCCCTATAAAATATTGAACCCTGGATTCAATATATTATGGCTACGATATTTTGAACCCCCCCTCTAAATTTTAGTGCTATTGGAGAGGGGGTTCAAAATATTATGGCTGCGATATTTTGAACCCCCCTCTAATTTTCAATGCTATTGGAGAGGGGGTTCAATATATTATGGCTGCAATATTTTAAACCCCCCTCTCCTATTTCCAATTCCAAAATATCGCGGCCATAATATTTTGAACCCCTTCTCCAAAGGGAATTGGAAATAGGTTGGGGGTTCAATATATCGCGGCCATAATGTTTTGAACCCCCTCTCCAATAGCAATGAAAATTAGAGGGGGGTTCAAAATATCGCAGCCATCATATTTTGAATCCCCTCTCCAATGAGAATTGGAAATTTGAGGGGGGTTCAATATATCGCGGCCATAATATTTTGAACCCAGGGTTCAATATTTTATGGGGGGGGGTTCAATATATCACAGCGATATTTTGAACCCTGGTTCAATATATCGCGGGGTTCAAGATATTATATGACACCGGTACCCCCTTTCAAGAATTGCGCGTCAGTCCTAAATTAAAGTCTTCGGCTTCAATTTTTTGCCTACCCATATACCCTAATCATATCAAGTGATTACCTGTATATGTTTTTACTTGGACTTCTAGTCATGTCCCTTCCTATGCACCCACAAAGACTATATTAAAATTACTTGGGTTCTTACAGTTAGATTTATTTTTGGTACAATATGTTGTATAAATATATATACATGTATTGACACTTGTAATATTGTAATAAAAAAAAACTTGAATCCACCACTGATCTAGAACTTGTACGCTGAAAAAATCATTACAGATTTTGTGGTAAATGATCAATTAGGCAGAGCAAGACGAACATTCTGCTGTATACTGAAAGTCAAATGAATATTTTATTATGGACAGTCTGATAGAGGATAGGGCACATGTATTATAGTTATATAGTTGTAGCATATGTCAATTAATTGACCTATCAAAAATCATGGTTAATAGAGTTAATAAATTGATAACATTAATAAGCAGTTACTTTTTTGACAGGTTTAGTTGCTGAATTTGAGTCTTATAGGTTTCAGATACTGGAGGAGGTTCAAGTTTATTTTAGCAGGTTAAAGTTTATTTGAGAATGTCATATACCTAAGATACTACTAGTTTTAACCTATTTAATTAAACTTGTTGCTGTGACTATGTACATGAGGTACAGAGCAGAGTTTAGATACAACAGGTTAATGTTTTTGGAGCAGCTAACTGGAACTTGAAAGTATAAATGACTGCATGGTCAAATCAAATTTAAACAGTTAATGTTACTTTGGATACATAACACAAAAATATAGCTTCATATACAGGTTCTGGTATTGAGTTTTAGGAAGTAGCTAGGGCATGTTAAAGTTTTTGGAGCACAAGTTATAACAAGTAAATCATACCCGGCCATTTAGACTTATATATACAGTTTGCATAGCTTAATTCATGTAAGAATTAAAGTCTGATCTCCCTTAAAAAATATTATTATAAAAGCATACCATACAATAAAATATCATATGATATTGTGTCATATGATACAAATTTTAATCATTTCATATAAATTAAATGCTATGATAAAATATAAACTTCACCTATATCTTTTACTCATAGACTCAATATACTTAAAAAATAAAACAGATATTTGCATGGTATGGCATAATGAACTTTTTCAATATAACTATAAGAATTATTTTGATACCTGCATTTTGTTATTCATTTGTTGATTTGTAATTTGTAATCACATTTTTTTTATCTTAGGAATAATTGCTTATAAAAGCCAGTCAAACTAACCTGCATTATTGTTTGTATTATGTACCCTGAGTATACTTATTTAAAATATATGAAAAAGTTTTTTTGCCAATAAAATAAACTGACATATTGCCATTTGAGATACATTTAACAGCTTTTAAACTGATTTCACAGAAACACAAACATTTTTTGTGGAAAATGACCCCCATTTAAGAAATCCATATTTCCAAGATCATTTAAACCAACAATTAATTTTTTTTTTTACAATCTAGTGTAATTATATTAACTAGGTTAGGTGTCCAAGACTCTAAGTAGCGCATTTAACAATGCACTAACTTCTTACCCCTGGTGACCCGAGTTAGATCCTCATGATCGACAGTGGTTGTATATGATAGGGTATGGCAGTCACCCACTTGAATAGGTAAGTTTTTTGTGGTTATCTTAGGCTTCCTCCCACGTCAATGACCCCTCTTGCTAAAATCCATGCCAATGAGAGTAATTAATGTATGTTGTAGAACTTGTTTATCAATTGTTGTATTAAAATAAATAAAGTTCAGTTAAAAAAAACTAAATTTCTAGTTAACAAGTAGGATATTGTACTTATATGTAGGAAGAACTGAAGTTATGATTACATGTGTCTGGAGTTCCAGGCAGAACCCTAAATAACCATAACAAGAATTGAGACACTGTAGCTAGTATCTTGTTATAATTCTTGCTGGAATGAAATAGCTATATAGAGCGTTCACTTTCAAATTAAGTTAATTAGAGTTCATATCAGCATACGTCAATTAATGGACTTGAGGGAAATTGATGTTCATGTAACATTGTCACTGCATGTATTTAAGTAAATAAATTAATGCACCATTAGACTCAAGTAGAAGCACAAAGAGGATTTCATAATCAATTTTAGATCTCTATTAATGTCTCGCACCAGATTTAGTAACTGGAAGGAAGAGCTTGCATAAGATGTGGTTACCATGTAAATATCTATGACGACACTATTCTTACTTATTAGGTTTGTTACTGACTGACTACAGAAATATATTGGGTTGATCAATCTCATAGATGGCAAGGCGAGACTGTAGTCAGTCAGTAACAAAACTAAAAAGTGTTATGTTTTCCAGCAGACTATCAAGTGACATATTTATTCACAAATAGTGATAATCTACGCAAAGCCATGTACAAGATACCTAACATCTCGTCCAATTTAACTCATTTAAACTCTTCAAAATTATCAATCTTACCTTTCAAATACTCTTTAAAAATCTTCGCTTCACTCATGTTTACTTACAATGTTTTGTAACTATTCAATATCAAACGTTTTTCTCCCTTTCCTTTGCGGAAATTTGAGCAAATTTCGACGCTACTCTAATTTTAAAGAATTTCAAAGGGCAACTACTCCAAATATTTTAAGAACTTATGGCATGTGGTTTCTGTATTAAATAATATGAAATGTCGAAATGAGTAGGCATAGCGTCGGCCAAAGATGGCCATATTGCCTAATATTAATTCTCACCCAACAAACATATATATATATATATAGAGAGAGAGAGATATATGAGGCAGTCGTGCTATGTTTAAACCAATGAAAGTGTGACATTTCAGGGAAAACAAATACACACACACACACACACACACACAGATACACACAAATTGTCAAGATGGAGAAAAGAGGTTATAGCACTAGTCTGGAGAGAAGAAGAATTAGACTTGAAAATTTATTATATATAAAAACAGCTGAAAACTCCCCTTATTTTGAAATTTTTAAATAAGCAGAAGGCATGGACAATTTTTGGACTTCACAAGGGGTTCAAAGTTTGATGTAGGTTATGTACCAGTTAATTATCTATACCGGTATATGAAATTAACAATTGTTTAAAATCTTCTTGTCGTGAGAACTGCAATGCTCAGTATTTGATATGACTATGAAATCATCATGTTTGAAAAGGGACTCAATGTTTAACATACCGTAAGAATATCTGGAGAAAAAGTTGAAAATCTTTGTATACAGGATCTATTCTATTACACTGTCAAGATATTTTTATATGACTTCATAAAGCTGCTGTTTTTAATTATGGCTTTTATTTAACTAAGGTGAGCAATGTGCCCAATGGGCCTCTTGTACATTTATGGTATACACATGCAGGTGTTCATTAAAGTTCAGTTGTAACATGAATCCCAGCAGACATTAAAATATTAATACATTCTATATAAACCTGCAACTGTTATCCAGTCAATACATACTGGTCCATGAATAAAGACCTATTCTGTATTTCAGATATCCCTTATGTATCATGACTATAATAACATAAACAAGCAGAGAATGCTGCTCTATAAGGTGCTAGCAGAGGTTGTTTGTTTCAGGTAAAAAAAAAAAATGTGTTACTGCAGTCGGTTATAAAGCTCGGAGAAATCTCCATATGTTGCACTGTTAGGGAGACAAGTGTGGTGACTTTATCAATACATGATTGATTAGAGGGCTTTCTATACCAAGCTAGTTTTACCAAGGGATGTTTTAAATTCCTGCTTTTTAAGCCTTGATGGCAGTTAATGGGAGTCTGAGGAAGCTTCACTCTTATTGAAAAAAAAAACCTCTCCAACAAATGCACAATTACTGGTATCTCGTGAAACGGAAAGATATGTCTTTGCCAGGAATGACTCTCATTCAGATGTATTGTTTGTAGTTGTAGTGGAGGAATTCTAAATAGGTTTCTTGTGAAATATCCGAGATTTTTGAGATCGATGAGTGAACAGCCAAATTTAAGTGAAACTAGAGGCAGACACGTGAAATATCTTGCTAGTGATTGCCACATGATACTGTGAAACTGTGTGCTGAACTTGTGATTTATTATGTCTAACGTTTGGTTTTATCATCGGAGTGGACTAAACTCTGGACCCAATAGTCCTCGTATTATGTCGGGGCAGAGGCAAAATAGGTATCGCAGGAACCAGGGGCACCGAAGTAGTGGGGTGGAACGCCTCTCTGTTAACTCAGATAATTTACCCCCACCCCCAAAGTAAGTTTGAAGTATCAAACAGGTTTAAAATTATAAACAATGTTAACTGGTTCATTTTAATTTCAGAATTTAAAAATATCAGTCATTTGAGCACTTGTCTGTTGTTCATGAGTTTATTTCTGTATTGAATGTACCTAAAAGAACTCATTCATTTGATTTCATAATTAAGAAACCCAGTCATTTGAGCATTATCCTAGCTTGTCTATATTCATGAGCTTATTTGCGTATCGTAATGAATCTACTGAAGGCAATTCTCATGTAGTCAGCAAAAATTGTTTTACATTTGTCAAGGTTCCTGGTCATATTTTGACAATTAATAAACTAATAAAATATTAGCTAGTACCCTACAATTATGGTATCATTGTTTAAGTGAAAATGTACCTAATAATTCAGTGTTTCATATGACAATTTAATCGAACATCTCTGTATCTTTCCCTCAGCCTCTCTCTGTAAGGAATAGCAAGTTATTACTATCTGAATTTAATTGCACAACTTTTCTAGCCCATGTATAGGTTGAAATTCTAAAAATGATTGAAATTTTACTGTTACAGAAACTTCATTCATTTTTAATGATACATGTACTAATTCTTTTATTATTTTATAGTTGTGTTATTTATTTTTATAGATTAGTTTTATTTTACTGTAAAGGAAGTTATTTGATCAATTTTATTTAAAAAAAATTGTAAGTGACAATAAATATATCCAACCCGAGGTTGCTTGCAATTCACGCTGATATTACTTACAGTATTCCCTATTGTTACGTTATAATCATTGATCTTCAGTGTAAGATCAATTGTTAATTTGTGTTTATTGTATTTAAGGACAATTAACAGTACAGAAATTGCATAAATTATTGTATATTCTAATGTGTATCACTGAGACACGACTGAAACCTATTGATTTTTGAGTGATGGATGGAACAGTGTTGTTCTACCTGTATGTTTCAGGATTTATTGAATGTATTTACATTTTCTTTTAACTAATTTCTAAATGTCATTATCAGGGCTATACTGATTTATTTTTGTTTTTAATACTCAAAAGAACTTAAAGAAAGTATGAACTTATACTATGGAATTGGTTAAATTCATGGGGGCCAATTTTCGTGGATTATAGGTTTTTTGCTTATTCGTGGTGATGTAATTTCGTTGACGAATCGCTTTTCAATTTCAGTAAGAATACTAACTTTTCCTATATTTGTTTTTGTCGAGGATGTAAATTTGTGGGGGGGAGGGCTACCCACGAATACCATGAAAATTGAGCCGGTAACCACAAATTCTAATGATTCCACAGTACTTCCTGATGATCTTGGAGTTTGTTGTATAGATCACTGTAAGTTACAGTATATTTTAATTGGAATATACCTAACTGATATGCAAATGGTTCTTTAATATAGACCTGAATAATGGGATGATACGTACGTCCTCAATAAGCTGTTTCATATATTATCAAATGACAGTACTGTGTGCAAAGATCATTTGTATCGATTCAGCTTACATGTCAGTTTTCCCATTGGTGGCATATTTAATGGATAGCATTGCAGGTAGTCTGGAGTCAAATTGCAGAGGGTAAATGTTTTTTACCCATCCGCTACTGCCATTAATCAGTCTGTTAGTCCTTTTTTTCAGTGTGCATGCAACTCCTTTTCAACCTCTGAACAGTATTTTATGAAACTTTGTAGTTAATATATAAGGACAAATTTATTAGTATATTAAATAACAGCCAAACTTCAGCTTTAAAGTTTAAAAGAAACAAAGTTCCATGAGCAATACTGTGGAATCATTAAAATTTGTGGGGAGCAATTTTGTGGATTGCTTAAATTGTACAGGTTCATGGGGACGTAATTTGGTGTATTGTCTTATACCATATGGTTTGAGCCTAAAATGGCCCCCTTAAATGAACATCGTCATTTTAATGTGATTCTTGTTTTCTTTGTACAAATATACATTTAAAGTTTTTCCATCATTTTTATTTCATTTCAGTGCCCACAGTTTTAAAATATGACATTATAAAGTTTACCTTTTCCCGTCATTTTAGCAATTTTATCATAAAATAGTTTGTTTTCAAGCAGTTTTTCTTTAAGGTGGCTCACTACACCTTAAAATATTTTCTCAAATCAGCAGAAAATTACTTGATTATGATAGATATCATAATGGATAAGAAGTATTCAAGTCAAATAGGCAAAAATATGTGCAATTTTGGATGAAAAATTACATTTTCAAAAATTTAATTCAGAAAACATGAACAAAAGCTCCAGTCAGATTCAAACTCATGATCTGCGGTTCAGAAGCTCAATACTTTATCTACTGAGCTATGATGATGTACAAGCGAATCGAATGATATAAACAGTTTGCCATTTTATGACGTAGTGTCTTAAAAAATTAAAGTCTGAGTGTAGTGAAGTACCTTAATTAAGAAAACAGAGTGATTGCTTTAACATACGAAATATTTTCACCAAAGTTGTATCAATCTATCCAGTACTTATAAGTGACAAAAATTCGTTCTTGTTCAAAGCGTTCTTGTTCCATATTTCCCATTCGAAAAAAGATAAGAAAAATGTCTATTAATGACTGATTTTCATTTAATTATAAAAATGACATCACTTCTGATGTCATACACTGCCAGTGAGTGTAAATAAATCAAATAAATAGGTGAAAAAATATTTTGTCAACTCTTAAAAAATATCACAACTATTTAATGTACCTGAAACGCTTTAAAAAATGAGGGCCAAATTTGCTAAAATCATATAAAGTTCTTCGACTTTCAAAGATAAGATTGCTGCAATTCTTCATCATGAATATAATCTGATAATTTCCATCAGATCAATTTACAAATATATCCTGTGAGCAGAGTAAAATCAGCTCTCGAGGACAATGCTTCAATTGTTCAGTGGCATATTTGCAAACTATGAAGCCTCTCTATTTATTGAATTATTGTGCTTTTCAGATACAAATATTTGCAAAGTAATTACCTATGCAGGAACATCAATTTGTTGAAATAGAAGGCTTTAGATTTTGAATGCTCAGATGTTATAATGGTTGCATGACTGATATAGAGATTTGTAGCATCTAATGCTGGTTTTTGATACCAGTAACTACCGGTAGTTAGTATAGACCAACTCTATAACTTATCAATCATTATTTGAAAATGACATGATATCCAGTATAAAGCCAATATAGAAATACTGCAAACTGGGACTGTTTTTTTTCTAAGTGTTATTTTTCATTTTTACAGAGTGAGAGTTGAGTTCTTCACAAATGAGAAATCTCTGAAAGAGCGACTTCAGCTTTACTTCATCAAAAACCAGAGATCAAGTAAGCTGATTGTTCCATTACAGTTGAACCCGTGTAATCCAACTCCCTGATAATCTAGCGCCTTAGTAATCTGGCACTGGATTAATCAATCTGTGTCCCTTACATTAGTTGATAAGAAATTATGTGTAATCTGACTGTTACATAAACACACAAACTTTGATTTTGCTTTATCATGCATATCTTGCACTTTACAAAATTTGGAACAGAAGCTTTAACTGTGTAAATTTGATTTAAGAATTTAAGAATTAAAAAAAAAATTCCATATAAAATTTGCATATGAAAATAATGTTGGGAAACACTCTGAATTCCCCATTACAGTTTTCAGACTCTTCAGAAGTCTTTGTTTTTTTTATCCCCTCGCGCAAATTGTTGCGAAGGGGATATAGCATCGCTGCTGTGCGTGTGTATGTATGTGTGTCCATTTTAGCCTATTAAGCATAATTCAAAGAAAATCCTCTTAATTAAATAATTATCAGTTAACATTTTTGTAAAACCTTGGTTAAACTTAATGTCACATCCAAACTTCATCTAAGCTTACTCTCATTTGTACATGTATAAATTATTGAAAACTGTATGAATATAATCTTATAAATTGTAGGTCTGAGGATACGAATTTTTAACTTTGCCATTAAGCTGTTAACATGCATCCTTTACATAGTGAGGGTCATGTCAGACTCTGTCCCCTCAGAATGGTGAGCATTTCTTTCCTTACAACTCATTTCAGTTGATCAGCTCATTTTTCCAAAAATTTAGTACAAACTTTCATATGATGTGCTCATTTAAAAAAAATTTTAGTACTGCAGTGTTTTTACTTTTGATTTTATTTATTGGGTATGTTTCATGTAGACTGTACATTTCATTAACACATACAAAAATTTTATAGGCTCAAGAGACAAATAAGCTTATTCTTATGTTCTTATTCAAAATTGAAAACTTTTACCGGTACTTTATTGCTTATATAAAAATGCAATATATGTTACCAGTAAATAAACTGATCATCCCAAGCCTCTCTCTCTCTCTCTCTCTCTCTCTCTCTCTCTCTCTCTCTCTCTGGCATCTGTAACTTATTTATAAATTAGGTTGGAGTTTGACAGGGTTTAAAGAGTGTAGTTGTAAAGAATGTGGATGACCAATAATGCATACTATCAGTATGTCTGAATAAAATTTTGCAATATGGTACCTCATTAGTGCTTTTAAGAATTAATTGGGAAATACTGTGCTATTTATTTGGGATATTAATTATTCATGACTTTTTGGTGTGAAATGTAAATCTATTTTATAGTTCAGAGCAGCAGATTCAAGCTCAAAATACATCATCCTGTCATGTGACCCTTGACCCAGATGTTTTCAAAGAAAACAAGGTCATCAAATGGTAAGTATATTTGTATCATAAGTAGGTTTATATGATTTTATGTTATTAGAAGATTTATATTATATTTTCAAAAGTTTCATTGCATTCTAGTCATGAGAATTTAGAAATAAGTGACATATTTGATTAATAATAAGCTAATTAGGTAGAATATCTGCATGCTGTACAAAATTTTGCTCTTAGTTTGGTATGGATGTATTTATACTAAATATGTGTCAGAAAGGTTTCTTGTAAAGATCAACCATGAACTACATGTAGGTAACTTACTAGCATGTAAATTAAGTCTTAAAGAAACAAATTTGTATTACAGAAACAATAAAATTGTACATGTACGACAATGTTTCATATGATTAATATTAGAAATTTAAAATGTACTCATAGTGATGAGTATATATAGTAGTGGCTGTTCAAAATCTTAACATACACATATTGCAATCTTCTCCTTAATAATATTGATGAAATAAAGCCAAAAAGTTGTATGAAATTCTGTCCATTCTTGTAAGCTTTTTCTTATTTTACATCAAGAACTACACTGCCTCCATTAGATTATTTTACTACAAAAAATACAGCTGTAGGGATTAAGTTCTACAGAATTGGCGCTTCCATCATCAAAGTGACGGATATAACACTTAACATCTTGCTAACATCTAATCTAAGCCTTATACTTGCTGCTAGGATACTTCAACCAGGGAAAGTCAATACTTTAATGTCTTGTTTTCTTGACAGTGCAAATTAGATTTGAAATTGGATCTTTCGTTTCTTTTTTTATTTAGTTCTTTGACAAGTTTTGTAACTTGTGTACCACCAAAAACTAATTTTTGATAATTATTTTTTCTTTGATATATAAGCTACATACTGTCAAGATTCTTTGACAGTGTCTTAACAATTCTTATCATTATTTTAATTACAAAATTGATGACTCGATCTCTAGAGAAATAAACCATATTTTATGGACGAATTGCTCATTTTCAGACAAAATTCGGGAACAATCCATAGATTGGACAATCTGGGGGCCAGATCAGATGATTTTCTATCATTGGTCACTTAGGTGAAATTTATTAATAATTAATGGGGAAGTCACCGTATATTGATAAGACTTTTTCATAAAATGATGACAAAAAGCCTAAGGCAAATAAAAGAGTTTTAAACTTAAATATAATTTCAAGATATGTTATAATACTGCTGATCGATTCTCTGAATGTGTTGAATGTTTCTGTTTAAGACACATTATGAGCTGCACAGCTTCCGTGTGTCTGAAGTTTTTCTCCCTCTTTGTCTTCTGCACTACCAACTTTCATGGTTTTTATTTTATGGAGTTATGTTTATGCCATACAATATTTTTTTTTTACAATATCTTGTTACTAAATAAATATTTTGCTGGACAATCAGTATCTTTTGCAGCTTAAGGTAAGGTTTGCGGCTTGCATTTTTTAGGAATTGTACCAAAGTTACATACCATTTTGTTCATCATACTAAAGTCTTTTTTCTCAAGAAATTCAAATGATTTTGCCGGACCCGTTTTATAACTACAAAAGGTCAAAGTTCATGATTTCAAATTTTCATGTTGATGATATGTAAGTAATTTCGTGAAAAAATATACATTTTATATGGGACTATTATGGGGGTTATTTATGCTTAAAATGTTCGAAAATAATGTCACTATTTATATCATGATTCATTTTTTAAATTTCTGATGAACTTTTTTAAAAAAATGAATAAAATGCAACAAAAGTCTTAATTTTGGACTACTATTTAATAAACGAAAACATCTTATTTAAAACCTTTCCAAGTCCACCGATTCCAGGAAAAACGTATCTTAGTATATGTGTAATCTGGTGTTTCTAAAACACTTTTCAAAACTGTATGATGCGGACTTCGTTTTAGCGGAAATTGATAAAATGCTTGTGTTCTGTTACTTTTTCAATGAAACTACAAAACCCCGGGAAATAACAAAAACCTTACACCAATTATGACGTCATATAAATTTTGACGTCATAGCTGAAATAAAGGGTAGTTGGTGCTACGTCACAATGAAAATCTGTGAGTTATCTCCCTGTAACCGCAAACCTTACCTTAAGGGGGCTCATTGGTCACGGCCATTTTATCGATAAAACTGTATTGATCTCCTTTAAAACAGTATAAAAATATAGGAAAACACCTAAATTTTAATGGTAAAATATATGGATGTTTTTCTTGACTTAATAACAGTTAATAGCTAAACAAATCATGTATTTTAGATCTGATGGTTAGTTTGTTGACAATCCTGCCTTCTTTACTTAAACAGGAATATGAAAGACGGGGAGAGAGGCTCTCATATTGCATACTGTCTATTTATAACTCTGGTGCCAACTTTTAATCAAAACAATTATTTCAAAGGGAAAAAAAATATATTTGCCATAAATCCTCTTGTCAAATACAGAGTAAAGGTTAGGGTTATCATCAAAGATTTTGGGGTACTGAATATTGTGTTTGCATGCATGTCTGTCTTTCTGGCTTAAATTTTAATTTTTGTTATTATCGATAAGTGTTGAACATACTGCCAGTAACACACATCAATATTATAGATTTAAATATTTTTGGGAGTTGATTTTAATCAACTCTCCTATGCAGTTACGGTACTCAGGAAAACTGGAAGCAAAACAATGTTTGGCAAATCAAACGCTGACAACATTTAGTTCTTGAAAATAATTGATAAATTCGATGTAATGTATTCTAAAGCATTGTTTTTCAAGGAAATGTATTTATTGATACCTTGTAAATAGTCAGATTTTAAAGGATACAAACAATTTAGATATTTTTTGTAGTCGTATATTGTATGCATTCCTACGCCAGAGTTCAATATAGTCATGTTCATCCAGACACGTAGCTATCTCCGTAAATCTCTGACATGCAGAGAGTCTCTCTAGCTTGCCGGAGATTAAAGGAGACAGCCGAGCGTCTGGTTTAATGAGACTAGAGTTCAATATTGCTTGGATCCATACAATTTCTCAGAACTTTTTCGATTACTGATATGTAGTTTGATGGAATTAATTCTTGGAATATTACACAACATGATTCATATGGGGTTTTCATGAAATTACTGTTGAAGAATTCATATTTATTTATAAAAATGTGCATAATTCAAATACATATAGGAAACTACTTGCTATGCAAAATAACATATCATTGATTTTAAAATGAATTATAATTGACAAAATCAGCTCGTCAGTACTTTGATTGTACTGGTACTGTACGTGTCAGCCAGGAATTGTTTTAGAAACCACATCTTGTTTTAGGTTTAATTAACATGAATATTACATTGATTCTTTTGATTTACTGTTGGTAAAATACAAGCAAGTAAGGACTTAAATAATTTTATGCATGATTTTCCACCTATGAAAGCTTTATTTGAAACAATAGCTACTGATGAGATTTGCAGTTAAAACAATTAATATCAACACAAACTTTCATATGATCTTCTACAGTAGTTACAAAGTCAGATTCATGGCAAATTATGTTTATAACATATAGAACAGCTCTGTAATAATAAAGCAGATTTTATACAATAATGTGTCTGATGTTAGATCAATATAATGAAATAATTACGAGTCTCGTAGCTTCACAATGAAAGTCTTTATTGTACAAGGTTGTAATAAAGATACAATGACAAAAACCAACATACTGCTTATTGGGCACAAACTAGGTATCTGTAAGAGTTAATCAATCATACACACATACTTTCACCGTGATCTTCACAGTTTCACTGAGACTGGTACCATAGACACATGGATTACAAAAGTCCCCATTAATAATGCTGATTAACCAAAATCCACAGTTTGCAGCTTTTCAAATTTTGAAGCTGTGCCTTAATAATTAATCAAGCTGTGATTCTGATCAAATTTATTAATGGAATAAAGGTATTGGCCTGGATACAATATGTAGCTCAACGGTAGAGCACCTGACTAGAAATGAAGGGTCAATGGTTTGATTCCTGGTCCAGCCACATACTTTTCTATTCGTATGACATATAAGATAATTTTTTTTTTTAAGAATTGATTAAACCTTTGACGAAAGAATTTCACCTTTTTCATCATTAGACATTGGATATTAATCTATGTGCAGTATTTTATTCTTTATTTACATGTGCATGTATCCTGCAATATGACATTATGCTGTGCTCATCAATGCATTAAATTTCATGTATGATTCATAGATAAGGTAGTATCAAGTTTTATTCATTGGTTTCTGAGGACTGATTTGGAAAATGTAATAAGATAAAGCACCATGTAATGGAGCCATATGAGATGTTTTTGAGAGAAATATTCACAATTATGATAATCAATATTCTGATTGTTACAAATTTATGACATCCCTGTGGGAATTTTTCCCAGTACTTTTTCAAAATAAAACCCATGTCCTATATCGATAATGTCCATGTTGAATTTAAGTGACATTTTCATAGACATTGAAAGAAAGTTATGCAGTCGACAAGTTACCAAAACTCTTTGAATCTTTTATGTGACAGACATGCAATCTGATATTTCCCGAACCCTCTGAGTATTCATTTGCAATTTGACTTGCATAATGTCACTTCAAGACAGGGCATTGGAGAATATCTAACACAATAACAATGTCAACTAATAACGGATACACTGCTTATAATTGATATTGTTATGTGGAAAACCTTTTCATATTGTTTGAAAATGCATCACTTAGTTTACCCATGTGTCAATGTAGCAAACATAGACCTGTTAAGTATATATGTAGAGTGTGGAATGAAGTACAGAAATTCCTGTCCTTAAGGGAGGTTTCATCCATCATTTTGGTATAAAAAAAACATTCAAAGAGTACGACATTTTTCAAAAATCCAATACATAGCTGCCTCTTATTTGATTCAGTTATGATGGTAATTTTTAATATATATCAGCAATGAGTTTTTCTCAGATGTTAACATTGTCATAAGAAGCAGCTATGAGGTAATAGATTTCGAATAGCAGCTTGTGTAACACATTGCTGTAGCATTGTAATTGCACAAGCATCACCACATGATCAGTGACAACATTAAGATATGTATATCTATCAGAATTCAGTGAATGAATCCATTTTTGAAAAGGTAAAAATTTTAAAAGCCCCAGCAGGATTTGAACTCATGACTTGCAGATTCATAGTTAATGCTCTAACTGTTTGCACTACGCTGTTAGCCCACAATGTGGAGGTGTCCCATACCACCTTAAGAGGGCTGAATGGTTGTGGCCATTCTTAGACGATATTCATCTCCTTTAAAAGAAGAGCTCTGTATAAAGATATAGGAAAACATTAAAATTTTTAAGCTAAAATATATAGAATTTTTCTTTAAAAAAACGTATCTATTTAAAAATTCAAGGTATGTAGATCTGATGGTTACATTGTTGACCACCCAGCCTCCTTACACACCTGCAAGTTTGGAAAAGGAAAAAAAAAACCTTTTAACATTTAAAAAATGCTTTACCTATGTTGTACCTATTACAGTACCAGTATTTTTCTTTGAATGTTTATATGACTCTAAATCAATTTTCCCATGTGACAATATTAAACTCATGGGTATATTCATACATTTACCAGAAATTACCAGTAGTATGAAAATATTAATTTGAAAGATATATCTTTCAGTGTAAATAGTTTATGTACCTGTCTCTCAATTATTAATGTATATGATATTGCTGATGTTGCAGGGAGAACATTATCTGGGTCAACAGATCCTTTGCCCTTTGGATTGCTCAAGTCACAGTAGCCATTATAAGTCTAATGGAGACTGTTCTAATACAGTATCTTAGTTATAAGGTAATTATTGGTCATCTTGGAGCAGAAATCTTTGACATTTCAACTAACCTGAGGGGTCAAGGAAATTTGAAAAATTAATATTTCCTAACAATATCTTATTTATTAACTTTTGTAATCATATAATTAGATTTTCTTAACCTGACTCTGTCGTATATTTTCCATATGATATTACACAAAATGTCACCTAAGAAGAAAATATATGTAGTACTTGTATTATTTCCATCATACTTTCTGTGTAAAGGTCAAGTGATAAAATACATGTAT
Source organism: Magallana ariakensis (assembly GCA_020458035.1). Taxonomy (NCBI): domain Eukaryota; kingdom Metazoa; phylum Mollusca; class Bivalvia; order Ostreida; family Ostreidae; genus Magallana; species Magallana ariakensis. Next base: position 18,852,488 of record CM035815.1, on the reverse strand, counting down.
GAAACATAATATTTTCTTCTACAGGGAAACATTTTACAGCAGATTCTGTCTGTGGAATTCCTGTTAGAGCTTGTCAACACTGTTCCTTTTGTTGTAACTGTAAGTATCATAAACTAATACAGAAAATTCATGTGTTCATTTATTTTGTTATCTTTTTCAAAACCTTGATGTCTGGAATGAATGAGAACGAGCAGCACTGAAGCGTATAATGAGCTGATAGATGCAGTGATAATTACAGAAAAGTGATCAAAGCTTGTCTTTCTGTGTTGCAGATATTCTGGCCTCCCCTCCGACAGCTCTTTATTCCTGTATTTTTCAACATATGGCTAGCCAAGCAAGCCTTGGAAGATATGTTTGTAAGTAGAATAATGACAGAAATGTATTGATTCCTAGCTCTCTCATTAGGCTGGGATTCAGCCCTTAAGGCCTTGGATTCAGTAGTCAATATTCTCAAATTAGATACCTGGAAGATAAGAAATGGGACTGCTAATGATTTAAGTGCCAAATTTCTTGATTAACAAATCAAATTAGAGTATCAAGAGAGGTTCGGTTTAAAAAAAATTAAGAAAATATAAAACAAAATTAATATCTAAGTTACACACAGGTATGATAAACAGGCACTGTATATTATTGTTTCTTAATTATCATATTGTGACATGTTATTCATTGTCATTACAAAACTGAAATACATGGTTGTTATTCTTTTGATTGTCCTCTTTGAATCTGTTTGATGCATTTACTAAAAGAAACCTTAATATAGAAAAACTTATTCATCAGCTCTACTGTTGAGACTTTGATCTATAGAAAATCTGATCTTCAAATGCTCAGAAACTGATTTGTTACAGTAAAACATATCGGTAGCAGTTTCACTCATGGATTATTAGTAGATCAAATTCTAATTAAATTGTCTTGCTATAAAATACAGTTTGTGTCATTGATACACATATCAATGTTTCATTATTGTGCTCTATCATATAGGGTGATCAACTTGCACCCATTAATAGTGAAGTCTTAAATTTTAATAAAATTGTCTTGCTACAAAATATGATTTGTTATACTTGTATCGATGTGTGACAATATACGGCTCTATTTTACAGAATGATTTACACCGAGTGATGATGAAATCTCAGTCTGCCTTATCTCAGCAAATCATGATCCTCATAGCTACCATAGTCTGTTTGGTCATAACCAGGTAAAGATTGTTAGTATTTTAAGACAATCTGTGTGATTAAAGTCAAACATTTATAAGGGAGAATTGTAGGATCAAATTACATTTCTACTTTAATTTTATCTTTGGTCACATATAAGGAGAACAGATGCAGTATCCACTTTTTATACCCCCGCAAACAAAGTTAAGGAGGTATATAGGAATCACCTTCTACGTCTGTCTGTATGTGCAATCGTGTCCAATCCATATCTTTCTTATGGAGGAACATTGGAAGTTCCTACTTCACACAAATATTGCTTTATATGATTTAAGGTAGCTCGCGGGTTTACTGCTTGTGAGACAACCTACCCTAAAAATTTGTCTGTCGAATCAGTTGGTTTCAAAGGTTTATTCCTGAAAATTTTATTGAATTCGTCAGCCTAATTATAATGTTATCTTATCTTAAACACAGCACTGTTGATTAACACAATGAACGTCATTTCAATGAAATATATAGCAATATTTACATTTTCGCGAGTAACAGCATTCCAAAACCATACTCATAACTTTTAAACAAAGCTGACGAATTTTATTTTACTCAGCACAATGATTGCGAAGATGATTTAGAACTAATCGATACAAAAAAATCAATATGTGTTCTCAGCCAATTTTTCGCAAAAAAACTTTACAGATTTGAAATTTTCACGTAACGTTATATTTTCATCGCGACGTTACACCATGTTAGCGCGACGTTATCAGTTTCGTGCATCTGTGTGCCGAATAAAAGGACGGGCATTGTTCGACAAAAAAATTTCAAAATAATCCATGCATTTAGCAAATTCTAATTTGTTGATTTTATTTAGATTTTAAAGCTGCCGTTGAATGATAACACATACAATAGAACTAGTTTTTTTCATTGTACTTAGAAGTGATATTTAAATTTTATTGCTCTCCATAAAACAGTAACTCTAGTAATGGGGGATTAAATTGTATATATAACAACTGTTTTTTTATTTTGATATACTAGGCCTTTATAATGTTATATCGTATACTTAGAGAAAATATACCCCTTTTCGGCCCTGTGCGATATAAACCGAAAATTTGCCTGCCCTTGCGATATAAATCCTAGGGGTGTGATATAAGATTTATATCGTATACTTATAGAAAATATACCCCTTTCCGCCCTGTGCGATATAAACAGAAAATTCGCATACCCGTGCGATATAAACCCTAAGGGGTGACACCGTGTGATATAAAATTTATATCACACCCCTCTCCGGCAATCTTCGGATGTTATATCACATCCCTTTCCGTTAATCATCGGCTATTATGACGTAGAGTTTGGTATGTGTCCTTCAACTCGGATCTCCGAGTAGAACCTCAAACAATTGCGTCGAAGTCAACTCTGTATACAAACAGCTGGCGCAAAAAATTCAGGGAAGTTTATTAGAGATGGAATATATAGACACGGAGCGAATTGTTAACAATAAACATTCATCATATGATGTTTTTATTGCTTCTTTGATATTTTCTATAAGTATATAATATAAAAATTATAACATGGCAATTTTAATATCGCATCCTATATTAGCCCTCGGTCGCTGTATATCAGCCCTCGAGCCTGACGGCTCTCGGGCTGATATACAGCAACCTCGGGCTAATATAGGATGCGATATAAAAATAGCCATGTAATAATCTATATACTGCTAATGTTATATACATACCCTAGCTGTTCTTGGTATAGATGGTACTATTTAACGTCGAATTCTATTGTGACGTCAGCAAACCCGCGAGCTACGTTAAAGATGTGTCATGATTTTGACCCAAGGTCATATGGACAAGTTCAAGTTCACTGGAAAGAAAAGTGCATAATTTGTGTCTGATTTATATCTTTCTTATGGAGAAACATTGGAAGTTTCTACTTCACACAAAGATTGCTTATAGTGTGAGGGTGTGTCATGACTTTGACACCAGGTCATTAAGGCAAGTTGAAGGTCACTGAAAGGGAAAGTTCATAGTTTGTGTCAGATCCATATCTATATTATGAAGAAACATTGGAAGTTATTTCTTCACCTTAAGATTGCTTATGACGTGAGGTTGTATCATGAACTTGACCCAAGGTCATTTGTGCAAGTTTAAGGTCATTGTCAAAAAACATAATGGAGAATGATTAGAAACTAAAATTTGACACAAAGATTGCCTGTGAACTGAAAATATGTCCAGAATTTAGCTTTTGGTCATTTGTACAAGTTCAAGGTCACTTTAAGAAAAATGATGCATCCATTACTTTCCAATAGAGATATTTGAATTATTATATATTTTCTTAGAGAGAGGTATCATTTGTGAGCTTGCTCACAGTACCTGGGTTTTTTTTAAATTTATTTGAATATTAAGACACAACAATCATTCCCAACATTAACTGAAGTAATGAGACACTGAACTGAGCTGAATCAACTGAGTTACAATAATATGCTGGTTATATAATTTGTATATTTTTTTCGCTACATAAACTAGAGATTTACATGATGGTTTTGATTTCACTATGTTCGTGATTTACCATTTTCCAGTAAAATTAAACTTATTATAAATCCTGTTAATTTTTACCACACAGTAGATGTCCTATCAAAGTAGATTTTTACCTAATTAAAACCATTGCAATTTGTACTTTTTAACATTTTGTGGAATTTTTGCATTATTGAATTTAAATGACTTACAGTATGTCATGTAACCAATCTGATTAAAACAGATCTGCTCTAATTTGATCTTATTACACATTAAATTGTCAGTGGGTGAAAGTTCTGAATTTAATCAGATTGGACATGTCCCCATATTTGTCATGATGAGTTACGTGTAGATTGTTTGTCTATTAGTATGTGTGGGGTGCAGCACCTCCAGCGTGGGGGTAACCGACAGTTTGACCTGTTTGAGTCCCTGTGGTTCTCCATGGTCACTTTCTCCACCGTCGGCTATGGCGACATTTACCCAGACATCTGGATCAGCCAGCTTTATATGCTGACAATGATATTTGCTGCCCTTATTGTATTCCCAAGACAGGTGAAAACATTTTGCAATAAGGATTCATTTTTAACTCTCTTTTCCTTTGCATGATTGCTAGCTATAGTTTTATTTTAAGAATTTTTATGTAGGGGTTCTGATGGATAGAATTCATTTGGAATTTTGATTTAACAAAAAAATGATTTACATTTTACAATTAAGTTGTGTGATTGTTATACAGCAAACTTGATACAGAGAAATGAAATCCTAGAATGCATGCATACCGGTACATGTTAAAGTTATTGAAACTGGAAAAACAACCTTAATGTCATCTGGATCTTATATCTTACTAACATTGTCTGATTTTTATTTCCTGATGGCATAAAATTGATGTGCACTTTTATCTTTACATTTAAATCTATAACATTATTTTAGACTGATTTATCGATAAAGCTGTGTTAGAATATTTCAGATTTCAGGCATTAAGATGGTAAATAAAAAAATTGTTCTTGATCATTATTTTTCCTACCTCTATCTCAAGATAATAAAAGGAATATAGTCGTGCATGAAAACTTAATTGTACAAATCCAAGAACCAATATGTGTAGTATTATTTAATTATCAACAATTATTATTTTGCTTCCTGTAGCTTGAACACTTGGGGTACACCTGGTTGGAGAGACAGAGGCAGGGCGGGGCTTACAGTCACCACCGAGCTCAGACAGAGCGACATGTGGTTGTATGCACCACCACCCTACAGTCGGACACAGTGCTCGATTTCCTCAATGAATTTTATGCTCATGCCATTTTACAGGTGAGATACTTTGATATTACAGTGTTTTAGTAACAGGGAAACGACCAAATGAATTATCTTATGGATGGCTTGTTTCTGTATAATCTTTTGTTATTTAGGAGCAAATGTCATCAGAATTTTTATGATTATTTGTAGAGTATTGAATTGTTAGGGATAAATTTGATAGCTACTTAATTTACTTGAATATAAACTGGGTCAGAGTAGTTTTTTAATTAGTGTAGTGTCTTTAAATATCCTTAAATAAAGTAAGTAATTTCCTGGTACATTAACCAGCTTTGAAATTAAGATGTTCATTGAGTACAAAATCTTATATACATTTTGTTTAACATATAAGATTATGTTACATATAATTATATTAATTCCTTTTCTGTGCACTCAAGTATGTATGCTTTATATCTGGGAGTACTTTTCGCATGCTAAAAATTTGCAAAAATGGGGTTGATATGTAACCTTTTTATTTGTGTTTGTCATTTTCTGCACTTTAAAAAGTTGTTCAAATCAAACAAAAATAAATGTTAAGTCTGCTTAATGCGATGTGAAAGTGATTGCAAAAATTAGATTATCGCAAAAATAACCGGATACCAGTATATGCTATTGTATTTATGCTATTGGTTTTTTAATGAGTTGTTTAACTTTAGAACAACAATGAATTGAATTATATTAATATATTGATTTTTTTTTTTTGATTTAAACAATATTTTATTCAAGATAGTATATTGAATGGGATTAGGCAGCAGACACAGCCAATTTTAGCCCTCTCCCTACATATGTTGGAATCTGTATCCAATCACCTCTGTTTGGAATTTATAAGAAAATATGTTCAAAGTGAAAGCTATACAATAGAACAAACACTGCCTACAATGAGAAAGCAAAGAGGGCAATAAACTTTAACCAATGGGGTGACTTAATAAGGCTCCTTTTTATATGTAGGCATTTATTTTAATTAAATTATATTGCAATGAAGATTTTCAAAAGTCAGCTAAGTCATATACTACTGTTACATGATTCAAGAATAATCCTTAATTGAGTTTATTGTTCGTTATAAGTGGCAAATATATTTAGACTTGAAGTGGCTCTGATTTGGAAAGTTATTTTTTACATTCTCAAGATACATACATTGTATATTAGGATGGGAGCTAGCTCTTGTAATTCTTGTTCTGTGTGAAGCCTTTGAGAAGATTCTTGCTGTATAATAACGTTGGATGTCTGACACACTTGTTTTATCGCATTTTCACACAATAAACACTAAAACAACTGACGGACCCCTGATCTTTAAGTGACTTCTATGTTTAGATGTGCTGCCAGCATAGTTCTCACTTTCTCCAAGCAGCTCTTGAAACTTAGTGCTTTATTTATGTTGATGGAGTGAGAAAGGGTGTGAAAACAATAAAGCAGAATCTAGGTGATTATATGTACAGCTATTTTTGTATTGTTTTTCACTTTCTATATTTCTACAAGCTCCATAAGCACTGATGCAGTGTGCAGATTTGATATATCATGAAAAAACTGTTTTCCAAACATCAAAATATTTTCCCTGTTTTTGTAATGTTATTAATTGCTTTACTGCTTATCCTTTCCTTCCATTGAAAAGTCATATTAATAAAAATGTTTTGTCAGCCAGAATTTGATATTCATCATTGATTCCCCTGTGAGTCAACTCCCTAGCAAAAGATATCCTTTCTGGGGTTTCAATGATTTTGGACAGAATTCTAGTGTTCTCTCTAGTAAAATTTTACACTCTTTTTACACTCTGTGGGCGCCCTATAGTGATCAGTCTGTCTGTCTGTCCATCTTTCTGTTCATCCGTCTGTCCATCCGAGATTGCTTGTCCGGAGCATTATCTTCTCTCCTCTTGGCCCAATCTTGCTAATACTTCACCCATAGAGTGCTTTTGGGTAAAGGGTGTGCAGTGATCTTGAACCATGTTTCTAGGTCTAAGGTTAAGGTGATATCAGAATTATAAATAAAATCCTTGTCCGGAGCCTATCTTCTCTTCCAATAGTCCAATCTAGCTTATACTTCACTCACAGAGTGTCTATGGTCAAAGGGTGTGCAGTGATCTTGAATGAAATTTGTAGGTCAAGGGTCAAGGTCATAACAGACCATGCAAAAATCTGTATTTCAGAGCATATATACTTTCCACTTAGCCCTATTTTGCTCATACTTCACATAAACAGAGCTTATGAATAACTGGTGTGTAGTGACCTTTAACAAATTTTCAAAGTCAAATGTGAAGGTCATAGCAGAATGATATAAAAAATCCTAATCCAGAACATATCTTCTCTCCCTTTGCTCCAAGGGCTCATACTTCACCCGCATGGTGCCTCTGAATAATATTCAAAGGAATGCAGTGCCCTTGAATGATATTTGTATATCAAGTGTCAAGGTCATATCAGATCAAACAAAAATCCTTTTTTAAAAGCATATATATACTCTTCACTTAGCCCTATTTTGGATAATACTTCACTTAAACAAAGCTTTTTGGTCAATGGTTTGCAGTGACCTTAAACCAAGTCAATGTGAAGATCATAGCAGATCTCTTTATAATCAGTTTTAGACCATAGATTATTTCCAGTTTGGTTAATCTGTTCAGATTGAACAAAAATGCCTGTATGTAAGGGTAATGAGATTGAACTAGAAATTCTATGCCAGCTGGAACATTACGAAGTTATAGGTCAAGGTCAATGCAAAATGCTCTTATATTCTTTTCGTCCTATTCTCCACTATTTAAGCAGGGCCCCTGTAAGTCAAATTTTTTTTCTGTGACTTTGATCTTATTTTTGGGAGTTGATTTTTAATCAACTCTCCTATGCAGTTACTCTGGCAAACCGAAAGTGAAACAAGTGTTTGGACCTAAGCACAAATCATCACCGCTGACAAGAGTTAGTTCTTGAAATAATAGATAAATTTGGTGTAATGTATACTGAACCATGGTTTTTCAAGAAAACGTATTATAAATACCTTGAAAATACTCAGATTTTAAATAGTACGAACAATTTAGATATTTTTTGTAGTCGTATGTATTCTTAGGCCAGAGCGTTCAACCAGACGCTCGGCTGTCTCCGTAAATCTCCGACAAGCAGAGAGTCTCTCTTGGTAGTCGGAGATTAACGGAGACAGCCGAGCGTCTGGTTGAACGAAACTAGAGTTTAATATTGCTTGAATCCAGACATGTGTACAATTTTTTATTAGAAATATTTCGATTACTAATACATAGTTTGATGGAATTAATTATATATCTTTAAATATTACACAACATGATTCATATGGGGTTTTCTCGAAATTCTTGTCGGAAAAGTCCGAGAATTCATATTATAAAAATGTGCGTAATTTAATTAGAGATAAGAAATTACTTGTCATGCTAAATAACATATCGTTGATTCTAAAATAAATAATAATTATCGATAAAATCAACTCCCGTCAGTACTTCAGTACTTTGATTCTGTTCCAGGACTACTATGTAGTTCTATTGTCTCCCTGTGACCTTGACCCCACAATGAAGGTCCTTCTTCAGGTTCCAATTTGGGCACAGAGAGTGATCTATATCAGGGGCTCAGCACTCAAAGACTCAGATCTCACAAGAGCAAGGTTTGAGAAATTGTAGTTTATCTACTGGTCTAATAGTTAAACCTATTATAATTTTGTTTGAGAATAATTCTAATAATTTATAATAAAACAAAGTTTAATACATTTCAAATGATATGACAGTTAAATCAGTCTTGAATAAATCTATCATATAACGAAATTGGAATACAATTCAATAAATATTTGATAAAACTTGTGGCTGTTACTGAGAGAGGGTTTCTCTGTTGGCAGGGTACAAGATGCGGAGGCCTGCTTTATTCTGGCAGCCAGGAATTACGTGGATAGAGGAGCCTCAGTTAGTATAATGATCATCAATTGGAATGACACCATGTTATTAATTATACATGAAGTTGAAATGGCACTATTTAAGAAGAATAAACAATTTGATGGTTTTGTGAAATATTGATGTGATGAATGATAACCTTATTCCTGTACACTCACTGTGTAGTGTATAAAATTGAATTCATCCATCTTATAGAAGAATAAACAATTTTTGAAGGTTTTGTGAAATATTAATGTGATCAACAATAATGTTATTTTCATCCCATTCTGTAAACTGTATAATATTGTTTTCATCTATTGTTTTCAGGATCAACATACCATTCTGAGATCTTGGGCCATCAAAGATTTCGCACCTCACTGTCCTCAATATGTGCAGATCTTCAGACCAGAAAACAAATTCCATGTCAAATTTGCAGGTAAAAATGTTTAAAATGGTGTTTGATTGGCATCAGAAATCAGATCATATGGAAGAATGTACCAGTAATTTAATGATATACATTTATTTAGAATAGACATGATTCAGGCACCCAATGATTGCATTAACTATGCTCATTTAAAATGCTAGCTGATAAATTTTGAGTATTTCTCTGTTAATTTAAGTTCGGTGTAGAACCATCCAATATAAATCAAGAATCAATGTCATTGATAGAGATGTCAACAGATTTGCCTGCATGAAAGTTTAAAATGTCATTGTCTGAAACAAAACATCTTGTTATCATGATGATCAAACCACCCATTCTTATCTCATTACTAGAAGCTAGAATATTTTTTATCAATAGATTTATTCATTTTTTGGGGGGTTTTTCTCGACTTTCTAAAAAAAAAAATCAATGCTGATCGTGTCTTAATAATGTTAGACAGTCCTACAAAACAAAAATAGCCGACTTAAATTATGCCATGCAGTAATGATTGCAGATGCTTCTTGTTGCATGGGAATTTTCATTCCCGCCTGTAGTATACATTTTTCATCATTATAGCTGCTGGTTGCATCAGTACTCATTTAGCATCTATTCTCCTGTGTGTCATTTCAATGGATAATTGGTCTAGTGGCTCTTGCCTTTGGTTAACAATTAAACTGATAATAGAGTTTGGAGAACACAATCCTTTGTAGATAAAAAATATTTTTAGTGCATGTACCTGGTAAATGTCCTTAAATGGATTTTGAAATCTCATTACTTGATTCCATTTTTCGGTCTTTCAGAGCATGTGGTATGTGAGGATGAATTTAAGTATGCCTTGCTGGCCAATAACTGCCTGTGTCCGGCTACCTCTACCCTGGTCACTCTACTGCTCCACACCTCCAGGGGACAGTAAGTCAACCTCACCCCCACCCACTACCCCCACCCATAAAAAAAACCCCAAACCCCAAAAAAACAAAAAATGTTTGATTCAAGATTCAAACGCAATAAAATAATTATATAGAAATCACAAAACCGTGATCCAAGATCATAGATTATGAATTTGAGTTGCAGAGACAGTGTAATAAAAAATGGAGAGAGAAAAGCTTACTGTGTGAGACTTAGAAGAAATCAATTTTGGTCCTTTTAATATTGATTTGAATCGTCCCTTTGTAATTAAGACTGTGATTCATTTCATGCTGTCTTAAGCAAAGCGTTGATAGATGTCCTTTTCTGTTTGAATAAATGATTTGATGTTTTGGTATTGATTTGATAATTAGTGAGATCTATTTGAAGGGAAGGACAGCAATCATCAGAGGAGTGGCAGAGACTGTACGGGAAATGCTCCGGAAATGAAATCTACCACATCAAACTTGGGGAAAGCAAGTTCTTCAAGGAGTATGACGGCAAAAGCTTTACATATGCATCATTTCATGCTCATAGAAGGTAATGGCGACATATATTGTCCATTCATGAAAGAACTGGGCATGATAAGTGCTGAATATATGACCTTAATTATAAAGTTAAAAAGTTGACATCACATATACATTTACTACATATGACTATATGCATTGGCAGATACTTACGGTATATACATGCACAGATTTTAAAGGATTCTATATATCGCAATATAATTCAACATTTTTAAAGCACAATTATCTCAGCGTGGTTAGTGTAGAAGCGTTTGGTTTACATGTGTCATGAGTTTGAGATGGTTGGCATCTAAAATATGCCTTGAACTTCGCAAATTGTCGTATATCAAATTGAGACAAAATTGTGTTTAAGTATTATTTTAATTACAAAACATGAAGCAGTTTTGGACAAGTAAATTTGTTGTAAGTCTTTGGTGAAAATATAATTGAACATACAGCCTTAGAAAGTTTTCTTCTCCTGCTCCTGTTTTTTAAGATAAAACCCGTAATGTACAGCTTTAATGGAATTATGTAAAAAATGAAGCTATTTTTTGGCATTCTATATCAAATCATGGGATAAGGATTCCCGATATCTACATTCAATTTGATATCATTTTAAAGAGAAGGTTAAAAACTTGTTTAATGCTGTTTTTGGAGAGACTGTAGGCATTCTACGGTAGATATATTTCATTTGTCAAAAATGGACAAAACTGGTCTGAAAAAATTTGGATGAATGACCTGGGAGCTAGTGCCATGCACCCATTGAAAAAATTGTATATTTATTGCACACAAAAACTTGCACTAGTTTTGGACTGATTTACCTTATTTATACGGAAATTCTGTGAAAACAATTGGTACCATTAAATTCTTCATGAAATTTACAACTGATATTGTCTCTTTACTTGCCTCTGATAGTTTTTTAAACACCATCACCAGCCCCGTAAAGTGAAGAGGTGCAGTTTGTTCCTTAATATTCTTTAATGGTACTAATTGTTTTCACAGAATTTGCATATGAATAAGGTTAATTAGTCCAAAACTAGCCCATGTTTTTGTGCGCAATAAATTCAATTGCGCAATAAATTCAATTTTTTCAATGGGCGGCACTAGCTCCCAGGTCATCCATCCAAATTTTTTCAGACCGGGAGCTACAGACCTGCAGCTACGGTACACCCTATCAAACAAAGCTATTGTTATGAAGCATCATTCATAAAGAATTTATGTCTTGAATTTCATTAACCTGTAGACACCTTTGATTTACTAGATCTTGATGTTAAGATTAAACCCCATAACAAATGAACACAACATTTTTGTCAAATGATCAGATTTGGAGTCAGCTTGGTGGCCGTTCAGCAGAACATGCAAGACTCCACCATCCAGCTGAACCCAGGCCCCCGCCACATCATGAAGCAGTCAGACATCTGCTTCTACATGAACATCACTAAGGAGGAGAACACCAGGACGTTTAACTTGAACCACCCCCAGGAGGGGGGACAGAAGCTGGACCAGCAGAGTCTCCCCACAGGTACCCAACAGGCCTCGAGAGTGGCCAGCATGATAGCCTCAGTGGGTAGGTGTTTATAGAGCGACCGCTTCCGTAAATCCTTAATGGGTAATGTTAATGTTGTCCTGTAATGTTTGATCAAAGAAAAGCCTGTAAATGTTCAAAATGCATATTATGCTAGTTGTAGGTAAATGCTTATACATGTACTGATATGATTGATGATTAATGTAGTAATTGTAGTCGCAGCATGATGGGCTGTACTATTGTAGATACATGTAGTAGATTGATGCTTTTTTTGTTTTACTATTAGGGTTCAATTTTAGTATGGATCAATTTGTTCATGTATTTACAGTCTGTGTACTGCAAAATTATATTTGATATGATCATAAAACCCAGAAATTAAAATTCTAATGCAACAACAATTTCATAATTTCATGAGGACCAATTTTAGAAAATGAATTGTTCAAAATATACAGATTAGTGGGCAATTAATTAGTGTGTAAAAATTTTTCAAGAGTAACTTTTTTTAATATTTTCATTTACAAGTACAAATGTATAATCATAAACTCATCGGTAATGAATATTCTTTGTATTCTCAAAATTCACTTCTCACCCCAAAGTAAACTTGGAGTACTTGTATAATGTGTGATAAAGACATGTATCTTAAAACATGGCCATCACATAATAGTGTATGATCACAAACTTTTTTTGTTTGCTTTTCTAAATAAAGGTGAAGGGTTTGATGATTTTGATCCAGGTTTGTATACAAAAATTTTTTTTTGAAATTACCTGAAATATAACATAAATTTTGTTCTACTTGCATATCTACATTGTCGAAAACCCACGGTCAGTCTCACAAACGCTTACTGGCCATGGGCCATCTCATTGAACTTTTCTTATTCTCATGAATAATGTATGCTCTTATCTGATTGGTTCCTTAACACTTTTGTGGAGGAAATCTCACCAATCCTGTTAATGCTTATGCATGTATCTATCAACATGGGCATGGTTTAAAGGCATTATATTCATACCTTCAAAAATTAAAGAGTTTTGCTTTCTCGTTGGTGATTTGTGAATAATAAATATTCATGAAAACAAATAAAGTTAAATGAGTTCATGCACAGTCAATAAGTGACTTGTGTATATGTGAGACTGACCATGGATTTCCGACAATGGTATCTTTTTCACTCTCATACCAAATCCTTGAAGACCATTTACTTTGAAGTCCAATTAATGAGTATACATGTACTGGTAATTTGGCGGTGGGGGATATTTTAATCTGGAAATCACTTTGATTGTCAATATTTTTTGCCATTATCTGTCATTTAATATATTTAATTTAATCTTGAATGAGATTGGCATTTTCTATTAACATCCAACTTTGCTGTAGAAAAAAGAGTTTTTTCGTGCAGTCAATTATCAACTTCAAGGATTGTTGTGGGTTTTCTTTATCTTAAAATTGTTTGAGGATTTCTCTTTTACTGATATTTTAGGATGAATGAATGGATGTATTAATAACAATCCTTCTTTCTCATGAATCATCTATCTTTAAAATCAAATATAACCTACAGTTTATTCAGTGGAATTTATTGTTTTAAAATGCACTTCAATAACCATGCACTAAAAGTATTTTTTACCTCTTGATGTGTGCACCAGTATGACAAATATTTCTCCATAAGATACCTGTACATTGTACATGCAAGATACCGGTATATTTGTGTTGCAAGAAAGAGTAAACTTTTATGCTTTCAAATATGTTTACAATATTTTCAAATCGCATGTAAATAGATATACATGTATATACTCAATCTAGTCTAATGAATAGCTAGTGTTTTAAAAAATACTGGTAATGTTTCTTCTAATTTTTGTCGACGGTATAGTAAATAAACAACATGATTGACTGCGCAATAAAATATAGCCTATTTTTAAATTATAAAAAATATTGCAAACATATATTCAGGGACGTATAAACACATATATATATATGTAGAGTGTAAATTTTTACTAATGTGTGACTATTTCTATAAATTCTTGATGCTTTCTTGATAACATTCCAGGCACAGTGGCTTTAGAGCTACAACACACGCGAGTGGCTAGCCCAGACTCCAACAAGTCCTTGACCTCACCATCAGAGGTTAAAAGGCCTTCTCATCTGGAGCTTCCCAAAGGTCTCAATATTCAGAGTCTCCAAAAGAGACCCAGCATTGCCCCAGTTCCTGCATTCCTGGAAGCAAATGACATCCGGATCCAGCTGAACTCTGATGTTGAGACGGATGAGGAAGAAGAAATTCCATCCATGGACTCGGATGATGCTGGATCTGAGTATAAATGACTGATATTTGATTATATTGGAAGAGGGGGATTGATAAATTGTTGAATATTAATACATGTATTTAGATAAACTACAGTCATTTATATAGTAAATCTTACACCTATACATGCATTTATATATAAGAAGAAATTTTAAAGATTGTAACTCCCAAAGTTAAACACTGGAAATAGCTCTGCCATTCAGTTAACTGAATATTAACTGAAAGGTCTGGAAAGGTGACTTCATGAATGGCATAGCTATGCCGTTCAGTCACATTTCAGTTGACTGAAATGCAGAGCTTCATCCTGTGAAAGATAAAAAGGTACAGTAATGTTTAACTTAGAAAATTGCATCTTTGATGTTAGTATGAGATTATTAATATACAGGGTACCATAAGAAAAGAAATTGAAGTTCTCAATGAGGTGTAGAACAAAATATTTATTCTTTCTGATCTTCAGGTATGTTCGAGGGTTTCCTCCTATAACCCCGTACATTGGTACCTCCCCTACACTCTGTCACCTCATGAAGGAGAAGAGACCTCAGTGCTGTCTTAAACTTGCCACGGTAAGCAGTTTATTGAGCTTATATAGAAATTTGATGTAGTGTTTATTAATAATTTAAATATGAATTCACTTACTGATTGTTTTATCATAGGAATGTGAACATTGCTTCCACAAAAATGCCAAGGAATATCAGTGGCCAAATAGGGCCATTATTGTGTGTGCTGACTACGCCAGCAATGGCTTGTATAACTTTATTGTGCCTCTCCGATCCCATGCTCGACCCAAGACCTCTATCAACCCCATTGTCCTACTGTTAGAAAGAGAGTAAGTAGTTTAGGCAATATTTGCCATTGAAAGTGTATGATGCTTGGTCATATCAGAATGCAATTTTCCATAGATCCTGATCAAAATACACCTATCAAAACCATTTTAATTCATATAAAGGGGGTTTTTTTCTGGGAAGGGGTGTGATAATTGTAAATGAATTTTTCAATAGAGATCCACACTTTAAAAATTGTGGCCAGAACCTCTGCACTTCTTTTGATCAGTGAGAAGATCTACTCTGTAAAATAATTAAGAAAAGAGAGGATGCTGACTGTCAATTAAATGTAAACTACTTTCTATTCTTGGTCGTCATGTGATAATTTATTCTATAGATGTTTGATACTCAATCTGAGATGTGTAAAATTTATAACAACTGACATTCTGACAATGAACCCATTTTTTGATAAGAACCGTACAATTTAAAAGTGTGACGGCAAGTCTTATAAAACTGCTGCCATGCACTACCATATACCAGGGATTGTTTCTCTGTACATTCATTGTTTGTTTTCAGACCTGATTCCACATTTCTTGAAACCATATGTCATTTTCCATTGGTCTACTGGATGATTGGATCTATAGAGTGGTAACCACTTTTATAATTCAGTCTTTATTCTACAGTCGTTGCATGGATTTACATGATTAAGAAAATTCTGTGTTTAGCTTTAGAATTGTAGTAATTACCTGGGTAGTAAATATTGTTACGTGTGGTATCTTAGATTTATGTCTGTTAAGTACGAAATTAAGAAAAACTACTTAAAATAAACTTCGTGTAAGTTAACTGAATCTTTGGGGGTCCTTTTCAATTGTCTATTTTTGTATGTTTTCACAGTGAAGGCAGTCACAGGTGTTGTATCTGAATACATCAAATCGTTCTGAATGATTTACGGTTACGTTACTTTACTAAATTTGCACATGAGCACATGCAAAACACACTTGTATTCCAGTATATAGAAAGTTTTTTTCAGTATAATCTAACTGAGAGACTTGATGGAAAAAATATCATTTTCCATAAAAAGTTCAGACTGCTAGACTTGCTGGCTAATAAGATTTCATTTTTTTATGTATATATAGATATATATATATGCAATTATGTTAACTGCATAAGGAATATGCAATATTGCACATCACTGATGTAAGGCACCTGTTTTGTTTTGTTTTTATGGTTTTGAGTGACCAATTGGCAAAGCTTCATTCTTATGCAATTGTTGTTGTTTTGTTGGCTAAAAAAAGAAAGTTTTACATAAAGAATAATTCTCAGAGATAAAAAAAGAGCATGTTAACTTCAGTGAAAACTTTTTGATTTTACCAGTATTGATGATTTGCTGCGAGCTGGTATTAACCTGGCAGACAACATAGTTATAGTGAACAAGGAGTCGTCAAACTCTGCAGAGGAAGATACACTAGCTGATTGTAACACTATAGTTGCTGTTCAGACCATCTTTAGGTAAATACATGTACTAGAATTTAATGTTCCAAAATTTAATTGGCTTCTCTGTTTTCATAAATTGAGCTTTGATGAGCTGACATTTTAGGAAAGGGTTTGTTTGTTTTTTTGGTTTTTTTTTGGGGGGGGGGGAAGTCATATCTATATACCTAATTTTGTGAATAAAGTGTTTTGATTTGTCCTTGTAATTTTAGGTGCTGCATGTGTACATCCACACATCAAAATACAGAAAAGCAATAGAATTAATATTACATAATCATATTACTGTAGGATTCATCATTCCTTTTTACTTTCCAGACTCTTTCCCAGTGCTAATATTATCACCGAACTTTCTCAGACCTCCAACATGCGCTTCATGCAGTTTAGGGCCAATGACTCTTATGCTTATACCCTTGCCAAACTTGAAAAGGTATTACAATTTATATTCATAACTATTTAATTAAAATATCTTACAATGCACAACTATGATACTGGCCATTACATTTTCCATATGCAGTTTATAGATTTAAAGATACATCGTACATTATTTTTTATTAGTTTTTTACAAAGTGTATTAAAATCGTTAATTTGATGGTGAAAGCAGTTTAATTCTTAATAGGTTTTATTATTTTTTTTAAAGTACACCCTCATCATTTAATATTGATTTAATATATACACTTATTCAAATGTGTACCTTGGCTTGGTTTGTTCTCTGACTGACACAGTTCTGCTTTGTAGAAAGAGAGAACAAGGGGTTCTCACATCAGCTACATGTTCAGGCTGCCTTTTGCGGCTGGTAATGTCTTCAGTGCCAGTATGCTAGACACTCTGCTTTACCAGGTCAGATTGTTGTAAAGTGTTTAAGTCTATGTACATGGAAAGTCTACATTTCAAATTTATTGCAAAATTATTTTTTCAGTTTAAGAAATATTGTATAAAGTTTTCATATGCATGAAATGCAAACCAAATCCATTTTGAGTAAAGATTAAATTCTTTCTGTGTGAATGGAAAATATTAATCTATATTTTTTTTTCCAGGCTTACCTTAAAGATTATTTGATAACATTTGTGCGACTTCTGTTGGGTGTAGATCAGGCTGTTGGTTCAGGGCACCTGTCATGTGTATGTTTTTATGTAAATCGCTGTCTATTTCTGCCTTTTCTTTATATTTACAAAAATTGTAACAAAAATTAAGTTTTATTTCACTGTTTTTTTTTATATATGTAGATGAAAATTACAAAGGAGGACCTATGGATACGAACGTATGGTCGCCTTTATCAGAAACTTTGCTCAACAACTTGTGAAATTCCAATAGGAATTTACAGAACAACTATTCAGCCTCGTAGTGCCTCGGCCAATGCTGAATCCAACAGTCACGGCAGCACTGTAAGTTGTATTGAGTTATGTTCCTTAGATTACAGTATTTGTGTTAAGTAGATAGCATGGGTTTCTAATAAGTTTGCATGAATTTAAGTTTCATCATTTTGAAATTTATGTGATTTTAATTTAATTTAGATTAAATATATTAACCAATAAATAGTTATATATTGTTTCGAACTATATTCCCTCTTCTTAAAAAATACAACATTTGAGATCTTTATATTTTAACCATAAATCATTGAAGAAAAAGATGTGAATTTTCATCTGCAGGCACATTGTAACAGAAGCAATATTTGTCTGAGCATAGTACATCTTTCATCATGACTTGTAAACATTTATATCCCACAGAATACATTAGGTATATAAACAGCAGTCATTGACAATCTACAGTTAAGACTAATTGCCAATCATCATGTACTGTATACCATTAGGCCTGAATTGGATTTTTTGCTTCATTACTTTAGGCTCCACGAGATCAGTCTGCTCTGAACCTTGCCTTTAGAAATTCTGTTGTAAGTAACTTAGTAGCTAGAGCATAATTTTTACAACTGTAACACCTTTGTTTCCTTTTATTTATTGTGAATGTATAGTAGACATATTGTGCTGTTTATTTTGTTTCCAATTTTCCAGCTATTGAATAGATACTGCTGTTGATTACCCCACCCCATCTCCACTCCTAACTGAAAATACAATTTGCTTTATATGGTACATGTATTTGTGATACACTGTCATGAAATGAAATGACTTTGTGCAGCTAATTGCTCATGGTCAATCAATTACAAATACTTGTGGGGCTACCTCTTAAATTACATTATTTGATCAGAAAATGTTCATGACATTACCAATACCAAATGATTTAGCTTCTACTTTTGACCATTCTTATACTTCACGAAACGAAAGGAGGGTTTTGTTGATACATTATTATCAGTAGGAGATAAATGTGCATGGTGAATATGAACACAACTAAGTTATACCCAGCAGTTTATATGTCTAGATTTCTGACAAGTTTTTACCTGTATGCTACATGAACCAGTACCGGGTATATACCATAAGTGTCCAGGTACAGTTATCTGTACACATTATACTCTGATTACTTTTCTCTTATTTATTGTTAGACAATAACAATAACTAACAAATCTTGTTTGTATACTTGTGTAGTTTTTTAATATAAGGTACATGTATATAAAGATCAGTTGTATAAACGTCATAGTTGAATATATACCCAAACTTGAATTACTGGGTCATTATAGTAATTTTTATATAAAATATTTTTTAAATTTAATTCCTATAAACGAATAAAAAATGTATATAGAATAATCAAGCTAGAGCTTAAAAATGAATGCAATCGTATTTCAGAAGATATGTATATGTTAATTAAACAATAAAAAGCTTTCTTTGGTGATTCATGTGGGATATGAAGGTGGCGACATTGCAGAAAAAATACATAACCCACGTTATCGGGTTATGTAAATTTTTTCTGCAATGATTGCTACCTTCATAACCCACATAAATCATTAAAGAAAGCATTTTATTGTTTATATTTACATCTTTCTTTTAACAATTTAATAAATTGATTGTTAAAAAGTAAGTAAAATTCACTAAATTTCACTAAATTACTGTTAATGTACATCAGTACGTTTGCTAAAAGAAACAGCCAAATTGTCTCCTATGGGAATTTGAGTCTGACATCATCATGATTTTTTCGTGCAGTCCTTGATTTTTCTTAGGTCACTGTAGGTATTTGACCAATCAATAAACGGGGTGTGTATATTTCAGTTCTGTCATTTTCCTGTCAGTTTCAGTCGCTGTAGGTTTCAACCTATCAAAAAATGGGGCGTGTAGATTTTGGTCTGGCTGTTTCTCTAGAGCTATGAATTAACTATAAGTTTCTGTAAGTAATAGAGGGAATGATACTTGGTAGATGTAAATATGATTCAATGAAAAAGCTTTTGATGAAGCAATAAACCTTAAGTTACATGTACCAATGATTATAACATTGGGAAAGCCAGTATTTTTTGTGCTAGTCATGTTGTATATTCTGATATTTAGATATTGTACTGTTCTACACTTTTCCTCGCTATTGCTTTTTCACAGATAAGAAGAAAGCCAAACCCTTCCCGAGCCAAGAGTGAAAAAGATGTACGCAATGTTCATTTCTATACCTATCTGCACTGTCATAATGATATCTGCAAAAAGTATTTCAAAAAAGAATAGATATGCTTAATGCATGTTCTTCAAAAAATTATTAGTCAGCAAGCTGTTATATTGTCCAACTTTCAGTCTCAATCTTTAAACTCAAAATGAATATAGTGCTGTAGTAATGTTGTCAGATGAGTCCATGTGTAGTATGATAAATATTTGATAATAGATTGAGCTTATACATGTAAAATAAATACGGTAGTAAAAAACATAGTGATTAGCTCTAGCATATAATAGTTGTAGCAGAATATCATAAGTATCGTAATGATCAACTGAAAATGAAAATTGAATTTTTGTTGAGACTTTTGTTTTGTACAGTCTTGCATGTACATTCTATGTTTGTCCTGGTATTAGGTGAACCTTAGCATGGTGGGAATAGAAGTGGACAATAACAACCAAATGACCCCTGAGAGACACGAGATCAGTCAGATGGTCAAGTGTCGGATGCACAGTCTCGGACAACCCATGAACGACTATGGTAAGGGCAAAGGTAATAAAGGTCAAAATACTAAAATGGTGTGGTTGTTGTAAAATTGTGATTTTAAAAGTTTTTATTGATAATGCATGAAATAATGAATCTTTTCAATATTTCATTATTTTAGAAGCGTTATATAAATTAACAATTGGTACCCTGGTACCTATGTATAATTATTCATTGTCCTCTCTCATACATTTATAGCTAAATACATGTATGTAATATCCAGCACACATACTACATGATGTATTTGTAATCTAGCTTCTGTACGATGACTTATTTCAGACGAGGTAAATGACAAGAGGAACACCATTTCTTATGTCATCGTCAACCCCAGCTACGATCAGAAGTTGCAACTGGATGATGTCATGTGAGTCTGTCAGATACAGTAAAACACGCTTATAACAAGTCAAAAGGACGGGCAATTTTACCTCGTTATAAGCGTAATTCGTTATATCCGTCAAGTTGACAATAAAGTCACAGGGAATGAAAATTACTTCGCTGTAAGCGTCAATTCATTATAAGCGTGTTCGCTATAACCATGTTTTACTGTATTTTTATAACTTGATAATTTATTATAAATGCTCCTCCTTTATCGATAAAGGCATTGATTGTCATATTGGAAACCTCTTTTGAATTCTGATTTACTTAAGCTCAAGTAACATGTCCTTTACCAGTTTTATCTGCTCAAAATCATTAATAGTTTCACACATGTAAAAGGTTGAATTTGGATGATTGATGAACCTTTAATTTCATCCACACTTTTGCAAAAAATTGAATCGAGTTGTGTCCTTTTGCAGGGTCAACACAAAGATAAGATCAAAAGCGAAAAAAAACATATTCCTTTTTTTTTAATGTTACCAAATATAAACTTGAGCATTTTGCAATGAATTTTCTGTTTTTGTAATTTTTTTCTTTTGATGTATGGGTCATCCATAATGTGTAATCCTTTGGTTTGTATTGTTTTTTGCTTCTTTTTCTATATTTGTGATTCACTATGTTTGTTTTATATTTTCCAGCTATTTAATCAGGCCAAGCTCCTTGTCCCCGCAACCTTCACCTCTGATTGATGAAAGAAAATTCCATTCCAACCAGACCATGACAAAACGAGAAGAACCCACAGGGGCAGATAATCCTGATACAGAGTTGAAGTGTCAGAAAGACTGTTCCAATACACACCCAGAGACTCAGAGATTTGGTAAAGCTAAGAGTTTATCTACACTGGAACAAAAACCAGACATTTCATGTGATATAAGGAAAAGCAGGACCTATTCACCAGCTGATCTGAGAGTGGTATTAATTCTTTTCCATTTATAAACTTTTTAGAGATTATACCAAAGATGATTGCAAAACATTTTTAGTTATATTCATACAGTTTATTCATTATGACAGAGAAGTGGTATATATGTTATGATTTTTCCCCTCAGATTCCGGACAAGTCAGGTGAGAGCAGTGAAAATGACTGGGAGTCTGATGACTGCCACTCCTTGGAGGACAGTGAAGAACAACCAAGTTTTCACCTCGGTAACAAAACAACAGATGACAATCCATCCAGTCAGAATGCAGGAATAAGTGGAACTATTGTTTGATTGGTTAACTTAGCCACCAACTGATTAAATGTGTGGAATGATACAATGAGGGCATAAAAGTGTATGAATGATGGTCATTGTGCAATATAATTTTATTATTTTTATGAGTCAATTTTTCTATCAACATTTTTATTTGTACTTTTTAAATTTCCATTTCCTAGATACTTGAAAATGATATTTTTATCATACATATTTCAGGAAAATATAATAATTGTATTTCAAATTGATGACATGAAAATTTACCTCAGAATGATGTACATATACATGTACGGTATATGAGATAGATTTTGAATATAAGCTTTCTTGGACATTTGGAAACAAAAACGGCTCATGTAATTTGATTATTGAGAAATGTGTATTTGTTAACTTATTTCTGTTGTAGTAATGATAAGACACAAAAAAATGACACCAGATTTTGGTTTATGATCAGTTAAAACTCTTCCATATGTGCTAATACATGTATACTGTTATCCCAAAAAACACTTGTCTTTTCAAACTTGGTCCTCCAAGGAAGTTGAAGATTGACCTATAGAAATGAAAATGTCCAGTGAATTAAAGGAATAAAATGTACATGTATTTACATTTATAGGTGAATACAAACAAACGAAAACAAACTTTAGTATTCAAGTTATAATTTATTAATGGTTAAGAGGATTTTTGAGAGAATTTTGAAAATGCATATCCATATATTGTGCATTACATTTAAAGTGATCCTTTTATTTGTCTGTTTATTCATTGGATCTGAATTGCTTAATTTACCTGAACAGTTACTTTGTTTATTAGTACATTACTTTATTAACTAGTACAGTTATTTAATTAACTAG
Organism: Magallana ariakensis; assembly: GCA_020458035.1. NCBI lineage: Eukaryota > Metazoa > Mollusca > Bivalvia > Ostreida > Ostreidae > Magallana > Magallana ariakensis. The sequence goes on along the minus strand of CM035815.1, from coordinate 18,829,329 downwards.
TACAGTTATTTCATTAACTAGTACAGTTATTTAATTAACTAGTACAGTTGCTTTTTTTACCTGTACAGTTACTTTGTTTATTAGAACAGTTACTTTATTTACATGTACGTTTACTGGTACAATGTACTTTCTTTACCAGTTTATATGTACAGTTACTTTATTTACCTGTACAGTTTTACATATTGTCAAAAACCTAATGTTGAAAAAATTTCCTTTTTTATTTATCTATCTATTAGATTTTATTGGGGTATTGTGTTAACTTTATTGTGACAATGATTTTACTTGTATCATTAAGTTATACTTGTACATGTATATGACATGTATACTAATGTGTAATGAAATAGAATAAATGTCTGTGACATTTTAATAAAACAATGATTAGAAAATATTTTGGAAATTTTGTTTTGGTGTGATTTTTAGGAAATAAGCTTTTTTAAAATAATTTGTAGACAGATACACCACCCCCCCCCCCCAAAAAAAAAACCACACACACACACACTAAAGGGGTATATAGTTTTGACAATATTTGACCTAGAAAATAAAATTTACCAACAAATATAATTAAATATTCAAATTACTGGAAAGAATATTTATCAAAGCCAAAACTTCCGAGTCTTTACTTTACCATATAAAAAAGTTCATGACTAGGAAATTGTTTGAATTTTCGGTGGATCTGTTTGGTATTTTATTTAATATCCAACCTTATTAATCCTTTAAGTAACTATGAAATTTTGACAGCAAATTTATAAGATATTGTTTTATTCAAAACATTTTAAATGATACACACAATATATGTGTATGCTGTACTACATACATACATATATATATATATATATATATATATATATATATATATATATATATATATATATATATATATATATATATATAATTGGTGTGTAAAATTTTATTTCAATTACCGGTATGTGTATATACATGTACATATATACATGTACATATATATTTCTTTGATGTTACAAGACATTTTTATTCAAATATACTTAGTTTTGTTTTTTGGATTGTTTTGAGTTGAATGTTGTTTTATTTATATTTGATGTCCAGGATACACCCTAGTCTATGTCTTTCCTACATTTAACCATGTTTTTGTTTTTTTATCAATTTTCAATGTTTTATATCATATTTTTAACAAGTTGTCAATATGGTTTTTTTTTACTGTAGATTTTTAAAATTTACATGAAATTTTGTTGTTGTTTTTTTTCAAAACCTATATCAAAATAAATGATATGAATTGTAACACCTTATCAATGATTTTATTTTTTTCAATAAGAAAAGAATACCAGATTAACATCCTTTCCAAGATGGATGGATCTTGATATTAAAATCTACCATGATGATCTACATTTATATGAAGATAAAAAAAAACCTCAGTGCACCTCACAAAAAACTAGTTCAGGTTTTTTTTTAATCACTGAAGCTTTCCTGTAAATAAGTCTTATCTATTCCTACAAAAACCACAAACAAATTCATTTGCTGAGTAGCTCATAAGACAAAGGTAGATCCGAAATTTTATTTTTATAATTGTGCACAAAAATAAAAAACAAGGATTACATTGAACAATGTGCACATACAATGTACATATATCTACGCACCCATGTTAATGTTTAATGCCTATGCTTCAAGAGGAGATTATTATAGTCTGAAAATGAAAATGGCCATGACCATCCAGCCCTCTTAATACTTTACTATAATAGTTTCGGTTTATGCCCTCTCAGTACTTTACTATAATAGTTTTCAGTTTATGCCCTCTCAGTACTTTACTATAATAGTTTCAGTTTATGCTCTCTCAGTACTTTACTATAATAGTTTCAGTTTATGCCCTCTCAGTACTTTACTATAATAGTTTCATTCAAATCTTTGGTATCATTTGAAACTTATTTTGCATAATGATACTTAGAAGCTGTTTAGATCGAGTAGTTATATCTAAATAGATGAGGTGACCCTATAGGGCATAATGAAATTCAAAATCATTGATACATGTATGATTGTAGTGTTTTTGCAATTTTAAATTTGTTCGTAATATTAAATTCTCCTTTTTACATTTAAATAATGGAAATATGCAAATTATGATAATGTTTTGCAAGTTTATCCAGGTTAACAAAATGCAAGCTCATCAAAGAAAATCATATTCCTATAGGATCAATTTTCTGAGATATGGAGTTGCATTGTACCATATAGGAGAAAGTGAAGAAAATTTTGAAAAGACTTACTGCATCTGTCAAGACTCAGATTAGAAACATATTCAAGGTTTTATCCACAGATGAGTTTTGCAAGGCTATTTTCATTTACTGCCAATTTTTTAATTTTTTTTCAACTAAAAAAATTTGTTTCAAGTCTAGAATATTTTTTAATTAATGTCTCACAAACCTTTATGATTCAATTATATATTTTTGTTACGTTATATAAATTCATATTTTTGCCATTTGAAATAATTAAGCATTGCGGGGGTATGAGTCCCATTAGGACAGTTCCATAGTTGTAATTTTTTTTTTTTGGGGGGGGGGGGCGTCTTGATGTCATGTTAGTTAAAATGTTCTAAGAATGTATACGTGTTTATAGCGTATTCAATCATAATTCATAAGATGTTGTATTTTAACCTTCCCTGATATGACATTGACATCAAGCAGGAACAAGCTACGGAGTCGGCATTTACTCGGTAGCTATTTCCAGAAGTGAGAGGACCCTACCTACTGGTCTTAGTTTGCAACAATGGGTGCAGTGTTAGTGATAATAAACGGGGTTCGGCAAATTTATCCTTAATGATGTACGAAGTCCACGGGCCCCATTGTTTTTATGTTTCCTTTAGGAAACCAACATTTTATGTTGCATACTGATATGATGATATACTTCAATACAATACAATACTTCATTCTACTTTCTATATACAGCGTATCTAGCATGCAAGATAATTATGATAAATTAGTTAAAAATTATACAAATGAACTTTGTTATCATGAAAAGTATATGTGTTGAACTGCATGTTAACGGTTATCAGAAAAAATGAATTAAAATTTGTATGATCAATTACTCCCCAAATGTGAATTACAATACGCAAAATATAACATATTTAGGCCTCAGCCACGACTAGTCGTACATGGGTGGTCTGCAGACGTTTTTTATGAAAATCTTGCGAGACACGCAGGAACATATTACGATTTTAAAAGGACGTACGAAAACCATTTTAACAAGAGCTTGGAGGTAGTTGTGTCAAACAGCATCGTGACGTAGGCTTATCTATTTATTGTTGGCCATTCGGCCATTGCTCGTTGAAATCAACAATATCTGACTGGCACCAAAGTTGAACACCAAAGAGGGCAGAGACAAACTATTGCTGCAGGGCATAGACGTAGATGACCAGCATGTCAGTGTTCATGATTCCAACCCGTACTCTAAAGGACTTGAAGCGCCCGATGACAAATCTTTGAAAATCACAATCTGCGGTGTTCCTCTTTCAGTACATGATAGTGCAGTTTTCGAAATGCTATCTATACTGAAGGTTTCTCCCAAAACAGAAATGTTTTATGAAAAATTAGAAATCCTGAAACAAAAAAAAATGACAAGTGTACTAAACGGCAACCGCTTTTTGTACATTGAGCCAATCCCACCAAACACACATCTACCCAGAAACGTATATTGTGCAGGACTCTTTCACCAGGACCAGCATGTTGACAAACCAATAATAACGTGTACCAAATGTTGGCAAAATGGGCACAATAGGTTTAATTGCGAAAATTAATGATCCATGCTGCGCAGTGTGCAAAAAGTCTGGGCATAAACCTAGGTGCGACAAATGTGAATTCTATATTCCAGAAAAAAACGAAAAACCTCAAAACCTTTCAGGGAGAAAAAGATGTTCTTTAAAATTGTTATCCTTGTGGGCTGAAAATCTTTGGGGAGACCTATAAGTCGGCGGAACAGGCTTTCCAAACAATGAAGGCGCTTAGATCAGGCGATGTCGTTGCAGCGGAGCGAATTCGGAATTCCAAGACGGCGCTGGAAGCAGAACGCATCGGCAATCTCGTCCAAAAATCTTACCAATGGAAGGACACGGAAAGGGATGTCATGAAACAAATCATTTCTGCAAAAATAAACCAATGCGAGGAAATGAGGGATATTCTTAGTTCCTACAAACCATCGGTGTTCTTTGGCCATCCAGTGTATGATATGTACTGGGGCACTGCTCTATCATACGAGGAAACAGTAAAAACCTCACCGAGGGCCTGACCGGGAAAGAACATTATGGGGGATATTATTGCCCATGCAGCGGAATATTTACGAAAGAGCATTAAAAAGAAAAAGTCATCAGAAAAACGGTAACTTCTTCAAATGCATGTATGTTAAATGAACTCATCGACCATTTTTGAATGTCAACTTTAAAGTTATTGTCACTTAACGCACGCGGACTTAATGATTACTGTAAAAGGCAAACGTTATACGACTGGCTTAGAGATATTAATTGTCAAATTGTATTCCTACAAGAAACCCATTATATCAATGAAAAAGAAAATATTTACAATGCACGATGGCAAGGTTCAAGCTATCATTGTTTTTCTACCTCGGCGCATAGTAGAGGTGTTTCTATTTTATTTCAAAAAAATCTATCTCTTATTATACATAATGTTCATAAATCAGATGATGGAAGAATATTGTTAATCAATATTGAATATGAACAAAATATAATTACACTAGTTAATATATATGCACCAAATTCAGAAGGTGAACGATGTAATTTTTTTTAAAAACTGGCTTCATGGATATCTCAGTATTGTTTAAATGAAGAAAATATCATCATTGTTGGAGATTTTAACTCATCCTATGTTGTCAAAAACAGAAGTTCAAAAAGTATAGATAATATGAAATATAAATTTAGTGTAATTGATATATGGGACAAAATTAATCCTGAAAAAGAGGGAAACACTTGGTGCGATTCAAACAATAACCCGAAAAGTAGAATAGATTATATTTTTTCTACTGAAGATTTATGTTATCCCATTGAAAAAATATTTCTTAGAAAACCCCCAGATGTTTCAACTTCTAAAATGAGTGACCACATGGCCTTCTTTTTTTATTGTACAGTATCAAAAAATAAGAGGGGTAGTGGCTATTGGAAAATGAATACGTCGATTTTACATGACATGAATTTTTGTAATATTATCAACAATTTTTTTTGACCACATACCTGAGAGCATAAATAAGGAAAGCGATCCATTAGTAAGATGGGAAATCATAAAATATCAGTTTAAAAAGCTATGTATAGAGTACTCGATTAAGAAAAATAAAAGCATACAAACCCGTATAAAAAAATTGAAAAAGAAATTGAGGATATTGAACTTTCGATTTTGAAAATGAAAAGGTTAAATATAAACAGAATCTTGTAAAAGAATTAGATACTCTGTATGCATATAAATATAAAGGGGCAAAGGTGAGAGCTAGAGCTCATTGGATAGAAGAGGGTGAAAAAAATACCTCATACTTTCTAAAATTAGAAAATAAACATCAATCGTACAATGTAATAAATTATCAATGGGAGGAAACAACTTAAACGAAACACTTGAAATTCTAAACGCATTAAGTTCTTATTATGAAAAGTTGTACACGTCTGAACATATCTTGTTATACGACATTGACCAGTATATAGAAAACACGGAACTAACGAATTATTTATCGGATGAAGACAAAGAAATCTGTGATAAGATCCCCACTATCGATGAATGTGCGGAAGCTGTATACAACATGAAATTAAATAAATCACCCGGTTTAGATGGAATTCCTATAGAATTTTACAAATGTTTTGGAAACGTATAAAACTTTATCTATATGAAAGTCTTGTAAGGTCTTTCGAAGTGGGTGAACTATCATCCTCTCAGCGGGCTTCTGTATTATCGCTTATACACAAAAAGGGACCCTAATAAATCTTGATAACTATCGTCCAATAAGTCTTACAAATTGTACTTTTAAAATTCTAGCTTTTGTATTTGCAAAGAGGCTTCAAACAATAATGAATAAACTTATAAATAAAAATCAAACTGGTTATATCAAAGGAAGATTTATAGGTGAAAATGCCAGGTTGGTTCTAGATATTTATGATTATTGTGAAGAAAATAATGAAGAAGAATTCTATTGTTTACTGATTAAAGGACAGCATTCGATTCGGTTGAATGGGATTTTTTGTTTAAAACACTTAAAAAATTTAATTTCGGAAGTAATTTCTTAAAGTGGATAAACATTTTAAATACAAAGCCATACTTTCATGTAAAAAATAATAATTGGCTGACTAGAAGGTGTAAAATGTCACGAGGCATAAGACAAGGATGTCCTGTCTCTGCTTTACTATTTATCTTTGTTATAGAAATCTTGGTACTAAAGATCAATGCGTCTGAAAGTATACAAGGATTTAATTTAGGACAAACAAATAAACTAAAATGTGTACAACATGCGGATGACTGTACGTTTCCATTAAAAATGTAGAATCATTAAAAGATGCCATAAAAATAATAGAAAATTTTAGAAGAATGTCCGGTACTAAATTGAATATAGAAAAAATAGAAGGTATCCTTTTGGGGGGCCACTGAAAAACTCGTTACAATATGTAGATGGTATACCATACTTTCACTTTTGTGGAAAAATAAAACAGCCAGAACTAGAGAAATCGGGATTCTATTATAAAATTTTATTATCAAAAAAGACTTAAAAACCAATAATGGAAGCAAAATGGTCAAAAGAATTCAAAATATCAAATGATCAGTGGAGCAATATATACACGGCTAAGATAATAAATGCATTTGACAAGCAAATAGCAGAATTTAACTATAAACTTCTACACAATCAGCTGAACTGTAATTATAATGTAAATAAATGGAATAAAGATGTTGGAAAAAAATGTATAAGTTGTAAACAAATTGAAAATATTGAACATTTAATATATGGATGTTCTGAAAAAAAATATGGGAAAAAGTATCAGGAATATTAAAGTTAAATATAACATGGAAAACAATTGTTGTAGGATTTTTTTACGAGTTCACAGACACAACAAAAATTTTCAATAATGTCATATCTTTTGTAGGATTCAAAATATATAAATAAAAAAATAAAGTGTAGACTACAAAACGAAATTCCAAATGAGAATACGCTTGTATATAATCTGAAATCATCTCTTTATTATTATTACCTTATTATAGTGAGTGCAAAAAGTGTCAAATCCAGTTACAAAATTTTGAAAACACTAGCAGACCAACTATAATTGTATTACTATTTTTTTCCTTCTCCTGATATATGTGTGTATATATATAAATTTCAAAATATATTTTGATTTATATATTTGTATAATATTGATACGAACATTACATCAATGACTGAATGTTATCTCCCCGTTTATATGAATAGTACTCTTATTTTATATTACTATTATAATATATACATGTATGCATATATATATATATATATATATATATATATATATATATATATATATATATATATATATATATATATATATATATATATATATCATGTGTTAATTCATATTTACATCTATTTATGCTTTAAAAAAGTACAATTATAAAATACTAAAGAAAAAATATATATTTTGTACATTACATATATAGATGTATGATTTACTAATCCAGGGGGCCCCAGGCACCCCAGGTGATGTATATCTAGAGAGCCTCTGCGGAGGCGGAGGTATTATTTCGAATTCAAATATATTGTGTTTAATATATATATATATATATATATATATATATATATATATATATATATATATATATATATATATATATATATAACTGTCTGGCGTTTAAGGTACATGTAAGACTTCATTTTTAACGCAAGACGCAAGAAAAAGATAGTTACATTCTACCGAAAGTCAAAGGTCTTGTTAAAATGGTTTTTTTTGGGGGGGGGGGGTGTCATTTTGAAAGGGAGGGGGTTGCAATCCCTGTAACCACCCACTGGATCCACAGGCACCTGATAAAAATTCAGGTGCCTGTGCTGGATCTGCCACTGGTGAGGTGGAGGCCTATGGGATCGCCTTTGCACAGGCATCTGAATTTCCATCAATAAGCCGTTAAATGTATGGGAAGAGAGAGAGAGATATATAGATATATACCCATCTATACATATATAGGGTATATAGATTTCTCTCTCTCTCTCTCTCTTTCTCTCTTTCCATACATTTAACGGCTTATTGATAAAAATTCAGAGGCGTTTGACCTTTGTAAATACATTTTCATCAATTGCAGCGTGGTTTCCAGAAAGTGCATTTATATTCTCAGAAAATCACTTTCGTTTTCCTTGTTTCATGTACTAACTTGGGGTCGGTAAAGGTGTATGTATACATGTATTTCAGTTCCTCCTCCCAGCACAGGGTTTTGACACAATCTGTGAAAAAAAAAATCGTATGTATAGTATAATAGGGGAGAAGGGACCTAACGCCATTATTGTTCTCCCCTATTATACTATACATACGATTTTTATTTTGTTTGCACAGATTGTGTCAAAACCCTGTGCCTCCCAGTTTCTGTTTACATAGTGTATCCAGTAGTGCATACATAGTGTTTACAAAACATCATCGAACGTACTGTGCAAGCTGATAATTTAAGGTAAAGTGCTTTTGAGCTTTGATTAACTTGCATATTAATCTGAGTAAATAACTGTTGTAGGCAGAACATATATGTTATACTAGCTAAAGTAAGTATTTTACTTGTCTCTGTTTCTTCTAAAGCATGAATATTTTGACAGAAAAGGTGTATTTTAAATAGATATCTAAAATGTCTATATTTAAACAATAATATGCGTGCTTTCTTCATGTTCTTTGGTGATTCTTGCTGGAGATGAAGGTGGCGACAATGCAGTAAAAATACATAACCCGCATTGTAGGTATTCATAACAGGTATTCCTAAAAAGGTATACCGTACCGAAAACAGTTGAGCGATAATCTTACTTAAAATTGTCTTGGTCAATGTACTAATATTTGCTGAATTTACATTATTCCAACATTATTCAAAATTTATTTTATAACAAGTTGCAATTTTTTTTACATACACACCCACACTGTAAAATCAAAAGGATGACTGCACTATGCGTCTACTAGTCTCAAACAATTTGAAACTTTCTGGCAGATTTTAAATTCACGGTAATCGGGTGGTCAAAATAGGCATGATTTGTAAAATACAAGTACACATATATGACATGCTTTAGGTTGCAGACAGTTAAAATGATCAACCTTGTAAGTGGTGGTGACAATTTTGTAAGTGAATTTATGGACTGAAGTTGTGGTTTACATTTTAGCAAATATGAATGATTATCATCTTAAGATACATCCATCAGAGATCGCAAGGAGGCGACGAGGTGGACCTAGATTGGAGGTAATCTCTTTCCACTCTCACTTATAATGTTAACTTCTCCCTTCTGAACAGTGTGAACAGCCATTCATTAGGTTCTTCACCTAAAACCAAGAAGAACTCAATGGCCAAGAATATTAAACTGAGCACATAAAGATTAGATATTTGAACCATTTTAACAAGACCTTGGACTTTTGGTAGGACGTAAACATCTATTTCTGGCATCAAAACAGTTTAAAAAGGACACTTGTTTCCAGTGATGCTGTTTCGAGTGAAAGATGCACAGATTGTGCAGTCTTAGCTCAAAAGCCAGACAATTCTTGTTGATTTCAAAGAGCCATGTCTAGTGGTCTACAATGAAATAGACAGACCTCCGTCATATTGTTGTTCGACACACTTACTCTTATTAAAATGGTTGTAAGGATAAAACTCTTTCTTTTACATGTTCAGCTTCAATATCACACATACACACAGTTACATGTTACTTTCTGGTGTATTTCATTTTTAGCTCCTCAAGTTGAAGTTTTGCGTGATCGAGGCAATCGAGAATAGAATTGACTCCAGAACAAATTCGCCTTACAGTTACACCACAGTATTAACCTCAGGGGGACGGGTGTATGGTCTTGGAATTGATCCATCTCAAGTTGAACGAATTCAAAAAGATAAATGCTACAGAATCCATACCCCAACCCCAATCAATGGAATTTTTCATTTGGAGAAGAATACAAAGGTATTATCATAAGCTGTAAAATTTATTTACACTGTTACCATCTGATAATGATTTTTTTTATCTTTACTAGCAAGAAAAAATATTCTTTATCACAGGGCAGTTAATGGCGGTTAATACATGTACATGTATGTTATCAATGTGTAGATTATTTGCTGATGACAATTCGCTTCAATATTCTTCAAACAACATACTTGAGATTGAATGTATTATAAATAATGATTTAAAAAATTAAATTGAGTCCAAAAGTTGGCTTCTCAAATTTGCGATATAGGGCCTTTTCCCTATTCTTTTCATGTGTCAATTAAGTGAAAAAAAATATTTACTACTTGGTGGATTGGATCCAGCGACCACAAAATCAAAAAACCCTCCTCGAAAAGACGTTACCACTAGGCCACGCATCAAACATTTTAAAAGATGTATTTTCAATATATGGCTATATACGGAATTGTTTTAGAAAAGACCCTATTAATTGAACTTTTTGTATAATTTTCAGTACGAAGACCACGTTAAACCAAAACTAATTACTATAATACCTGTAGAACATAATTTTAATCGGATTTCTTTGGTTTAGAGTGGTTCAAATAGTCAAATATCCATTTTTTTTTATCGTATATACTAACTACTTTCCTATGTATTCCTAACAAAACCTGAATATGTTAATGATGCCGTGTAAGATAATTAAGACTCGATCTTTCAGCATGGTAATTGTGTTATTTGCGTTTCTTTGAATATATTTTAACTAAATATTGCATAATATTGAAACTGTTCGATGTTTGCAAAAGTGCTATGTTTTAGGCAAAATCGTTTATTAAGTGCGCTAATACCTCAAAAACAAAGGTTGCTTTTTATACTAAGAAGCATAACTCTGTTTTACCTAAATTATTTCTTGAAGGCGATAGACTAGAGTTTGTCCCGACTAATCGCCATTAAGGACTTTTATTATCAAAAAATCTCAGCTGGTCTGAATACATTGATGGTATTGTAAACTCTGCATGCAAAAAATTAGGACTTTAAAAAAAACTTAAGTATAAAATGGGTGGAGAACATCTTTCTAAATTATGTATTTCATTTATTAGACCTACCCTTGAATATGCTTCAATTGTGTGGGATGGCTGTTCTGTGCATGAAGCAGACAAACTTGAAAAGGTTTAATTGTGTGCTCCTCGAATTGTCACTGGGTTGCCAATTTTTGTATTAAAGGAAGCGCTTTATTTAGAAACAGGGTGGGAATTTTACAAACCAGACGCTACATCGCTAAGATGAAAACTATGTTTCAAGTTTAACATTGGGACTTTGCCTGACCATTTATTCGATATTACATGTATTCCTAGCAAGCGGGAAAATATATAACAATACAACACACGAAACAAGGATCAGTTTAATGTTCCTAAGTGTAGCTGTTAGCTTTACAAAAAATCATTTGTACCCAATGCTGTCAATCAGTGGAATTCACTAAATATAGAAGCCAGAACAGCCACCTCAATTTATTTTGCAAAGATATTTCTAACGTTACGAAACCCCCTATTTATTTTTCTTTTGGTGAAAGGTGTACCAACATACGGTAATTCATACACAAATGAGACAAAACTGTGAATTGAATTATATGATCTGTGTAAACGTAATACATGTATTATAAATAATCCGTTGTGTTTATGTGGTCAAACAGAAGGTGTGTATCATTTCTTTTCTTTTTTCTTGTAAAAACTACTCTAGAGCGAGAAACAACATGTTTGATCAATTATTTATGCTAGAATTAGTCAATATTGATACTAAATTACTTTTATATGGCAACAACAGCCTACCTTTACATATTAACAAAAACATTTTTGCTTCAGTCTGTGCAAAAGTTTATAGACGAATCTTTGAGATTCACATAATTGTTCTTTGTGTATATCAATATTTTAATATATTTTCTTTTGTTCTAAATTTATATGCATGGCAATTATTGTTATATTTAAGGAGAAGACCTATATAGTAAGTTGTTAGAACTTGTTTCTGATTCTTCTGAGTAATCAATAAAATATGTTCAAAACAAAACAGTGCATTCAAGCAGATACGGATTAACTGTGGTACAGTTAGTAAGACACATAAAATATTTTTAAAGAATATGGGCAAAAATTATCTTGTGTCCACAACATTATATAAATAATGCCTGTTTGGGAGGTAAAACTTGAATTTGACATCCCGAGAAAACTATTGTCAACCAACACGAAGCGGAGGTTAACAATGGTTTTCTCAGGGTTTCAATTTCAACTGCTACCCTCCCAAATAGGCACTATTTATTTATTATACTGAATGTCTTAATTTTAGAGAAAATTTTACTGCTTTTATATAGAAATGACGTGAATTCTACGGTGAACCGTACTTGCATAATTTTTTTTAAATGCTGAAAGCTGATTGGTTTAGACATAGTATTACCGTCAGCATTAGCAATACACTTGGCAACGGGTAACACAACGAATTGTTACATGCGCGTACCGTTTGCCGTTGATTTCACTTCATTTATATATTTTACGGAAGCCCGTTGGTGCCACATAGGAAAAATATTTTATCTGGCAGCCGCCACTTATTATCAGGCGGCCGCCACATAATTTATCTGGCGACCGCCACATAAATTATTTTGCAAAACGTGAGTGTAAGTGTATTTATATTTGGTTGAGAAGATGGATGTTGACACGGTCGTTGCTCTGTATTTTCATATGGTGTTTATCTACAACGAAATGTGTAAACACCACTAAATAAACATGTCGAAAGCTAGATTGCATGCATGATTATTTTCATTCGAAGAATGGAATAAAATGCAAGCTATACTTGTCATGCCCCTTATTTTGTTATGTTATATATATCTTGTAGTCATATTTTAAAAACTCTTAGGAATTTTGAAGTATTTAAATTAAGTAATTCCTGTGTTTCTGTTGTTTGGGATTTTTTTTACCAATGTGTTCTCAATTTGGTATGCTGACCATCAGTCATGTCATTCATATAAAGTCTCTTTAATGACCATACGGGTTTTTTTTTTACCCAGAGAGACTGTGGCTGATCACTATCTTTTTAATGTACTGCCTTTCATTTGATTTGGAATAAGAGTTTAATTGACAACACTAGTCCTGCAGTTAAACAGTTTCATTTATATGGTCACGAATGCTAGTACACACTTATCCTAGTTTATCCTTATAAAGTCATAGCAGGATCCGCTCTCGTGTTAATATTGCCTGTACTAGCTGTTGTGGTCAATAAAACTGACTTTCTTTAATCTACGTTGGTAAATTCTTATACCAAAATTAAAACATATAGAAGGCAGTGCATTCCTTTACTTATAAATGTTTACATAACGTACATTCCTCCCAAGTTAAGGTTTTTTAATGTTAAGATTTCCTGAACGGGTGTTAAGTTCAGTTTTAAAAGTTTAGAAACAACCCTGAAATACAATGTTTAATAACACACATGTATAATACAAGGCACAAAGTAATATCTAAATCATTTTAGATTTCAACAAAGTCTACTATACATTCCACTCTACCAGTTTTTTTCAAAATTTAAGCTCTGTAATTGATATTTGGTGTCAAGTTTCAGAAATTATTAATATAACTTATGAATTAGAGTGTATCCACAACTCCCTAAAAAGCTCCCATTTAAACATGCACGCGCATCAGGAAGACAGGTTTTATTTGACGGCCGCCAGATAATTATGTGGCGGCCGCCAGAAAAGTATGTAGCGGCCGCCAGATAATAAGTGGCGGCCGCCAGATAAAATATTTTCCTACGTGGCACCAACGGGCTCCGTACATAATTATCTTGCATGTCAGCATAATTATCTTGCATGTTGACATGTTTGATAGAAAAACAACTTGCACACAAGGGGCAGAGATATGCCACCATACTATTTATATAGTGTGCACAAGATAACTATTTCCCTTATCCTTTGAAAATAAAAATATTCATGTGTTCTAAATGTACCACCATAGATACTGGAAACACACACAATGAACATTTTTTTTCATCAACAGATGGAGGAGATAAAAAAGTTCGCTGTAACACCGGAGAAAATCCAAGAAGCACTGTATCCTTCCTGCAAGAAGGTTTCTGATCTGACAGAGGAAAAGTTGATTGCTATTGCCATACGTACAAGATTGTCAGTGCAGGGATATGTGCAGTCGGTAGCCTATCAGTCTTGCTCTATTGTCTGTCTGTCTGTGCTTCTATCTGTCCATCCACCTACCTTAACTTGTCCGTCAATCTAGCTTCATTTAAATTGCTACCATACTCGTTGATTATCTCAGGGCAAAAAATGAGATGATCAGTATATTATTCTACATGATCATTTCATTTCCATTTCAATGACTAGGTTAGTAAAATCTATGATGAAGACCGAAATCCAAAAAGAACTCTGATTCTGAAGGAGAAAAGGGATGGTGGTCGTTCAGCATTCATGTCCATTAGATTATGGAGGGAGAAAACAGATATAAATCCTAAAGTGGGATCCCTGGTTCAAGTTCTGTCCCTGAAGCTTGCTGATTACAAGGACAGCAGAGAAATCCACTCCACCCCCTCCACAGTACTCCGAGAGGTGTCGGAGGAACAGCCCCTCACACAGACAGACACACAGGCAGTCAGCCAATAAATTCACACCAACAAATCTGATTTTCTGTAAAGCAGTATAGGGAAGATATAGAAAAAAAATTTCCGCTTCATTTACCCCCATTTCTACAAGTGTATACTATTGAACTCAAAACTTAACATTCTCTGTAGGTCCTTGTCAGTGTGTTTATATTTTCATCTGTCTGTAAGTAGAGGATGTGCAGTGCATGTGACCTTAAACCAAGATCAAAGTTGACCTTAAAAAAATTCTATAGATCAAAGGTCAAGGTTGAAAAATCTAGCTGTGCACATGGATTTGCAGTGACCTTATGAGGTAATTCAATTTCTAGTTCAAATGTCAAGGTAAAAAAAAATCTATTTATATCAGTCTTGTTATAGAACTACACTATTCTCTTTTGAGAAGGTGACATAGCCTACATCCATGGATGTAGGCTATGCCTGTCCACCTCTCAAAAGAGAATAAGAACTACACATGTACATGCACCTCACATCTCAATGGCTTTTGCTTAAAGCAGGGGTTTTTCAGGCGGTCACTCTATCAACAATGTCTTGTCAATTCATCTGTTTATTACTGTTGTTTAGCTGCGTTTGTGAATTTTTCTGTTATATATTTCATAATAAAAAGAATAATAATATGTGCATTACTGAATTTCATACATGTATTTGAATGCACTTGAATTAGTGCAATTGTTTAAATATTATAGATACAGGTAAGTACGTATTTATTGCATCCACTTCTTGTCTTATTGTTATTCATTAAAAACGTCAACAAATATACTTTTTATGCCTCTGTATGCCTGCCCGTCTAATGAAATTAAAGTACAGTATGCAATCCATATTTACATTGTCCATTTTTTGGAATTTTGTGTCTCAAACATCAATAAAACCACCTTCCAAAGTCAAGGGTTTCTGAACAACTCTGTGCTACATGCCGGTAAACTTTATTACAAGAGGCCCAGGGGCCACATCGCTCACCTGAGCAACAATAGCCAACAAAAGCTTTAAACCATCTTTATAGTATCAAATACAAAATATCTAAACAACTTAGTAGAGTATATCTTGATTTTAAATGATTTAAAATTTTTCTCAACATATTCTTAAGTTAAACATTGAGCTCGTTTTGTTGTTTCAGATTTTGAGACTAAGGTCTTTAAAGATATACTAGCGGAAAAAAGAAACTGTGCATTATAAATTTAGTATAATTTTTCTATATCTATTGTTTGTATTTATAAAATTTAAACAATCGATAATGGTATTGTTTTTGACAATATTGGATGGTAACCGTCCGGGTGCACTGACTTTTTCATGATTAGTGAGCACCTGTTGTTTATTGAAGAATTTGTACGCACGAGTTTTACGGGCCAATACTGTTTGGAATAAGAACTGTACAGGATTTGTTTAAACTTTTTTGTTAAGGAAATCACTTTGGTTTCAACATTTACCCTTATGTCATGCCTCGACTCAACGAAAACCAACGTAATCGTGCTGTTGGGATGCTGCAAGCTGGAATGGCACAGAATACTGTAGCAATACACTTTGGAAATCACCGGAACACCATCCAGTTATTATGGAGACGTTTTCAACAATCTGGCAACACCCAGGATCGACCGCGCTCTGGGCGACCTCGTGTGACGTCGCGTCAACAGGACAACCACATTAGACTTGTGCATCTGAGAAATCGTTTCCAGACAGCAAGTTTGACTGCCCGAAGCATTCCAGTGCTTCGACCAATTAGTCCAAGAACTGTGCGTAATCGTCTGCGCGAGCAAAACATCAGACCAAGACGTCCAGCGGTGCGCCCAGTACTGCTTCAACGTCATCGTATCGCCAGACTAGCGTGGTGCACACGACATCTGCGATTCAGAATACAGGACTGGGCCAATATTCTGTTCACTGATGAATCCAGATTTCATTTGGATAGCAGTGACGGCCGTTGTAGGGTGTATCGTCGCGTTGGGGAGCGTTACCAGGATGCTTGTGTTGTGCAACGTCGACAATTTGGTGGAGGTACATGTAGTGTTATGGTGTGGGGTGGAATATCAGCACGTGGAAGGACCCCTCTACAAATTGTCAATGGAAATCTCACCGGCGTACGCTATCGAGATGAAATTATTCAGCGTCATGTGATACCCTTCATACAGAGACATCAAAATCACATCACTCTGCAGCAAGACAACGCAAGGCCACACGTTGCACGTGTAGTCAGGGACTTGTTTGTTCAACAGAATGTCGATGTCTTGCCTTGGCCAGCTGTTTCCCCCGATTTGTCACCGATCGAGCACGTCTGGGATGAAATGGAAAGACGTTTACGCCGTTTACCAAATCAGCCAGTGACATTGGCTGATTTAGGCCAGGCTTTAACCAACATCTGGAACATCCCTCAAGCATTTCTGAACACTTTAGTGGCATCAATGAGTCGTCGCTGTCAAGCATGCGTGAACGCAAATGGTGGTCACACCCCAGATAGCAGGACGTCATTGGACCTTTGTTGGGCCAACAATGCTCCTTATGTTGGGCCACCGTATGCATTTAACATTGGGCCAGCGGCAATTTGCTCATCGGCCCTTAATCAGACCAACTTGTTGGCTTATTGTTGGGCCAATGTAACAGACAATATTGGGCCATTGTTGGGCCACTGTATTCTTTTAATATTGGGCAAACGTCACTTTTGTACGGTTGGGCCATTGTAAGCAATTAACATTGGGCCAACCGCAATTTGCTCATCGGCACTTAATCGGACCAACTTGTTGTCTTATTATTGGGCCAATGAAACGAACAATATTGGGCCATTGTTAAACCACTGTATTCTTTCAATATAAGACAAAAAATACCTGAGCAAAAAGAAAAGAGCAAAATATAATTCAATTGTAACATATTTTATTGCTTATGAATGCACTTCATGAAGAAAACATTTATAAAAAAAAACGAGAAGTTAATGCTCACTTGTAGTAATACATGTATGGTGTTATCCCTGCTCTGATGTGAATGCACAAGTTCAGTAAAGTTAAGATATCAATAAGCAGGTCTAAAAAACAAAGAGGGTAAACCACAGGTATGCCATAGTATTTTTTAGCACTGCCACTTTCCATCTGCTCCCTCTCCCGAGTCTCATTCTCCCTTCTTTTCTTCTCTGCGGTAGTGCCCGTTACTTCCTTCCCCCTCTCTTTGGCATATCTTTCCCATTGATATGATATTGTGTTTATAGAATCCGCCGTTGCTCTGTATTTTCGAACAATCTATAAAACTGTAGTATTTAGTATTAAAAACATTCGTTACTTTTCTCAGTAAAGAGTAAACATACATTACGATTAAATTAATAAGTACATGTATATCAGTATATGTTTAAGCTTTTAAATAAGAATTTAACAAGAATAACAAGTCATTGAGTTTACATCATTCTTGCTAAAGTAAAGATGTTAATACTAAAATAACTGGTAAGTAACCTTTTATATTCTACTTACTTTCAATGACTGTCCTTTAAGACAATCCTTGGAAGAACAGTTTTTTCCCTTTCTCGTAAATACTTACGATTTGGATGCAGATATGCAAGGTATCGGTCTCATTACTCTCATGTTAAATGAAAAATGGCGCAGGTACATGTACGATATTACGAAAAGTAGCCCGGATGTTGTTTACCCATGATGCTTAGCCAGATTCATGACATTGGGCCAACCCATGGCCGATGTCAACCCCGCAACAAATACTCTCTCTCTAACTACAAGAGTTTTATGATATTATGCCAACAGTTAGTTCAACATTGGCCCCATAATACATAACCAACTATCAATATTTCATGTTGGACCACCCTTGGTCAAATAAAGATAACCCAACGGCGATAATACAACCATATTGTGAGATTGGGCCAACGATGTGCTGCTATCTGGGACGCGTTATTAATTTTGTTAATTCAATTTCAAATAACACTGACTTTCGAGTGTGCTGAAATTGACGTTATTCGATGTTGACATTAATGTGTTATGAGATGTTGTTACGAATACATGTGTTAACAGTATTACAAAAAACAAAATTTGTTCATTGTAATTTTAAAATGTTTTTTCATATATTAAATAATGCACAGTTTCTTTTTTCCGCTAGTATATTTCTCCATTTATTCCAATGTGAAAATTCAACCCCTGCCATTGAGGCTCCATCCTACCCCCGGATCATGATTTGGACAAACTTGAATCAAAACTACCCAAGGATGAGTCCACACAAGGTTCAGTCTTTTTGGCCAAATGGTTTTGAGAAGATTCTTCTCTATTTATTCCTATGAATTCCATGCCATTGTGGCTCCACCTTATCCCCCTGGGATAATGATTTGAAAAAACTTGAATCTACACTACCTGAGGATACTTTCACACATGTAGCAGCTTTCTGGCTAATTGGTTTTTTATAAGAGGATTTTTAATAAAGTTTTTTTATCTTTATATTCCTATGTACAAATTTAAGCCCTCTTCCATCCCCTATGGTTCATTATTTTAACAAACTTGAATCCACACTACCTGAGGATGATTCAACACAAGTTACAGCTTTTCTGGCTAAATGGGTTTTGAGAAGATTTTAACTCTTTATATTCCTGGCCCTACCCTATCCCTGGGTATCATGATTTGAACAAACTTGTATCTAATCTACCTAAATTTGCTTCCACAAAAGTTTCAGCTTTTCTGGCCAATTGGTTTTTAAGATTTTTAAAGATTTTTTGCTATATTTTCCCACATAAAAATTTTACCCCCATTGTAGCCCAACCCTACCCCTGGGAACCATGATCTGAACAAACTTGAATCTACATTACCTGGGGTTTGCTTCCACACAAGTTTCAGCTTTTCTGGCCAAATGGTTTTTGATAAGATTTTTGAAAATTGCCAACAAATTTTCAATTATTTAATAATCTCCCCTTTAAAGAGGACATGGTCCTTCATTTGAACAAACCTGAATCCCCTTCATCCAAACATTCTTTGTGTCAAGTTTGGTTAAGACTGATGAAATACACAACAAGAAAAGTCCTCTGCATTTTTTATACAAGTTTCTTAAATAAGCTGGAACACAAAAGTGTGATGTCTAGGAGCCGATCAATGTAAATACAAAATCCCGTAGTGAAACATTTGCTCAGTCTGTTTATGATGCCTTATGAAAGGCCTAAGCTGTTATAATAAAATAAAAAACATGCACTATTTAATTATCATTCAGAGCTGACAAAAAGCTTTATTCAAAATGGAAATTCATATTTATAATTCAACAAGTAACTTTTTAATAAAAGGCAAAAACTGGTACAAGTTTGAAAGACAAATAATTTGCTTGGTGCAAAAGATATATATGCATACAAGTAGACAATGTCATAGCATATTTTGGGAGGAAAGGTTTTCAATAAGATTTATTTACATTTTTTATCACAACAAAATTACACTGTAACATTTTCATTCATGTATATTGCAAAGATAAAATGCAGTTTAATACTATTATCAGCACTTTAAAAAATTCTGAAAGAAATACCTATACATGTATAACTAATAATTATATACATGGTTATTACAAGTACATGTATATTATACTAAACAATTTTCATAAACAATTGGAACATCTGTATAAAAGTAAAAAATGAGGTAAATCCATAACTTCTTACATGCACAGTATTAAGGGTGTGTATAATAAATGTACACTACTGTATATTCTAAATGCAGTGGAACTCTAATATACCGTACGTAAGGACCGAATTTCTGAGAAACTAAAAAAAAAAGACCATATTGAATAATTCACTAAAGTTTTATAAAACAGCTCAGAGAATGAAATTAAAATATGTTTCTTTTCAGCAGAGACACATTTCAATGAAGTTACATAAAACTGCACTTAAAAACTATAAAACTAAAAACATGATTTGGAAAAACTTGAGGAAGAGGTATAACTGTATTGCATCCTCTTCCAAAAGTTAGTAAAATCAAATTTTTAACATTTTAATACAAAAGTAATTTCTTTCAAGATCCAATTTAAAAAGTAAGAAGCCATTGTTTTAGATGTTGTGAATTTAGCTGTCATTATTTCAAAACATGAAATTCATTAATATAAATCTTCAACAGGAACTATCATGGAATCTTAATTTTAGTTCTTATTGCCATTAACTCATTGTAACTATTATTGGCAAGTTTCACTACATCTGATATTTACTTGTTCATCAGTACATGTATTACTAATAGAGAGTATTACATCTTGTTGGCCATTACCTATTGTAATTCTTCAAGTACCACTTGATTACGGTATTAATGCATGCAAAGTACCAATTACATAGATAGTACTTATTCCACAACCTAATATGTATATTTTATTATATTATATATAATTCATCTTATTATAATGGTTGTGCTTAATATATATACTACATGTAGTACATGTAAATAACTATAAGTTTATCAGGGATAATTGGTAAATTAGTGTTAACCTAGCCAAGAGGCAACCAACAAGAGGGATTGAAAAAGTTTTCATTTACCAGTAGTTTTGATAGCAAAAACTGAGTTGTACATCCCTATTTAGCGAACAATAATTGCACATGAAAATGCTGAAACTTTACTCAAAGGTTCAAGATTTTGTGGTGAAAGCTGACAAAAGCAATTCTTTTTCACAAAGTAGCATAAACCACAACAACAACATATGAGAGTACAATAAGAAGGAAAAAAGTTATACATGTATACAGTACAAACCAGCTGTATAGTTGTACAATGTACATGTATATGTATTGCACAATTTATAAGGTTCACTGACCCTCTCCTAAGAGAAATAACTCTCACTGGAATCATTTCTTTTTTTCCCCAAATGCAATTAAGTTTTGTCCCTTAAAACTGAAACTGTGATTTTTTCAGTAATCATTTTGATATTATATGAGTATTGTAGGATTGATGAACCTCAATATCTGAAGCTCTTACTCATAAATGTCTTAATTTCACTTGGGATAATACCGGTAATTCATTGTGTGTTTCTCTTAGAATTTCATCCTTCCACTTTCTTAACTGGCAAGAGAGCTACCATATTCCATTTACCAATTCATCATGTTCAAGTCGTGTTTCAGTCACATTTCTTTCACTGTCTTTGAGAACCTGATATCATCAAACTGAATCCATACATCACTTTATGTAAATTCATTTATAGACTGACCAAAGTAGAAATGATATGGCAGAAGACTAGTTCCTCAGTAACTAACTGGTTCTTTTCAATATTCCCCTGATACAAATGTTCGGATCACCTTTGGGACTCTGGCATCAAATCCTGAAACATCCAGCATGTTTTCATCCTCAAGATTTGCAAATTTCATGTTGGAATTTGTTAAACCAACAGTTACTAGTCTGCAAAAGTAAAACAAAAACAATTGTAAAGAAAAAAGAAGATGACAGAAGAAGAACTCATACACTATAAAGAAATTCTATCTACTTGTTTAACCATGCAAACCATCTTTTGATTGCAACAACTCTAAATAATCCAAAACAAGTACAAACAGTGTTTATCAAGGACCCTTGCAAGAAATATTCACAAATCTTTCAAAAATCTTACAAAATTCTGTCTCAAACAAATTATGGTTTGCATACGGTACTTTTTGGTATTAAGTAGAATGATGATAATTGAATTTTGTCTAAATATTAAGAAAATTATTATAAGTATACATGTATTTGAAATTACAATTGTTAATTGAATTTGTATGAGAACTGGTAAATAACAGTCTACTTTGGTGGGATCTGTCAAAACGGTTTACTTTGTGTTTGGCAGATTTCGGTCCTTTCTATACTGTGCAATGGCTTCTCCTAAATTTCTAGAGCCAGTACTTCTATTGGCATCAGTGACTATAATGAAGACATCTACATCTTTCTTTTGGTCGGTAGCCCACTGAATGGGAGCAACCAGGTCACATGGGTCTGGAGGTACCTGTATAAATGATAAAAAAAAATTTGTTTAGTCAGTTGTTTAGTCAACGCCCAAATTGTATTCCGAGTTCTCCCATGCGAGTGAACACAAAAACTTTGATTTGTACATAGGTAAACTGTCAATGGGAACAATAAACTTGCTTTTGTCTCCGGACAGTCGGTAGATAGATAAAAAAATCTTTTGTCGGCAATGCTTTATTGTTGTCAGTAAACAAGTTAGAGTTATCTGCCTTTGAATTTAACATAGTGACCGTGATACCACCAGAAGAGTTTCAAAACTAAACACGAGAGAAATACCAGTATTTCAATCATTACCTCTATAATCATAAGATCCTGTGGACTTACCCCTACAATGATAAAATCCTATGTACTTACCCCTACCAATCATTAAATCCTGTGGACTTACCTCTACAATCATAAGATCCTGTGGACTTACCCCTACCAAACATTAAATCCTGTGGACTTTCTCCTACCAATCATTAAATCCTGTGGACTTACCCCTACCAATCATTAAATCCTGTGGACTTTCTCCTACCAATCATTGAATCCTGTGGACTTACCCCTACCAATCATCAAATTCTGTGGATTTACCCTACCAATCATTAAATCCTGTGGACTTACCCCTACCAATCATTAAATCTTGTGGACTTAACCCTACCAATCATCAAATCCTGTGAACTTACCCCATAAAATATGTCCTGTTCCTCCTCCTCATCATCTACCTCTGGTTTGGGTTGATTTTCCTCCTACAAAATTTGGTCATATTTACTCATAATTGTTTTCATTAATAGTCAATTTTGAGTTTCAATTGTTGAAAAGAAAAATATCATAAAACATTAAAGCCCTTCAATGTGACTTTTTAGGTCATCTGAGTCACTCAGGTGACCTATTGCAATTGGTCGTCGTGCGTCCAATTTTGAAATTCAAGGTCCCTGGGACAGGGGTTCAGGCCCTAGGGCGGGGCCAATATGGTCATATAGTTAAAATATATTAAATCTTAAAAAATCTTCTTAACTCCCATTAATGAGAAAAACTAAATGCATGGTTATGATGTACATGAAGCCCTTTACCTAAATTGTGAAATTCATGGTTTCCAGGTCAGGGGTTCAGGCGCTAGGGCGGGGCAAATATGGCCACATAGTGAAAATGTATTGATTTAATATTGTTTTCTGTACTATCACAGTCGTTGGAGAAAAAGTCATGCATTGTTATTATGTTCATAATTAATGTCCTGATGTTAAATTGTGACTTTCACTGCCCAGGCCATGGGACAGAAGTTGAGGCTTTTTATCGGGTATGGGGTGGGTGGGGGTGATAAATACGACTATATATTGAACATGTATTTTTACTTAGGGTAATTGCTGTTTGTCATCCATAACAATTTTAACTTCATCCTAAAAACAACATGGTTAATTGTCACTTGGCAATATTGAATTAAATATGTGTTCTATTTTAGGAAATCTACTTTCATATCCAGTGCATTTTATACTTGTAGAAAAAGCTGTATGCATTTTGTATGCAGTATATTAAATGAAACTGTGAATATTATCAAAAGTTATCAAAAAATATTAAAGGCCTGCAGGTATCTTATTTATTAAAGTTTACAATTTTTTGCCCATGGAACTAAGGTATAGATAATCTGAGATTCCTCTGACTCTTGGACCCCCCCCCCATAAATAAAAACATTTTTATGAATTAATGTTTTTCAAACATCAAAAAATAAAAGTGGGATAACAGTCAGAGGAATCTCAAATAAGGGTTTAGACTTCCAAATGAAGCTTAATATGCAAACATGAGACTCTGACATGTAAATCTAAGGGCTATGGTACTCAGGTGACTGTCAAGGCCTGTGGGCCTCTTGTTGTTTATCTTTGGTCTTACTGCCCTACTAATAGACACA
This sequence comes from Magallana ariakensis, assembly GCA_020458035.1. NCBI lineage: Eukaryota > Metazoa > Mollusca > Bivalvia > Ostreida > Ostreidae > Magallana > Magallana ariakensis. The sequence goes on along the minus strand of CM035815.1, from coordinate 18,804,840 downwards.
TACATCAGTAAACATCATTTGTATAGGAGAAAGCAGTGTATAGGATACTCCTTAACACAAACTAATCAGACCTTAAACATATTAACCTTTATGAAACAATTCATTAAACAGATCTGGAGTGGATATCATTTGTACTGGAGTACATTCATTAGCCTCCATCAGGATAAGTAAAATACATGTACCATACATGGACACCTAATAAATGATACAACATTACCATCAAAGGACTCTGTCAGGTCTAATACAGTGTACAGTTATACAAATTGATCACCTTCTTCTCATCTGCTTTCTTCACTTGTTCAGCCACCTCACTACAGATGTCATTCAGTTTGGTATCCTTGGCAACCTTCAGTGGTGTGATGGTGTCGGTAAAGAATAAAACGTCGGTTTTCTCCTCCTCCCGAGTCATTAACATGGCAACCCCAGCAGCAGCAGTTGTCGTTGACAATGCCATCGTACCTCGTACTGATGATTTGTTTTTGTTGACCCCAACACGAATTCCAACTACACAACGTTTATTTGACGAATTCAAATTATTCTGAAAAATGAATTATAAAATCATTTCATATTTGTAGAAAAATAATTTATAGCTGAGCATGAATTGTAGTAAAACAAAGTGAATTTTCTTTGTTCACTATATTTATTTAAATCCTCCATTTTACTCTTCAGACTTCTATTGAGCTTTTATTTGGTGTGGGTGTGTGTGTGTGTATTTAATATTTTAATATAGAGTATTATAATGTATATGTATAAAAATCAGAGCAATGTACATTTTTGTATTGGAGTTATCATTATATATACATTGCCTATACAGGCCGCACAGCCCAGTCTGACGTTGAGTTGAAACGACGTTTCTATAACGTCGTAGTCCTGGGTTTACCTGAGAGTAATATGCCGCATTCACCGTTTGGTCAGAGGGTACAATTGCATACTCTATCAAAATATCGCCTGTGCCACTTGTGGATAATTAAACTCGAACTATTTCGATGTTTTTCCTGTTTCCTCCATCTTTTGTTTTGTTTATATCGGTGTTTTACGTCAGTCGACACAATTTTATGATGGCGCGCTGTTCCATGCGGTCAGCTGATGTTGCTTTTTCAGGCGTTTTTAAAGACATGTTCTTGACGTAATTTCTTTTAAAAGTCCTCTGCTAGTTTTAAAATATCTTTAAATGACGTATAAAAATGATGTACACCATACATACTACACCACAATAAAGGATTATGAAGTTTTGACATGTTTTATAAAAACTATAAATATTCATATCTAAAAACTCAATTACAAAGTTTGGACAGTTTTTATGCTGGGCCGTGCGTACTTTCAGCGACCCATTGATACAATAAAATTTTAGTTTATTCCTATGGAAAACATTCAAAACCACTTTAGTTTGATTTGAAATTTTATGACAAAGATTTATATATACAATATGTATATATAAACCCATTTAAAATGACAAAAACGCGATTGTCCACGAACTTTTTGGACAACCCTCGTATATATATATATATTTTAGTTAAATGCATTTAGATTTCACTTAAATGTATGGACATTTCAAACCTATTCCATTTATATTTTTTTATGTTGACTTAAAAATAAATACATATACATGTAGTGTCAAACCTGCCAATTTTAAGTTGTAGATGAGGAAACTTTTCTGATTTAAAATAAATTAAGTTAGGAAATTTTGAAGGACAACATCAATTCTTTTTATAATGATATGGAGTTGGAGTCAGATGGAGAAAAATAAGGGTTCCAAGTGATGTTGTATCAGAATAAAATAATTGATAAAGTGTCTTAAACTGATTTATATGCTTTTTTTTAAAAATCAATCGTTATAAAAGGAGATGTCATTATATGGAGGCAGCTAGGCTGTTGCACTGGATAATTTCTGTATGAGTTTTCAAGTTGTAGTGTCATTATAATATATTGAGTCAATTTCTCTTTCTTTTATTTGATTTTCATTTATTTTCTCCACCTAGATTTTATAAAATTGTTCTTGCTTCATTAAAGACTAATAATGTAAGACTTGTACCTTAAGCGAGTATTCAAGAGCTTTTTCCAAGGCTTTGGTCACTTTCTCGTTGTGCTGCCATGATGTTGGTTTTTTCTTGCCCTCTTTGTAGAAGCTACCGGCAATGATTATCTCAAATGGTTGGACACTGAAGTTAAGAATGTAAATTCTTATAACCACAACCTGCCCCTGTACATGGATGTAAATGTAGGAGAGAAACATTAATAATGGCTGTCAAAAGTTCAATGAGATTTGTGCAACTTCATGAAAATTGTAATTTACTTACTTCTGTTCTTTCAGCAAAGCTTCATTCAAAAGCTTGTCTATGACAAACTGGCTTCCTTCAAAGGATTCGTCCAGATATCCAATGTTGGCCAGCTGTCCAATGTGATCCAGAGTATTCTGAATTGTCATGTCTTTCAATAAGGCTGTCCATATCTACAAACAGATTTCATACTTTAATTTCGTTTGTATAGTATGAAACTGATGAAAATGAGATACATTATATACATGTACCTTCATAAATAATTGTCATCTTTGCATAGAAGTCAAGAATCCCTGGAAGCAATTGGAAGGGGTGGTGAGGATGTGGGGAGCAATTGCTGATTTGGTAAAATTGATTACCTTAATCCCTTGCACCACCCCCTTAAAAATCTGGCTTATATGAAACAATGACACTACACACAAACACACAGTTATAAACATAGTGCTCTCACCTCCTTTTGCTTGAGCAATTTAGTACACAAGTGGTCTTTTTTCAGGTGATGTTCTTCCACAAGTTTGGCGACTTGTTGCACGTCGTCACTGTGTTTGGCAGTGTCTACAGCAGAGAAAAACTCCAAGAGTTTCTGAACACTTTCCTTCTCTGACTTTCCAAAAGATTTCTTGGTTTCAACCAGGCCAAGGACTAGATACTTAAAAATGAGGTCCATTTCTATAAAATTCAAATAGAAAACAAACATTAAGAATTTTGATTTGATTACAAAGCCATGCATATGCTATGTACCAGTATTATTGTAAGATCTACTGAGCATTTTCTTCTCTATTTCTTATAACAAGAGGCCCATGGGCCACATCGCTCACCTGAGCAACAATAGACATGTTAAAACCAGCTTTAATTAAGGAGTCATATACAAAATATCTAAACTACATGTATGTCGTATTATAAGTCGTGTTCAAAAAAAATTCCCCTGCATATTCTGATGTTTATCATTGAGCCCTTTTGTAACAGGATGATTTTACAGTCATATCACATATTGGGCATTGCAGTTCTCGAGAAGATCTTAAACACTTGTTTACATATGGATTACAAGGTTAGCTTTTTAAAAAGCTAAGAAAGTCAGCCAGCGGAATTTTAATTTTAGGACAAAAGTGAATACACAATCTATTAAAAAAACAAGATAAATAGTTTCCAGAACAATAATAATATGCGGGTGCACATTTAGTTTGCACCCTTATTTTTATGACTGTACATGTAGGTGAAAAGATAAACATGTAGCGGTGTACATACAGTGTATATATGACTACAAACCTACTTAATACTTAAAGTTGTAACTTTGCAGACAATAGCCTTCTGAATTTCATGGTCTCGTCGCAAACCACTATCAATATATTTACTCCCCAATCTCAGTAAGATAGTCAGGAAGATATACATGTAGTAGACTGTGGCTGCAGACGATTCCCATTGACAGACTTCCAATACAGCGATGCGCAGTTTGACCGAATAACTGATCAGTTTCATAACTTTTCTCTATTTTCTTTTTTCTTACACGAACTGTCTAATTCCTTCCCAGAATTCCAATTAACGCAAGCGCAATTGAAGTTTCATCCCATGGGCTGACTAATAAACCTACATCAAACTTTGAACCCCTTGTGAGGCCCAAGAATTGTCATGGGGCCAGAGTCTAAACAATTGTAAAGACAATCAACAATATGTTAAAATGCTTGCATATATGTAAAACCATACATAATAACATTTGAGTTTTTGTAAATAATTTAAATTTTTTCCTTTGTAAAATTGGAGATCCCCCCCACTCCATGTGGCCCAACCCTAATCTTGAAGATTGTGATTTAGACAAATTTAATCTACACTATCTGAACTGACTATTAAAGCTCTCTCTAGGTGAATTGTATTTTAGAAGATGATCTTTAAAAAATTTTCCCTATATATTCCTATGTAAAAAAAATTGCCCCCCAGCCCCATTGTGGACCCATCCTACCCCCTGGGATCATGACTTGAACAAACTTGAATCTTCCCTACCTGAGGATGCTTCCACACAAGTTACAGCTTTTGTGCCCGATCGGTTTCTAAGAAGATTTTTTAGATTGGAATCTACCCTAACCGAGAATGCTTCTATTCTAGTTTCAGCTTTTCTGGCCTATCGGTTTCTGAGAAGAAGATTTATTTATAAAGATTTGATTGTTTTCCATTAAAAAATTCATGTATAATTTCTTGACAATTGCATTATTTTCTTTTAAATTCTTTTGATTTTTTTGTCATTCATTTATAATGTACAGGTATGCCATATTGGTGTTACCTTATTAATACCTGGATGTACATTTATTTTTAGTTTAATATGTTTCTGAACATTATATGTTTTATCAATTAAAAATTAATGGCAATGAATTAAATTGAATATGCTGTACATAATGTCATATAAGAATGAATTCCTTAATCTAAAAGCCAATGCTTCAGAATCATATTTGTTTTCTTTTAAGATTAACGAGTCTGCAAATGCAACATGTCTGTTATTACACAAAAAGCAAGTCATCCACAGATAACCCTAGATTTATCAACATGGGGTAAAGAATTCATCACCTCCTTACAACTCGCTGTTCACACTATTGTTTCACACTACAAGAACTAAAGACGAGGGATGCGAAACTGCACATGCATGCAGTGGCAATTACCACAGTAACAGTTCACATAGGTCATTGTATGATAATAAGTGCAAAGGTGCAAATGTATGCCATTAAGATAGCAAGGAGCATTTCTCATCCTGGCATTCATGTTCTGGGATGAGATTGTTGTCTTTGAATTGTTTTGGCATTTTCCTACTGGTACTCTTCTATTCACTTCTCAGACAGTTTTTTAAACATCAAAATTTTTGCAGACTGACTTTGCTATTTCCCATGGTAATGCTTAAAACATGACAGAGCAGTGAGTAATGTAAGAGATATTTGGCCTTACTGCTGGCCTAAGGTCTTTGGACATGTGGATGCAATTGCTACACTGCAATGCTAATTTGATTGTTGTGAGAGCTTTGGAAGCATTTCAAGAATGCTTGCCCCCCTGCTGTTGTGCAACAGATGTGTTCCCTTGACTCCCCATCACCAGGTGTAGCTGTCTAGCCAAAACAAAACCGCAATGCCAGAGGATCAGGGCCTCAAAGAGAATTACAATCATTGTGTATTGCCTTGTTGCTTACTAGTACTTCAATCTCAAATGCTTACTTAAAGCTAAACAAAGACAATACAAAAAATATCATACATCACTGAATGTATTGAGGAGAAAATCACCACTTTATACTTGCTTTCAAATCTTGCCAGTATGCCATACAAAGAGGGTAAAATATTGCTAAATAATTGCTTGGAATGTTTAGAGGTAAAAATTCACAGGAAGTGCACAACAAATTGTGAGTGTAATGTTCAAGCTACATGTGACTTCTTTGGTGAATGGAAACCTTCAGTTAGAATAAAGCCTTTTCTTTTTCAGACTAATGAACCTGTTTTTGATCAGAAAATATCAATTCACATATCATGAAGAGATTGCAAGTTTCATGAAACCACGTGCTGGAAATGTTATATGTATAATAGATGATGTTGAAATATTATTAAGTGCTAGGAGTAGGTAAAAATTGTACATATATAATTCTACTAGTAGATGTTGATTTTCTCATTTAAATACTAGCTCTCAAACAATTTTCAAATAAAATGAATCAGATACTGACACAGAGAAACTGTAATAATACTACTGTTAGCACAACATCAGATATCACTTGTTAACCACTTTGAATTTTTTTAATTTGCTTGATACTGATACAAAATTTCACTATCTATATTTTTAGTGAATATGATATTCCATGTAAATGAAATGGTACAAACCATCAGTCTTGGGTTTCAGATGACCCATCCTAAGGACATCTCTGTGAGACCAGCCAAGGTAACTAACTTCTCTGCTGACATTTCGAGCTAGTTGATATGTGTCCTGGTTGTGATACCAGTTACTAATGAGTCTTTTGAAGTATCTTCCCCAGCTTTTTGTTATGGAGAAATTCTTGTGAAATTTTAGCATCTGAAACAAATCACAAGGTGTCCGACATATTTTATCACATAACTTTTCTGCTTGGGTCTTTGTGTTTTTATCCGTTGATTTGCAGCATAAAGCATAAGCAAACAATAGAGGCTCTCTGTCCATCAGAGCTGGTGAGGAACTGCATTGCTCCATCACAGACAACATTTCTTTTCCATGTCCATCTGACAGAAGTTGTGTCACACATGATGCTTTTTCTCTGCTAAAAGTTTTAGAGACTATCTTGTAGGCCCCATCGTCTTTGTAGAGAACGATCCATTGTCTTAATTTTTGGAGACTTTCTTCTTCAAGCACATTTGCCATTGTTGGGTTCTATCTGCATGCAGATGAAACACAGTTTATACATAATTTTACACTAAGTGTGCATTATTGGTAATACATGTACAATTTATACATTTTATATCTTAACTAAAATATGAAGATTCTTGCTCTAACCATGTTAATAAGAATTTTGAAATATCAACATGATCAAAGAAAAAGTTGTTTTAAACAGACATCTGTTTCAAGTTTAGGTCGATCATATTGAGATTAAGCAATTGGTCCACAATATATTTTCTTCATCATTATTAAATTTATGAACACAATATCAACTTTTCTTTGAAAGAGGTGGGTTTTTTAAATTCAATCATGAAATGTAGTTATTTTAAAAACCAGCCTCTCTCAGTGCTTAAATCAGTCCATCCTTGGTCCTAACTTTTCCTTTTCTCAATGACAAAAAATATTAAATATAAATGTTCATAATTATTATCGATAATGACATTTCAAAAAGTTGATGAAAATGTTGAAATGCTTTTAAAATCAAATATTATCTAGTTTAATTGTTATTTTAATTGTATTCAAACAATATATACTAATGTTAAATTGGAAATTTTATTTAAACAATTACTTTTTATTAAATCTTGCAGGGACATAGGAGAATTACATCCCTGATTAAAACGATTAAACAACCAATTTTAACATTTTTTTTGGCAAAATGGTTGTGTACCAAAACTTCATGTACTTCATGATGAATCAATACATAAAATAATATTTTTTTTATATAATTAATTGCATTTGAGACATATGTACATTCCTGGTTGTAATGATAATTAAAATATTGTCTGAAACATTTGTCTCTCCTGAACAACTGCTGAAGCATCACTATAGTGGCAACTTAATATAAATATAATATAATGAAAGCCCATATTCAGCTGCATGGTTGAATCAAAGTGCACATGGTGCACCTTAAAGGTGAATTTGTCAATAAATAATTATTGCATATTTTATTAAAGTTATGCGTTAGGAAAGGCATGGGAAAATAATGTATTTATTACCTCAGTATCTCTGGACAACCAAGCGAAACCCCAAAATATCGAAATGGAATGATTGAAATTATTTGTGGAATTCTTTGTATGCCAGTTTCTATTTCCGATGAGTAGATCGTCATCAGTTTGTGTGTTCATTGATTCAAGCGCACTTGTGACTGAGACACTTGGAAAATCACATGATCTGACAGCAGAAAAGATGGCAAGTCAATCTACCGGGATTCAGCAACTTTTAAAGGCTGAGAAGCAAGCAGCAGAAAAAGTATCGGAGGCCAGAAAACGTAAATTTATTTATTGTGATGAATTCTTTAGAAAATTGCCGAATTTGAAGTGTTAATGTTATTTTTGTATATCAACATTCCTCCGTTGATGAGATCATTTAATCATGTAATGACCTATCAAACTTCGAATAAGAGGATGGTGGCATGTGGCAACTGGATTTTTAAGTATTTTTAAGAAATGTACATATTTTTAAATAGATATTGCAACATATCCTGAACTACCAAGAAATTATCACACTCAGTTTTACAATTAGTGATTACAGGGATATTGACCTCCCACCACTTTCGCTATTAATTAATTATGAAAGATTTTAGTGATAGTTCCTTTAACGTTCTGTTTCCACTTTTCAGAGACCCTTTCGACACTTATTTACCCTTGTTATATGTGGACCTTTTTTTTGTGGGGGGGGGGGATACATCAGTTTGCAATCCATTATGATTGGTGCCAGGATATTGTTGTAGGTGTCCCTCAACATACTTAGATTTCAACCGATTTCTGCATGTTTGGCCACAAGGAAGGATGAAGTTCATAGGGGAAAAAAACAAACAAAAATACAACATGATGTACATGTATTTAAAACCATTTAACCACTATATCACAGTCAAACTTCGAGAAGAAATGAAATGGTAATAAAGATTCAAACCTTGCATAAATTTGGAGGGACATGGCTGTTTCGATAATGAGACATGCAGGTCATTGTTCACCAAAAAGTGGATTAATGTTTTTTAAAACAAAATTTCTCTTTCTCTGTAGTCAATATTAGATTTTGGTAAATTAGCAAAACCAGCTATATGTTTTAACATGAAAAATGAAATAGATGGTTAGCTAATGTTCATCAATAAAAAGCAGTCAATGAATGAGAAACTTAAAAGATTAATTAAATAGATTTAAGAAATAAAACAGTGAACATATAAGAACACAAGTTTGGGGAGGTAGAAAGTTTCTAGGACTGTTGTGAAATCAAAAAGTGTGTGTAAAATGGTACTCCCAAGGTTGTATACAGTTGTAATAGAAGAGGAGGAATGACCACCACTAGACTCGAACCCCAGACCCTTTACATGTACTTTAAAAACCAATGCTCTACCGACTGAGCTAAAGGGTATACCCACTAGCAAGTGCTAGTACATGTACGAGCATGGCAGTATTGAGCCTTTATATACACACTATCACACAGTAAACATTCCTGACACTATATACAACCAGACTGCTGCTAGAAATGAAGTTTTAATAATAAATGAATAACATTAATTGAATTTCAGACATTGTTTTTGAAAAGGGTTGATTGATGTATTATTTCTTTATATGGTTTTTGAAAAAAAAAAAATATTTTAATGGAAACAAACTGATTTTACCATTGCATTATCTATAGGTAAGGCAAAACGTCTAAAGCAAGCTAAAGAAGAAGCACAGCAAGAGATTGAACAATACAGAGCACAAAGAGAGGCGCAGTACAAAAAATATGAACAATCAGTAAGTGGTTCTACAGTGAATTTACTACAATGAGTTTACTATGATGTTAGATCATTCTGCATGTTGTGCATGCAGTTTTAGAATTGTAGCGGTACATGTATACACTCCTTAGTTTACATTAAGTTTAGAAAAACTTTTTCATCAAGCATTTAAAATTAGCCTTGTGTCAAGGGGGTGGCAAAGTAACACTACAAGCCTAAGGTTTACTACAAGTATATTAAGAGTTTGAGCGATACCTGCCAATCTCAATAAAAGTAAAAGTAAGCAGTATCTTGTATTATATATTGATGTGTCATTGTGACAAACTTTTGATACAGTTGCTTCATATTCATTTGCACAGATTAGGAAAATTTTGATACAGTTGCTTCATATCCATTTACACAGGTTAGGATTGAATTGTATTAGAACCCGTTAAGGATAGACTATTAAACAAATATTTAAAACTAGTTTCTTGTTCAGACATTGAATGCGTAAAAAAGCAGAAGAGTGAAGCAACAATACACCCACCAACGGACAGGAATACAAATGTCACCTCAAGTGCTTGTAATAATAATAATGACATATGATTGAAAATACATGTATATAGAAATTATTTTTGCTGATTACTGTATGCTTGTTATTTAACAGGTTCTAGGATCCCGGGGTGACATGGAGACCAAGATAGACGCCCAGACCAAGATTAAACTGAAGGAGCTGGACACCAACATGTCCCAGAACAAGGAAGTGGCGCTCAAGAGACTGCTGGATATCGTCCTGGATATCAAACCCGAGCTCCACGAAAACTGGAAGAAATGAGCATCATGGTGCTTAACATAGCAATAGGGAAACTATTTCTGTCATGGTTTTATTCTCATTATAGTAATACAAGAACAATTAACTACATCTGTTAAAATAAAGAAACTAGTGCTGACTTTTTAAATGGCTTTTTGACTATTTTTTGTATACTCTTGTTTATAAAGCTAGGTTATTTTGTTTTTTATAAGTTGTGAAAAATTTCTATGAATCTTTTTGAGTCTGATATTTGTACTATATTTAATGATAATAAAACCATTGAGTGAAATAGAGACCAACAGCAATCCATGTACTGTCTAATGATGGGGTAGTCAATGAATGTATCCATTTGTCAGGTCTAGTGTCAAGTATTGTGTAGAAAGCACCGACTTCTTTTACTGATCCATTATTGTATGCAGAGTTGTGTGTACTCGGAACTCAATATCTAAATATATTCAATTGTCTGTGTGGACAAGAGAGGTTGTTTGAACGAGAGTAGAAAAAATTAGATTATTTCTAGTCATACAACATTATTAAATATTAAACATTGAGCAGATGAAACAAAAGTTGAAATATGCTTATTCATATTATTTCAGTGCACCTGTACAAAACATTCCAGATAAAAACAAATATTGTGCTGGCACTTTAGTTCTAGACAGACAAAAAATTGGTTGTGAGAAAGCTAATTTATTATGATTTTTAGAAAATTATGTTTAATGTAGCAATTGCATTATATACATGTACATATTAAAATATAAAACAGATGTTCATGATTTTGTTCTTAACTGGTAGTAGTCCTTCAATTTTAATGATGGTAATTCAGGCATGTGCTATCATGTCTTGTCTTTATTTAACAAAGGAGACTCACTATCTAAGGAGCTAAGGTGGTGGGGATGTGGAACAAGCATAATATTCTGCTTTCCTTTTCAAGTCTGTTTCATATAACAACACAGTTGATACATGTACATTTTCATTTTTACTTTGTCTACAACAATCACCAGACATTCAATCTTTATTCCTAACAATCAGAAACTGGCATTAAATATCTAAAATATCAAGAAAATTGCAATAAAAGAGCTCCAATGACTGTTAAGAATGAAGATAATGCAACATTACTCTGCTTAATTACATGTATGTAGTATGTAATACATTGGAATGATGGACTAAATAAAAAAAGATCATGACACCCAATGATTCACTTTCACCCATTAACAACATCCGACATTTAATTGTAATTCAATAAATAACATTATACACGTCGTAAACTTCCTCGCCCAAATAAGAAAGAACACACTCTGTCAATGATGAATGATCCACATATATCTGCTGCTAGAATCTGTAGCACTGTATTACGGAACTGAAAAAATAAAACAAAATCTTCAGCTTTGAAGTTTTCTTCACAAAACTATATCCTTAAACTTTTAAAATTAACATTTGATATTATCAATAGTTGAGAATGAAAAAAGTAGAAAACAGATTCTGCCTGACTGGTGTTACCTCTATTGGTAGTGGAACTATTTCAAATTGATCTGCTATATCTGGGACCACTCCACTAGCTAGTGCTGTGATAGAGATACCAGAGAAAGCAAGACTATACAGCAGAGGTTTGTTATTGAACAAACTCTCCATGAATGGCTCACCCTGTGAAAGAGATGAAAAAATATCAACCCATATACACATCTAAATTACAATTAATGAAGTGGTTGATAAATCAATATGTTAAAATCTAACAGCAACAATAAATACAAAGGATTTACGGTAAGTAGGAGAAAAGGCTTAATGTTATGTTTCAACGAGAAAAAGACTTTCTAGGACATAATTATTTTCTGATCAATCTTATTAAACATCATATAAGAAAAGATTCCTCAAAGCATTTTCAAAAGATTCGGCACCTAAATATTGGCAGAAGCATGACAGCACGCATTTACATGTATATTCATGCAATGTGTTATCTTTATCTATTGTTTACACGTCTGATAGTGAGTTTGTATCATCTTTGGTTATGATAAGAATACCTTGTAGTTCACAGCAAAAGTTGAGACTTGAAGAGCCATTGAAATAATGTACACAGTGGTGTTTAGTATATTTGGAGAAAACTTTGCCTCTAAATCTACAAATTCATCCTCCCTGAAAGAAAAAGCATGGAAACTATGATTAAACACAAGTTATAAGTAATAGAAACCAACTATTATTCATGGGCAAGAAAATTTCATTAGGTTCAAAAGAACCATCAAGTGAAAATATTTCTTGTTGCAAATCAGTCTTTTTAATGTTGTTCAAGATTATCTCCACAGGCTCTGTCTGTCACAAAAATAAGTCACTGTTAACTAGTTTATCACTGTTATATTGGAAAATAAAGCAAATTAGCAATTCTAATATCAAAGCAAAATGGCTGCTGCTCATACATAAGTTTGAAACAGCAAGAAGACTATTATGCTATTCATTTGAAAATTAAAAATTATAATTTCTGTGCTTTAAAATCAAATGTACATAAGAAAAGCAAAATAAAGTTTAATGTAAACCTTTTGTTTTAACTTTGATTTAATATTTTTAAATCAATTGCTTACCTAGGAGGAGTTATGGCTTTAGCACCCTGCACTAAATAGACTAGACAACAGAAGTGGACAGTGAATTGTAGAGCCACTGTCAGTAACGTGTACACGTTAAAGATGTTGGGAAGAGGCCTCGCCTTGGACAATGTTTTCAAAGGCTGTAAAAATAACAAGTATATCTTTTATATCATAATTCAAACACACTTCAAATTTAAAAAAAAAATTCTCTTTATCATATACAATCTTCTTTGTAATAAAGTTACTGGGTATCATAAAGAATAAACATGGAATTCACCTTTATTTTCTATATAAACAAGCCATAATTAAAGTCTGAACAATATACATGTAAAAACCATAATGAAACCAGTGATTACCTTTGACCTAGATATGAAGAGGAAACACCCGGCCAGCAGTAGACCCTGCATGGTGGCCTGACTGTCACTGAACTTGATGCCATCCAGGTACAAGACGCTCTGACTGTACGCTAGGATCAAGGCGTTCAGAGCCAGGATCTTAAACATCTGTAGGGTGGTCACCAAGGTACACCTACCCTGCTTGATTATATGGCACACTGCAAGTAGGAAAATAATTCCTGTTCTAAAATTCATACACAGTATATACAGTATTATATAAATACCCAGTAGTGCCTGTTTAGGAGGGTAACAGTTGAAATTGACACCCCTCGAAAACCACTGTCAACCTCCGCTTCGCATCAGTTGACAATGGTTTTCTCAGGTTGTCAATTTCAACCGTTACCATCCCAAACAAGCACTATTTATTCGATTATACTGAATGTCTTAATTTTAGAAAATTTTTTACTGCTTTTATATCGCAATGACATGAATTCTACGACGAACCATGGGCACATGTAACAATTCGTTTTATTATACTTTCATGTTAAATACTGAAATCTGATTGGTTTAGACGCAGTTGACAATCCGTTCCCTTACCCTCAGCGTTAGCAACACGCTTGGCAACGGGCCGATAGAACGAATTGTTATATGCGCGTAAATTATGCGCGTACGGTTCGCCGTTAAATTCACGTCATTTCTATATAAAAGCAGTAAAATTTTCTCTAAAATTAAGACATTCAGTATAATAAAATAAATAGTGCCTGTCTGGGAGGGTAACCGTTGAAATTGACACCCCTCGAAAACCATTGTCAACCTCCGCTTCGCGTCGGTTGACAATGGTTTTCTCGGGGTGTCAATTTCAACGGTTACCCTCCCAAACAGGCACTATTTATATAGTATTACCCATTGCCAAGTGTGTTGCTAATGCTGAGGGAAATAGAACGGATTATCAAATGCGTCTACACCAATCAGATTTTAGAACTTGACATGAAAGTATAATAAAAATAGATAATACATGTACTGTGAAAATAACTGACAATAAACTGACAGAGCAAAAATATTGTTTTTTGCAGTTCATGTAAGAATGTGTATCATAAGCTAAGATGAAAATTTAGATGTAGGGTATTTTGGCTAATATGGACCAAGCTTAATATACATGCACATGTGTTAGAAAATTTTTAAAATTTTAATTGATGGCTTGATCTATGAAATGCTATCAGAGAAATCAACAATCAAATCATAAAAGGAAAATTGCAAGAATTACGGAAAGAGTATAAGAACTCTCCAAGATGTGAACTCTTACCACACATGGTAGTGGAGAGCTTGGAGGTGAAAGGAGAGGCTATGCTGGCATCTCCCAGCTTCACAATCTGGGCCTTCTCCTCTTCTTCTATTTCCTTCATCATGTTGGCTAACTTTTTCTATAAAACCAAGTATTGTTTGTAAAACTTTACGACTCTGACTTATAATGATGATGTCTGTGATTCATAATTTGATGTTGACTGCATTACATAATACATAAATATCAAGGTACATGTATATCATAATGCATGTTCTACCTGAGCTGGAGCTAAGTTGTCTCCCCTGGCCACTGCTCTTGCTTTAGCAGCACGTCCTGATAATTTACCGGTACTTTTCATACCTGGGGGCATAACTCTGTCACTGGGACCAGATGCTTCACCATCCACTGAAGTTCCCTGAAAAAATTATAAAATATTTCCAAAATTAAAAATGAATGAAATTAGAAAGATTGTAATTCATAAATTCAACTTGTCAATTGCTGTAAAACCAACTTTTATTCACAACAACTTTATTTCATGATTAAACATATATAAACTGGTTTGCGACTACATATTTTCGAGATCAAACCTTATTCACACTTGAGTTGTCTTTACATCTAAACAGCATTGACTGGTTTGCGGCGAGAATAATTTGTGACAATGAGGCTCTCACGAACCTCGCGAATATTTCTCACATGCAAAAAAAGTTGGTTTACGGTATACAGATAAAATGTACATGTACCTCCTCTTGCTTCTCTCTCCTTCTCCTCCTCTCCATCGGCCTCTCGGGGGCATTAGCAAGCAAAGCAACACCTATAGAGTAATCCATAATGTTTAAGTAAACATGAGTACAGTGAAGTCCTGGGAGTCTCATGAAATAGATTTGTTATATCTGTATAGTGATTTCATAGAAATATAAATGGCAAATTATGATACTTTCATTCCAAAGTCAATACAAGAACATCTGTCATCCAAGTGATCAAAGTATTGTAAAATGCTTACCAGGTAGGAAGTTTTCCACCTTTTTATTTCTAAATTTGTAAATCTTTAAATTATCTTACCAACATGAGCATGTTTCAGTGCTCCTACATCATTGGTTCCATCTCCGCACATCAGCGTGGTGAATCCCAAACCCTTTAGGGTGATTATCACAAACTCCTACAATTTATGAAAGAATTGGCTTAAGCTTCTCCCCTTTCATATACATGTACTAGTACTAGTTCCGACAGTTAAAAATGTCCAGTTTCTTTTTCATGATGGACAGGTATACAATTAGATGTTTACCTTTTGTTTAGGTGACACACGAGCAAACACTCTGGCAGCAGGGAGTACAGACTTCATAAATTTTTTATCTTGCGTCTGCAGATAGGATATTGCCTAAAAGGAATTTTAAATAAACATAAACATATCCAGAAACAATTTCACAAAAGAACAACCAATATACAATGTAAATATGTTAGGATTTAAATCTTGACAAAAAATTTACATTTTTTTCAATGTTTAAAGTGTGTTAGATTGTTTTACCATTTTGGAGACTTTTAAAGACATAATACCAATGCACTCATTTGTCTCATTTATTTGCACTCAATGGCAGTGCATGTATATGACATAAAAAATCAACCTATATTTGAAATTGATGAAAGATCTGTTATTCCATTATCAATAATACTGTAGATACACATGTACCTTATTTTACTTGAGTACTTAATTCCGCGATGCAACTGTTTTGCATCAAATTGCGAGAATATAAAATCGCGAATACCAAATTTTTATCATAGTTTCATATTGTTTACATCTGTGTGAAAAATAAAAGCATGATTTTAAAATCTACAAGGTGTGCTTCTCGTGATTTAACGTTGGTTTTAATTCCTCGCATTTATTTAGGAATCTACAGTAGTTTGCTACTCGTTAATCAATAGTGCTGGCCAGTCTATAAATCAATAATGCTGGCCAGTCTATAGTTCTCTCAACCAGATACTTACATCTCCTGTTAGACAGAGGTCATATTTGGGGAGGACCTCAGCTCTCAGGGTCTCAGGTTTCAGAGGGAGAACTATTTTGTCATCTATAGACTGCCAGTGCCAGGAGCCATCTGTCAAAAAATCCCAAATGTCTCAATTTTTTTGTAGATTCAATGTATTGTATATCTTTTAGTCAATATCATGGATACATACAATTATTATGGTTTAAAGAAAGAATTTTAAAACCGTGATTTTTGAGAAGGACCTGGGTTAGCATTTATTAATACCTGGTTTTAAAGAATAGTACACCTTACAATACAATGGATGTGATTTAAATACCTAAAGAATTGGGTTTTTCTAAGATCAACATTTCTTTCCTGGTCATTTTGAGTTCCTTGGCCACATGACAAGCTGTGAGCGGGTTGTCTCCGGTGATCATCACGACCTTTATGAAAGAAACGTGCAAAGAAAACAGTACAACAAGATAATAGTATAGCAAGTTAAAGGCATTGACAACAATGATGAACAGTCAAATAAAAGATAGCAAAGAGCAATCTAATTAGATTAATTGTTTCTTACATGGTGAGAAGCCTGACTGATTTCCTTGATGACAGCCTTGGAGTCGGACTTGAGGGGACAGGAGATGATGACAAAACCACAGAACTGTAGGTCCTTCTCCACCTCCTCCCGTGCCATTTCTCTCACCTACAGCAACATCAAACTTTAAATTGAATTCACAAACATGTACATGTACATGACCCAAGGTCTGGTTCAAAAACATGAATAAACTTCAAAAACTATCAATATACTACACATACTGTACTTTTAGGTGAAATTTAAATATACATAAAGTTTGTCATTCCTTGAACCTAATGTCAGTAATTAACATTAGTATCATGAATTAATATGCATCATTAATGGATATAAAATGAATCAGATTTTCAAAAATATTTTTCTTTGCTTTAAAATAATATAACATAAAAATATAATACATATCCAACCATTTTTACATTAATTAATCTATTGAATGTATATACAATATTTCTTTTCCTTTTTTATATTATTATTTACTTCTTAAGATGTTTATAACGTCTTATTGTATTAAAGCATAATTCATATACTTATATATATATATTCAATTCACTATTAAATAACACTTAAAATACTATCAAAACATGTGGATCAGATATTATAATTTAGATACTCATAAATTGTTATAGCTCCACAATTCACTAATAATATACTGGTATATAATTTATAAAGTACCTGAGTATAGCTAGATATGTATATTAGACTAAAATTTATGTAACTTGACCTATTATACAAGGAGAGGATATACATAGGCTGTGCCTGTTGTCCAATTCTATTGAATTTATTCAATAGAATATGTTTAAAGTAACCATTTTTACTAATTTTCATAAAAAATTCTGTGAAATACCCCTAAATACTCTCATACAAATTAGGGAGTCATGCTTTTTCATATATAACCCTCCAATTAGAAACCATCCTACCAAGATATAGAATAAAATTTTTCGCAAAATTTGGAGAATGAGATGATTACAATCAATGAGTATTTTTAAGGTCACCTGTTGATGGGATAGACTTCCTAATGATTTACATCCAAGGGCAAGAACTCTTGCTCCTCGTCTAGACATCTCCATGTATACATCATCATAATCGGCAGGCATTTCCTTAAACTAAAATACATGTATAAATATAAAACAGGAATGGTGAATATTTTAATCAAGAATAATTGTTTCATAATATATGGAATTATGTATACATATATTTTTTCTTTTGAAAAATTGAAAGAATATGTCATACACCTGAAAACCTGAAATAGCAAATGTTTATGTACAAGAAAATACATATAACAGGGTTAACCAATTAAAAGATCTTTTTTTTTTTTTCTTTACATCTTTCCTGTTTACTGTTGTTCAAAATTCAATTTCTAAATTCTAAATCTCAATGTTGGTTCCAGTGTTAAGCTTTAAACCTTACCATTGGTTTAAGGGTCTCTGGGGCCCCTTTCACTGTGGCTATGTATTCTGTTTCCAAAGAACCAGGGGCTGTGTGTCCAGCAATCACCGACATTCTCTTCAGAGCACTGGCAAAATGAAAGCGGTGATAAATCTTCAGACCGTGGGTCTTCCTCTTCTGGGGAACTACTGACTCTCCTGGAAAAGCATCAAATAATGTAATATATTCTCTGTATTTTCTCTAATTATTGAAGGTTTTCCTTTTTCATTCCTGTTCATAAAACAGAAATGGTAAATATTCCTAATGGAAAATGTTAACTTGAATAAGCTGTATTTATTAAACATCTAAAAACCCTTTCTCAAACACTGTCTTAATTAATGGGCGCTCAATATAACAATAATTCTATATGTCTAACACAGCTCTTGTTACCTTTAGTGAGGTTCCACTCCACCGCTTTCAGTGTTGCCTTCTCTAGGGGGTCCCCAACCAAGTCATCTTCCAGATGAACCAGAGCGTGACAAGTGGCCAGGACATGCGCTGTTTCTAATGGTGCTTCAGCAGCTGTTATCATCTGCTTTCCACTGAAATACATTCACTCATTTCAAGATTTGTTTTAAATCTATTTTAAATTAAATGTTTCCCAGTCATAACATTCAATAAAAGAATAAAAGTTTTTTTATGCAATGTCTGAAGTCTGCATGTATCTGGACACCTATGAACAGTTGCTTTAATGCAATGGGAAAATAATTTGTCAACCATAAGTCTTAAACTGAATACCAGAGATCCTATTTCAGCATTTACATCATTCACAAATATGTTGCTCTTCCTCAAAATTACAAGGAAACACAAGCAAAGAAACATGTTAACACTGCTGTAAACCCCTGCCCTTACTTGAGCCCTGTGATGCCCTCCACCACTAAATCATCAGCTGTCAGTGTCCCTGTTTTATCAAAGCAGCAAATGTCCACCTTTCCAGCAAATGGTATTCTAAATGGCTCTGTGCAGTATACATCTGAAGTTTAAAAAGTTTAAAGTCTTAAATTCTGTTTATGTTGTAATAGTAAGGATAAAAAATGGGTGATGTAACAATAACATGAAACAAAGGATGAAAAATCATAAGAATTTCATCATAGACTTTCTTTAACTGGTGAACTTACAGAGTTTGGTGAGAGCCAGCAGACTGGTGTTGACAGCCAGGGAGAGTTCTATTGGGAGCTCTGGGGGTACCACTGAGGTCAGAATCAGTGTACACTCCAGGAACAGCTTGTAGCGGTTCCTCTTGGGGTCCTTTGTCCCTGCACCAAAATCACTCAACTTAAGCACACACTAAGTTCATTGTAAAATAAACCAATGCTTATAGGCTTATACGGTAGGTAAATATTTTATTATAAATGTACTTTTTTCTTCAGTTTATACATGTACTTGAAAAGTTGAAATAGTGGGTTTTTCATTCATGAAGCTTCAGGAAAAAGGAAAAATGTAACAGAGGTTACAATAAGTGTTCAAGGAGTACAAACCCTCAATCCACACATACGACGCTGCAGTGACTGCAAACACAAGGAGGAAGAGGATAAACCCAAAGGTCTCCAGGTTATTGGCTGTCACCCTCTTCACTCCAAACAGAATTGTCTTCAACAGTTTGCCTTGTGATGTACCAAAGCTATGCCTCAAGACATATGCCACACATCCATTGTCTGTAGCTACAATGACATAATAAATACTAGTACATGTATTATCTCCAATATCAAGAATTCAACAATAAAATAATTTGATCACAATTCATGCTTATATACAGTACAAGTATACAAATATCATTACATATTCTGATTAATTCCTGTATTTAAATAACTATGGTAAGCCATATGCACTTTGGTACAATGTATATGGTACATGTAATTTATAAAAGTGTACTAAATGGCAAGGTTATGTAGAAGCCTACTTCCAATCTGTGGCACTTTAAAACATTTCAGTAGGTTGCTTACTCTTCATTCCTGGCCCTGTTTTACTGGGTGGTGTGTGTTGAACAACTTTGGTCCCTCCATACAACACATGTAATTTTCCATCAGTTTCTATATCCAGAACATGATGACTGTCTAAATTCTCCAGTGGTTCCTGCAATGTCCACAGCATATCTTTAACAATTACATGGCCAAACATGTTACATGAATAAAATCTTGTTTTAAATGTTACATGAATACAAAACTCCCATGAAGAAACACTAATGGAGGTAACCCTACAAGATGATGTCCCGTTAAATTGATTCACAAAATCACAACATTAAATTGTGGTGGCCTAATCTACAACCTTCCCTCTTCTAACTTAGATCTGCCTTTGAAACAACAGAATTACCGGTACTGAGACTTTAAAATCAAGATCAATTAATACATTGTAGATCAACATCTATAGACCTTCATTACGGGCACTGATTCTCCTGTCAACATAGATTCATCCACAATACATGGTCCTCTGAGCAGCAACAAGTCGCACGGCACAAGTCTGTCCTCCTGAGATCGACCAATGGACACCAAGTCACCTGGAATCAATTCGTTGCTGAATATTGGCCTCCATTTTCTATTCCTGTAGACCTATATATAGATAATATTCATGTCACTGTCTAAATGTACATATAAAATCTCTTTTAAGCCATTTAGTTTAATATTTTCCATTTTAATGGGTTCTTTTTACATAAAATCAGATTTGTACCTGACCTTAGGGGATTGTATCAGGTTTTTTTACCTGTATCAAGTAAGGTTTATTTCCCATTTTCCTAATTTCTGCCATGTTTCTCAGTTGCTGCTGCACAAGGGTAGCCTCAAATGCCACCAACATGAACAGTGTGAAAATGCTGTAGTACCAGTATTCATCTAGACACCATAAACCAACACAAAACACTTGGAATACAAAGAAAGGGGCTGTAGCTCTTTCCTTAAATAACTCCATGAACTGTGGAATATCCATCTCCATACTAAAATAAACAAAACCAAATATATGATAGCACTTAAACTTTTGATGTTTTTACAGCATAAAATTTGGCACAGAATATAGTGTTCCCACAAGAATAATGTTCATATTTTTTTATTTGATGATTTACACTTCTGTACGAATTTGCAACGATAAAATGATGTACCAGACTAACAACAACTGAATTCAGCTGATGCTGATTTTCTTAAAAATCTCTCCAAGTAAGCAACAATTACAACAAGAGGCCCAGGGGCCATATCGCTCACCCGAGGAACAATAGTCTTAACTCTGATCAAATTAGCATTACAGCATCAAAATCAAAATCTCTTGACAACTAAGTACAGTAGATATTGCTCAAAAAATTTAAAATATCTGCCGATTTTTATCCACATATTTTTATGGTAAATACCAAGCCCCTTTTGTTGTTGTACCTGTAAGAAGATTTTTCTCTATTCCTATATAACCCCCCCCCCCCCCCAACTTTGTGGCCCCACTTTTCTCTAGGGAATCATGGTTTGATCAAATTTTAATCTGCACAACCCATGCTTTCACACAAGTTACTGCTTCATTTCATCCACCGATTGTGGCCCCACCCTACCCCTGGGGACCATGATTTAAACAAACTTGAATCTACACATCTGAAGATGCCTCCACACAAGTTTGAGGTTTTTTTGGCCTAATAGTTTTTAATAAGAAGATTTTTAAAGATTTTCTCTATATATTCCTATGTAAAATTTCATCCACCGATTGTGGTCCCACCCTACCCCTGGGGACCATGATTTGAACAAACTTGAATCTCCACTATCTGTGGATGCTTCCATTCCAATTTTAGCTTTTTTGGCCTAATAGTTTTTAAGAAGAAGATTTTTAAAGATTTTTTCTATATATCCCTATGTAAAATTCATCCCCCATTGTGGCCCCACCCTACCCCTGGGGACCATGATTTAAACAAAATTGAATCTACACTATCTGAGGATGCTTCCACTCCAATTTTAGCTTTTCTGGCCTAATAGTTTTTAAGAAGATTTTTAAAAGATTTTCTCTATATATATCCCTATGTAAAAATTCATCCCCCATTGTGGCCCCTCTCTACCCCTGGGGACCATGATTTAACCAAAATTGAATCTACACTATCTGAGGATGCTTCCACTCCAATTTGAGCTTTCCTGGCCTAATAGTTTTTAAGAAGAAGATTTTTAAAGAATTTCTCTATATATTCCTATGTAAAAATTCATCCCCATTGTGGCCCCACCCTACCCCTGGGGACCATGATTTAAACAAAATTGAATCTAAACTATCTGAGGATGCTTCCACTCAAATTTAAGCTTTTCTGGCCTAATAGTTTTAAAAAAAAAGATTTTTAAAGATTTTCTCTATATATTCCTATGTAAAAATTCATCACCCTATTGTGGCTCCACCCTACCCCTGGGGACCATGATTTTAACAAACTTGAATCTCCACTATTTGTGGATGCTTCCACTCCAATTTTAGCTTTTTTGGCCTAATAGTTTTTAAGAAGAAGATTTTTAAAGATATTCTCTATATATTCCTATGTAAAAATTCATCCCCGTATTGTGGCCCCACCCTACCCCCGGGGACCATGATTTAAACAAACTTGAATCTACACTATCTGAGAATGCTTCCACTCCAATTTGAGCTTTTCTGGCCTAATAGTTTTTTAAAAGAAGATTTTTAAAGAATTTCTTTATATATTCCTATGAAAAAATTCATCCCCCTATTGTGGCCCCACCCTACCCCCGGGGATCATGATTTAAACAAACTTGAATCTACACAATCTGAGGACGCTTCCACTCCAATTTGAGCTTTCCTGGCATAATAGTTTTTAAGAAGAAGATTTTTAAAGATTTTCTCTATGTATTCCTATGTAAAAATTTATCCCCATTGGGACCCCACCCTACCCCCGGGGACCATGATTTGAACAAACTTGAATCTACACTACCTGTGGATGCTTCCATACAAGTTACAGCTTTTTTGGCCTAATTGGCCTAATAGTTTTTGTGAAGAAGATTTTTGAAAAATACCTACAAATTTCAATAATTCTAAATTATCTCCCCTTTAAAGAGGGTGTGGCCCTTCATTTGAACAAACTTGAATCCCCTTCACCCAGTGATGCTTTGTGCCAAGTTTGGTTGAAATCTGCCCAGTGGTTCTGGAGAAGAAGATGAAAATGTGAAAAGTTTACAACGACAACAATGCCAACGCCAACGACGACAGACAACGGACAAATTTTGATCAGAAAAGCTCACTTGAGCTTTCAGCTCAGGTGAGCTAAAAAGTAAATCATACATGTTTTTCCCATATTTCTTCTCTGCGTGTTTTAACTCCTCTTCCTCTTGGTAGCCCTTCCAATCCATATATTCATTGACAGATAAATTCACTGGAAATTGGGCGGAAACAAACTGTTTTTTCTCCTCTCTGTCATATACATAGCGAGTCTTTTGATACACAAACCATAGATCTAGATGTTTTCCATCACCCTGAAAGTGTAGAAATGTTAAATCACTTATAGATGAAATCTAAAAATATACATTGAAAAAAATTGGCTTTGGGAGAGCCTCATTAACAATTCAGTATTTAAAAGTAAATTGATGTCCATTTTAAATCACATGTATTGTATGGGAAGAAATAATTTACCATTTCTCTGTGCAATTTGACAAATTCAGTTGACCCATTATTTGGTGTTGGTGTAACTTTTAACCATTCTGCACCATCGGGATGTTTAACCTAAACAAAATTTTTAAAATAGGTTAGCACACATCAGGTATTATATCAGTATTGCAAAATTCATTCCATACCACTCTCAATACTACAGACTACTCCACTTAAATATATTGAAATCGCTTATTTTGAAATTCTGCTTATTTTGAAATGAAATTTTAGCCACTCATTTTCTTTGCTATGAAAAAAAGGTTGTAATAAAATCGGCTTTTTTGAAATATCGCTTATAGAAACCAGAGGTGATAATGAGTTAATTTTATTACCATAATATTAAAGTACTCCCTGGCTGGTCGTCACGATTGGTAACAGTAATTATGCCTGACTGACTAGTTGATTTACAAAGGTGTGAATTGATAATAAAAAATAAGTAAGAATTTGGGATTAACACCAAGTACATTTACGATGATATACAAGCAGCATTAAGCAGCAATAGAAATGTTTGAGTTCAGTTTTTTCTCTAAAACATACAGAATTCAACTAGGGAATTATAATATTGTTGAAGATTGTCTGCAGAAACAAACAAAACTAACTGATTTTTTAAATTAAACTTTCAATGACTAGTTTTCCATGTAATCTATTCACTGTAATAGACATTTATTCAGTGTCTATCAGCAACATTTACACAAAAGCACTGAGGATTAATATACTTGTAGAATAATATGAGTGAATAAAAAATATTCGAGTGGAAAAAGGTCTGAATTTACAGAATTTTGTCTTTCAATAGAGCCTGACTGGTATAACCAGGAGTTCCAATAAAATCAAAGGTAGCTAGAGTCTAGCGTTTACCGTATGTAGTACACAGTCACTTGTGTATGTTACACTAGATCACTAGATAGAATGTTCTATCGTTAAAATGACAGATGTCCTACGGACCCAGTTTAACGATAGAATTCATCCCATATACTCGCTTCGTAGCAAATAAAAAAATTATATCGCCCTGTATCTCGCCTAAATTTTCATATGATTGGTCTCAAATACCTACAATGTTGTTTTTACATAATCCAATTTTACCACATTAACTGTTTTTGCAATGAAATCACTGCCACTTTTAACATTACATTTGAAAATTCGCTGTTTACAGTCACCATGTTAACGATAAAATCCTAGAAATTCCGAGTGCGATTTCCGACAAAATGGCAGGCAAATTCAAACGTGTATATTAACAAAATGCCTTGGTACAACTCATTAAATGGATATTTTGTGGACTTAACTACATATGCATGTTCAAAAAGGTTTGTAATGTATAAAAATGTGTTTTCCCCCTGCACATTATTTTCAACAGACTTAAAATCAATGCGAAGCAGATCCGCTTCGCGGCTGCTACATTGCAAGTATATATGGGACAAATTCTTACTGTGACCTGAGCGTAGCCTGGTCACGGTAAGATTATTCTTTCTAATGTTACACCTTCTTCCTCAAAGATAAATAATCAGAACTAATGATATATCAATAAGTATGTCTAGGCTATAAAACATAAAAGCATTACGGGACACAAGAAGTTGAAAAAAAAAATAGTTTCATTTTATCAATAAGTAAGCTGTGCGAAAAGAAAGAAGACTAACAGTATTATAAATTTCCATCTTATACGCTATATTAAATAACGATTTATTGCAGGTAACATATATATTTCTTAGGATATGGGCTATCTCTTCACTTGATTGTGTTGACAGATTAAACTTCATGCAAAATCAGTCATACTTGCCAACTGACCCGATTTTATCGGGTCACACCCGATTTTTCGACCCTTCACCCGATTATTTTTTATGACCCGGCGGGTCATGCTTTTCACCCGATATTTGTCAAACAACCCGAAAATCTCCCGATTTCCGGATTTGGTTCGTAAATTACGTTGCGCGTTTGATTTCCAGTTATGAACCCAAGCTGAGCTAGGATTTACGTAAACAATGCCGATGGCTATAACAGATAAGTGTTAATTATTATTGTGAGTTGTTTTGACAAACCGAGGGTTTAAATCATTAAGTGTGATGGCTTCCAATAAGAAAAGGTCTTCATCGGGGCCAGCAGAATCAAAACCAACAAAAAGAAAACGATATTTTTGTACCTATCAACATATCTGGGAAAATGAATTCCCATGGATAAAACAAAGTAATCGAGTACAAAACGAGGCCTTTTGTGTTCTATGTAACGCACATTTAATTATTGGATCTTGTGCCCAAAATAATCTGACTAAACATTCAAAACCGCTAAGTCATGTAAAAATTGCTTTTTAATACACAAAAGTCTTCCAAGTCACAACTTTCATGCCATCGTTTACAGAGTTCAAAAGCAAGGTTAATGTAGCAGAAACTCTTTTTGCATTTTATTTTTAGCTGAACACAACCTACCATTTTTTGTGTCAGATCACTTTTCAAAATTCAAAATCAGCAATTGATAGTTACAATTAATGCTTCTTTGCAATAAAATATTACACATACGTTTTAACACATATTTCTATTGTATATACCTTTGAAATGCATGGTAAATATGTTGTGAATGTCGTTACGCGCTATGACCAGATTTTTTACTTTCCAAATCTGGTCATGACCAGATTTTCACATGTTGGAGGTTGGCAAGTATGAAATCAGTACAAAGGAAATTCGGACTACCATCTGTTGTATGAAACGTCATGCAATTTACGACCATTCTAAGTTTTATCTGCAAACATCTTTAAAAGTTCTAAAATCTTTATTCAAATACCTTTGAACATGTCATCCAACAACGTAAATCTACAGACCACACACAAAATAGCATCGCTAAAATCTGTAACAAGGCAATGCCGACAAGCGCAATCAAGCCGGCTTCAAAATAGTTCTCAACGCCATAAATGACTGTCCAGCAGTAAAACCATAACAAATACAAAATACAAAATGGCCCAATTGTTCCATGTAAGTAAAGAGGCCGTAGATTATGAAAACTTATCGTTTGAATATCTTCACTCAAGGCTGGACCAGCCATGATGATGATGAGCTCTGAAAACAATCGAAGTCAATTTGAAGCTTGGAATAACAAATGACTCTCGAACCCGAGCAAAGAACATGATGACATTTTTCATTTCTTCTAAATGTCAATTTTTTTTATTATTATTTTTTTTTTTTTACAAAAGTGAAAGCCTCGCTTACCAATTTCCTATCTTCCTTGAAATAATTTTTTTAACTGTTGCAGTTTCTGTAATTTCCATGTCAAGGTAATTTGTTGAAATTTTAATTTCTGTGCTATAGAATCAATTATCATATAGAGTAAATGAAATGGAGAAACTTAGAGGAGGGACACTTTAACTTCATAAAAGGTCTTATATCAATTTCAATTTAGGGTTTCTATATTTTATCAAGATCATTTGTTTATTATTATCATGTCAAGGTCATTAATTCATTATTTCCATGTCAAGGCCATTTATTGATTATGAAAAGCCTCATCTTGGGTTTTTTTTGTGTCTGTCAGATCCATGAGATGAATTTAGCCATGTGCAAATAAATGGCAGCAAATTAATTTAATGTCTTAATATTCTTTGATTATCCCATATCTTAAACAAATACAAGTCCCAAGTAGAAGGACAACGCTCTTGTGTTCCCTGAAAAATGGTTTTAATTTATTACATAACTGAGGTCAACAAGATGTATTGGGCATAATTTTTTATGATATAAACATAATGAAAAATGTTACTACTTTTCATATAATTGATGTTTTAATAATTTCAATCACAATGAATTATGATGGGAGTTTTTATCTTATCAGGCAAATGGAATGTATACTTGTGTAATCTCTCAGTCAACAGAGGTTTATGTGTTCTAGCTAAACCAATTGAATATGGGTTTCCAGATAACATACCCCATGATTATTGCTAATTTTCTACATCTCGTGTAAATTAACTTACTTTTATCCAGAAAGTATGAGAAAAAGTCAATTGACTTAATTTATAAAACATTAATATGATGGATCAATTTAATGCATGTTGTTCACTTGCTCTGTCCTTTTTCATATTTTTTTTTATTTGGCTAAAGATATGCATTTACAAATTTGTACAAAATTAATGTAAATAAATTTTTAAAAATCATGTCCAATTTCTCCTTTAAATGGCATATACATGCAATATTAATCTGTTTTGGGTAAAATCTAGCATTCAACCATTTAAATTGGTTTGAAACTTTGGCCACAGTTACATGTGCATGCACCTCTTTGCAGACTTCTTGAAGTATGAAACAATTTAACATGTATCTTTTAGTTGACCAAAAAAATATTTTTTTCAATAAGTCAATAAAAATTTTTATTTTTATTAAAAAAATACTTTGTTCATTCAAAAAAGTAAATGTGTATAAATAATGTACATCTGATATACAAATTACCCGGTAAATGAAATTCAAATATCAATATCAACACAAGAGGCCCAGGGGCCACATCGCTCACCTGAGGAACAATAGCCTTAACTCTGATCAAATTAGCATTACAGCATCAAAATCAAAATATCTTGACAACTAAGTACAGTAGATATTGCTCAAAAAATTTAAAATATCTGCCGATTTTTATCCACATATTTTTATGGTAAATACCAAGCCCCTTTTGTTGTTGTACCTGTAAGAAGATTTTTCTCTATTCCTATATAACCCTCCCCCCTCTTTGTGGCCCCACTTTTCTCTAGGGAATCATGGTTTCATCAAACTTTAATCTGCACAACCCGTGCTTTCACACAAGTTACTGCTTTTTGGACTGAAAACTTTCTGAGAATATTTTTAAAGATTTTCTCTATATATTCCTATGTAAAAATTTATCTCCCCATTGTGGCCCCGCCCTACCCCTGGGGACCATGATTTAAACAAACTTAAATCTACACTATCTGAGGATGCCTCCACACAAGTTTGAGCTTTTCTGGCCAAATAGTTTTTAAGAAGAAGATTTTTAAAGATTTTCTCTATATATTCCTATGTAAAAATTCATCCCCCCATTGTGGCCCCACCCTACCCCCGGGGACCATGATTTAAACAAACTTGAATCTACACTATCTGTGGATGCTTCCACTACAATTTGAGCTTTTTTGGACTAATAGTTTTTGAGAAGAAGATTTTTAAAGATTTTCTCTATATATTCCTATGTAAAAATTCATATCCCCATGGTGGCCCCACCCTACCCCCGGGGACCACGATTTAAACAAACTTGAATCTACACTATCTGAGGATGCTTCCACTCCAATTGGAGCTTTTCTGGTCAAATAGTTTTTGAGAAGAGGATTTTTATAAATTTTCTCTATATATTCCTATGTAAAAATTCATCCCCCATTGTGGCCCCACCCTACCCCTGGGGACCATGATTTAAACAAACTTGAATCTACACTATCTGAGGATGCTTCCACTCCAATTGGAGCTTTTCTGGTCAAATAGTTTTTAAGAA
The DNA here is from genome assembly GCA_020458035.1 of Magallana ariakensis. Classification (NCBI taxonomy): domain Eukaryota; kingdom Metazoa; phylum Mollusca; class Bivalvia; order Ostreida; family Ostreidae; genus Magallana; species Magallana ariakensis. The sequence goes on along the minus strand of CM035815.1, from coordinate 18,775,485 downwards.
GAAGATTTTAAAAGATTTTCTCTATATATTCCTATGTAAAAATTCATCCCCCCATGGTGGCCCCACCCTACCCCTGGGGACCATGATTTAAACAAACTTGAATCTACACTATCTGAGGATGCTTCCGCTCAAATTGGAGCATTTCTGGCCTAATAGTTTTTTAGAAGAAGATTTTTAAAGATTTTTTTCTATATATATTATGTAAAAATTCATCCCCCCATGGTGGTCCCACCCTACCCCCGGGGACCATGATTTAAACAAACTTGAATCTACACTATCTGAGGATGCTTCCACTTAAATTTGAGCTTTTCTGGCCTAATAGTTTTTGAGAAGAAGATTTTTAAAGATTTTCTCTATATATTCCTATGTAAAAATTCATCCCCCCATGGTGGCCCCACCCTACCACCGGGGACCATGATTTAAACAAACTTGAATCTACACCATCTGAGGATGCTTCCACTCAAATTTGAGCTTTTTTGGCCTAATAGTTTTTGAGAAGAAGATTTTAAAAGATTTTCTCTATATATTCCTTTGTAAAAATTCATCCCCCCATTGTGGCCCCACCCTACCCCCGGGGACCATGATTTGAACAAACTTGAATCTACACTACCTGAGGATGCTTCCATACAAGTTACAGAATTTCTGGCCTAATAGTTTTTTAGAAGAAGATTTTTGAAAAATACCTACAAATTTTAAATAATTCTAAATTATCTCCCCTTTAAAGAGGGTGTGGCCGTTCATTTGAACAAACTTGAATCCCCTTTACCCAGTGATGCCAAGTTTGGTTGAAATCTGCCCAGTGGTTCTGGAGAAGAAGATGAAAATGTGAAAAGTTTACAACGACAACAATGCCGACGCCAACGCCAACAGACAACGGACAAATTTTGATCAGAAAAGCTCACTTGAGCTTTCAGCTCAGGTGAGCTAAAAACAATACTCCTACACCAGGATGAATGTTGACAGTTTTTACGTATATTTAGTCAAAAACAACATTATGGCAGGTAAAACGTTGCTTTATCTATAAACCTTGTGATGTATGTTCGAAATCTTGTGATGTATATTCAAAATCTTGTGATGTATATATGTTCAAAATCTTGTGATGTATATTGTATATCTTGTGATCTATCTTGTGATGTACATTCTATAATCTTGTGATGTATGTTCTATAATCTTGATATGCAATAATTGCATTGTGGGTAATATTCTGTAGACTGGCAATTGCTTCTGTCTTGTGTAACTTCTTTCCCTATTAGAACTCTTCCGGGAACATGATCTGTTGCATTGTGTATATCACAAGATAAAGAATAAACATCCCAAGATATTGAACATATATCACAAGATATAGAATATACATGTACATGCGTGGATCCAGAAATTTTTTCCGGGGGGGGGGGGGTCCGAGGCATATTTGTGATAATTTTACTATGTAAATTTAATAAATTTTCATTTTCCAGGGGGGGTCAGGACTCCCCTCTAGATCCGCGCATGATATATATCTCAAGATTATACAATATACATCACAAGATTTCAAACATACATCACAAGATTTTGAATATACATCACAAGCTTCTGAATATACATCACAAGATTTCGAACATACATCACAAGATATAGAATATACATCACAAGATTTTGAATATACGTCACAAGATTTCAAACATACATCACAAGATTTCAAACATACATCACAAGATATAGAATATACATCACAAGATTTTAAATATACATCACAAGATTTTTTTAATAAAGCAACATTTTAAATGCCATACAACATCATGTGCAATAAGCTAACAGTTATTCCCCTTATTTACCAAATGTTGCTATTACTCTATTTTCCATGGTAGGGGTTGAAGACTCAGACCTAGACTTGCCAAGTCTATAGTGCAAATTTTTATATGTACATGTATTACCCTTTCATGCAATTTATCATTATAGCTCCATGTACATTAGATAAGAAGGACCTAAAATTTCATCAGAAAAAGTTAGATATTTCAGCAATTCGTCTAGAATGAGAAAGAGCTATAATTAAAATTAATTTATACATATACATAAACCAGTACAGTCAAACTCTGTTAAGGGAATTTTCAGTTTACAAAGAAAAATATCTTATATAAACCATCTTTCATATCATATAACATTTAAAGCAAATTTGTTCTAAGTTTAGAAATATCGGTATTATGACAAATTTGCTATAAAAATATTGTCTGAAATAACATATATTATCAGTTAAATTGCATGTCGGTAACAAAAAAAAAAATATTTCACAATATGTTACAAAATATAATGTATAAAAGTATACAAATATATACAGTGTTAAAAGGTTTTAACTATTTCTTTCTTTTCATTTTTTCAGATTTCATTTTTTTTTTTAAACCTTTGTCATGGAAAAATAAATAGCTAGGCTACAATTAATTACAATATTTAATCATGGTACTACTTTTAATTACTAGACCCCCCCCCCCCCACTAAAAAAAAAATAATAATAATAAAATTTCAAACTGTTTTATATACAGTAATAATTATCAATTGATGCAGTATATATTCAACATCATCAGCATCAACATTATGAATTAAAACTTTTACATTGAAACAACCACAGCATTTTATATTCACTGAAGATGTCACAGAAAGGATCATAGTTGACCTTATATATATATCTAGTTGTCTGATTACACTTGATCATTTATCATCCATTTCTACATAATGGGGTCTTTTTGCCCGCCTGTAGTCACGTTTCAACACAAACATAGACACAAAGTAAACTGGGATACAGAATACAAACGGTCCAGCGTACATACAGAATAAGGTATCTGAAAAGAGAACAATAATACAACTTCGTTTTGAGGTCGAGGGCTTTATATATCTAAAATGTTTGGTTTTTTTTTATTATTTTATTTTCTTTAATATAAATGTATATTGAATTTTAAAACAAGAGGCCCATGGGCCACATCGCTCACCTGAATTTCCTTGTATCTTTTTATATAAGTTTTTTAAACATTTTACCAATTAATATATTTCTATGTTAAACTTTGAACTGCTCTTGGGGCCCCAGTATTGATCCAGGGGTCACGATTTTAACAATTTATAATCTACATCATTTGAGGATGCTTGCATAGTAATATCACAAATGGAGCATTGTAGTTCTTGAGAAGATTTTTTAACATTTACCATATATATTTCTGTTAAACTTTGAACCCCTTTTGGGGCCCCAGTATTGATCCAGGAGTCACAATTTTAACAATTTATAATCTACATTATTTGAGGATGCTTGCATAGTAGTCTCACAAATTGTAGAATTGTAGTTTTTGAAAAGATTTTAAAATATTTTGCTTACATATTTCTGTTAAACTTTGAACCCCTCTTTGGACCCAGTATTGGTCCGGGGGATGACGATTTTAATAATTTAAAATCTTCACTATATATACATGCTTTAATTGGTGTAAATATTGACATTTCTGGTGCAGTAGTTCTTAAGATTTTTTAAGACATGCACCCTATTTTCACTGTTTTGCAATTATCTCCCCTTTAAAAAGGATTTGCTCTTTACTTTAACTATTTAAAATCACCTTCCCAAAAGGACCCTTTGTTCCAAGTTTGGTAAAATTTGGCCCAGTGGTTCTAGAGATGAAGTCAAAAATGTGAAAAGTTTACAGACAGACAGACGAACATATGACGGACAACAGGTGATCAGAAAACCTCACTTGAACATTCGGTTCAGGTGAGCTAAAAATTCAGAGAGAGAGAGAGAGATATATATATATATATATATATATATATATATATATATATATATATATATATATATATATATATTTATATATATATATATATATATATATATATATATATATATATATATATATATATATATATATATATATATATTCATTCAATACTTAATCAATAAAACATTAACATTGAAGTGTAGAGATAGGAATGTGTAATGCAGGGATATACTGGTACTTGTAATATCATTTTTTTTTAAGTTTCAATGATAACAAAACTAGATAATATTTCAAAAACATTTTCCTCAACTTTATTTATAAAATAGCTCGAAAAATAATGTATAATCAATTTTATACCTCTCTTTTTACACAAACATCTATTTACCAGTAGATCTATTTTGTATTCCTTCAGGATGTCAACAAATAGTTGTCTAATATTCAATCAATTGGCAAATGAACCAACATTTGAATAATTTGTCAGACAATATCACAAAATTAACAAGACTATCAATTACAAACTGAATGGACAATGAAATTACCGGTAAATCATACAGTTACAGCACTGTTTGCTTACTCTCTACTCATCGGCTTTGTAGTTTTCTTTTGCTGCCTTCTTTTTGTCTCGCCTGATGACAAGGAGTGAACAAAGATAAACTAAAGCACCATAGACATAGGGACCAGGATACATAATATACAAGGCATCTGAAATAAAGCAAAGGTCAAGTGTAAAGGGTCAAAGTGCATATCATCAACAATCATGCAGCATGTAATAAAGATGCATTTATACAGAAATTTTACTATAGTGAAACAAACTCCCAATTACCAAGAACAGTTTATGCAGGATTTGAAGGCATGCACTGATTGAGATGAAGAGTGAAAGAACAATATTCCAGGTGTAAAGCATGTGAGAGAACTTGTCAGGACCATTATTTATCTGATGTTTTAAAAGATATATTGCATAAACTTATGAATGAATAATCCTGATTATACATACATCTCAGTGAATCAGACTTGGAGTAGTTTTGATTTTCAAAGTGCTGTGCAAGGGGTGGTACTAATAAATTGGCATTTCCTCCAATGTTACTGATGATGAAGAGATAGGCAGCCACGGCTGTTGTTTTAATCTCACTGGGGACCAGTTCTACCACCACTGCCAATGTGATTCCTACCCACATCTCACCTACATTGCAAAGATAAATAAACACTCTATTAGTCAACAGTAAATCTAAATTATAAGGTACATGTACTGTAAACATGAAAGTATAGTAAAAGTGTGGTGAAATAGTTTTGCACATTCTGTCACTGAATAATTTACAATTTCATGTGTACATTCACTGTCAAGAAAATTGGAGTAGAGGTAGAAATAATCATAAGGCTTGTACTTTACTGTTCTGTTACCAAAACTTTGTCAGAGTGTGCCCAAAAAAAGAATTCACTTTAATTTGAAAGATAATTGCGAAAAACAATTTGAGATAAATTACCATACTTACCAAATATATAGGTGGGAATTTGGAAGAAATAAGCACCAGGGGGGTCAAAATACAATGTTCCTGCTGCAAATGGAGCTGCAATTAACTGAAAAGGAATACAAGTTCATGTACGTCTTTATAGAATGTCTGGTGTTCAAAAAATTGATAGCGGTTAAAAACCCTTGACTACTGAAGATGCAGTTACATCTTTTCAATGGGTAATCCTGAAAACACTTATCAGATGTTGTTCAACAGGAAGATGCATACTGTACATGTACTTTCAAGATAGATATAGAGTTAAAATCATAATTCACAAAATCCCTTGCAATTCCAAGTTTTCAAAGCATCAAAGATGGTAATTAAAACAAATGAAACAGAGTCCATAAGTTCATGTGGTGTATCTGACAGTTATGAAGCTTACCAAGCTGACTCCAATGACAAGAATTCTGGAGTACAGCCCCAGTCTTCTGACCAGTCGATCTGAGATGAACCCTCCTAAAAGCACACTGAAACTCCCCCCAACCAAGGGGATCCAGGACAGATACTTTCCTATCTGCTCTGGAGTCTGACCAATCTGTGTGAAGTACAGTTGGGTGTTGTAGGCAAAGACATATCCTGCTGAATAAGCAACCAAAAAAAGATTAGATTAATACTGGTAAATTTATGACATAAATACCAAAATACTTAATGTGAATACTGTAGGTTCCTTATCTTACACAAGTACTAAATCTGCAATTCCATCATTTGTATCAAATCACGAAAATATAAAATTGCAAATGCCAAACTTTTATTTAGATTTCATATATTTCACATCTGTCAGAAAAGTATAAGCTAATTTTAAAAATTTGTGAAGTGTGCTTCTCATGAATTTATGCAGATATTAACTCCTCATGTATAATTAGAAATCTACAGTATGACACATGACTTCATGTGATAAGTTATAAAGTATCATCTTTATTTTCTTTTTTTTTTTTGGATGAGGAGTTTGGAGGGCACAAAAAGGTTGTTTATGGAAGGGGGGCGCAAAGGTAGCTTAACACTGAATAGGTACAAAAATTTAGATGCAAAATCGTAAAACACATTTTCTTTCATTCAAAAGTTTAACCAAAGTTAATCTATAGATTCCCATATATCGGTATATTCGATAAAAAGTAAAACTCACATGCATTCCTAATGGACCCAGCTAGGCATATGAGAAGAAGAGATGGGCTACAAAAATTTTTAAGCGTCTTTCCAAGTCGCTGACAAGCTGTGCCAGAAAGTTCCAGTTTGTTCTGGTTTCTCTCTGGTTCTTTCAGCGATACAAGCATAAGTAATCCTACCGCAAGCCCAGGAATACCAGACAAAATGAATGTCCACCTCCAACCCTAAAGTTCAATAAGGAACAAGTTTGATATGAATATGACATCAGTTTGACCAGTTTACATTTTATTAACTGCAAAGTGGCTTGAAGTAAAACAAAAATTTAAACCATTTAATATCTTTTTCACCTGATCAAACAATTTTTTTCTAAAGTTTTGGATAAAAAAAATAGCAAAAATAAATTCTGGAGGTTTTTCCAACATTTTTTTCTACATTAATTTCTATTAGACCAAACATATACTATGAGACTACTCACTTGACCATTAATGTTTGCAAGTGAAATAAAATTTCCAAATGCATAAGACATGCTGTAGCCAAAGTATATTCCCCAGTTGTAAATTCCCAGCGCAAATCCTCTTGTTTCTGGTGTGAAGTAGTCTGTCAGAATGGAGACAGCAAACGGACCACACCCAGACTCTCTGCAAAGTGGCAGTATACATAGATAATGACATGTATCAAAGGATATAATATGACACTTCATTTTCACTGTTTGGAACATATGTACCGGTATTCAATGGAAAATAGAAATGAGCACAACAGTAACTAGTCAAAGCTAGATTTCCAAAACTGGCTATTCTTACTCAAAATATATGTTGAATTATACCTAGGGCCGCACCCATTACCTGCATAACAATTTCTAAGTAAATTTTGTAACTTTTTCTGAATTTTCATATAAAAAAAGCTGAACCTTGACAGAAGGAAATATACCAGGCACCAGTGAATAGAAAAAACTCACTGGCTCAGGTGGGCTAAATGACAAGATATTAGTAACAGACACACGTACCCAAATCCAAGTCCAAACCGCAGTATAACCAGTTGCCAGTATTCCTTCACAAATCCTGTTAACAATGTCATCACAGACCAGAACATAAGGCAAGCAGCCAACATTGCCTTTCTATTGTATTTCTCAGCAGCATAACTGATAAAGATTCCACCAAATGTATAGATGACTGTGAAGGCTGGACCAGCGACGATCTGGTATTCTAAACCTTGCCCATTGTAGTCATAGTAACAGAGGCCTGCAGCATGTGTCAGATTGCTTGTTGCATTTCGACAACTGAAATGTAGAATTGTGAATACATGTTTTATCAAAAACTTGACTAAAATGAGGTCCAGGGGCCACATTATTCACCTGAGAAACAACAGCCACAAATGTGATCAAATAAGCTTTTCCTAGTCAAATACAAAACATCTGGACAATTTATTATTAGCAGAGTAGGTCTTGTTTGAAAATATTTTAAAATTTTTCTCCACATATATTCCTATGCTTAACATTGAGCACCTTTTGTTGTTTCAGTGATTGTAGTTTCAACAATTTAGAATAAAAAGAGGCCCACAGGCCTTAACAGTCACCTGAGTAGCATAGACCAACAGAAATAGGTTATTTGAGTGACTACAGTGACCTAAAAATTAAAATAACATGTTCACTATATGGGTATATTTGTCATTCCCCCCCCCCCAAAAAAAAGCTTAAACTTCTGCCCCATGGGCAAAGGATTTCAAAAATGAACATAATATAACAATGCATTTAGTTTATTTCCCATGACTGTGAACATACAGAAGAACATATTTAAAATATTTACCCTATATATTTTCAAAATGTGGCAATCATGCATATTTACCCTAACCAAGTCCTGAACCCCTGACCCACGGGTCATGAATTTCAAAATTTGGGTAGAGGGATTCAAGGACATCATAACCATGCATACAGTTTATCTCCCCTTACTGTGGAGGTTGAGAAGATTTTCCAAGATTTAATAAATACATTTTCACTACTAGTATATCGTAATATTAGCCCTGACCTAGGGTCTGAACCACTGACGCAAGAGCCATGAGTTTCACAATTTTGGTAGATTTTTGGAAATTATAATATCAAATACCAGTAATCATCCATTGAAAGAGGGCTTGGCCCTTCATCCATTGAAAGAGGGCTTGGCCCTTTATTTTAACAATTTGAATCCCCTTGACCTAAGAATGCTTTGAGCCAAGTTTGGTTGAAATTGGCCAAGTGGTTCTGGAGAAAAAGTCAAAAATGTAAAAATGCTTCACAGATGGACAAAGATAAGGGTCAAGATTGTATGGGGTAAACTAGAATTCGAGAAGAGCGAAAAAACGATACATAAATAATTAACAAGTGAAAAGCTGTCAATGTGACAGCAAACCAGGTCATCCCTGCATTGAAAACCACTACCTTTCCAGAGAAATGGAGTACCCTTTATGCAATATTCTGTGAGAAAATGACTAGGTTCAACAGCTGGTATTTTTTTCATATATTATTAAAAATCAAAATCCAAGTAATATGCACATCTCTGATATATGTACAATTGATCTGAAAAACAACAACTTCCTCTTGAAAACTGTAGGAGGAGTTATCTGCACAATAGGGGTACCCTTTATGCAATATTCTGTGAGAAAATGACTTTTAAGTTCAACGGCTGGTATTTCTTTCATAAATTATCCAAAATCAAAATGTACATGTAAATATGCACATCTCTGATATATGTACAATTGATCTGCAAAACAACAACTTTCTATCTTGAAATCTGTAGGAGGAGTTATCCATACAATAGGGGTTGCCTTTTGGCAGCCGCCCACCTGCCCACCTACCATTTTCACCATTTCAATAACTGGATTTTTCCTTTGGAAACCCTGGTTAAAAACTGTTACATGAACCTTTTCTCAAATATGGTGAGCAAAATAGTAGAAACTTATGATCATCACCAATAAATCAAATGCTGTACAATTGAAATATTGATGCAAAAAAAGATAACTGCTCATTGCACAACAAAACTTTAGGGCTGACCATTTGGAATTCTTTGACCATGAGCCAAAAGCTATCAACAACAGGATTTGGGTAAGCATTATTCTATCAAAATAATTTGAAAATTGAAGCATACCTGTCTGCTGAATTGAATTTCTCGCATTTCAGTCCATTAAAATCACTGGCTGGGGCTGATGTGTTCTTCATACAGGCCTTGTCTCCAAAATGGATCTCCTGCGCCATTGCTTTGGAGGATATGGCCAGCATGTACCTGTCCAGCTGATTCAGGAGATAAGTCACCAGTAGTATTAAGAGCACATACAGCTTGTAGGGGGTCAGGGTTCGATACCATGGTACCTCCTCGCTCTTTGTTTCTTTATATGAAAATTAAAAATTCAACTTTACATGTAGTTCTATTTCTATCTAAAGATAAAAAAAATCTTTGAATTCTATCAAATTTTATATATCTCTAGAAGTAAAGCAATGCACTACATTTATATACATGTAATGAATTCAAAGTGGTGTACTTCATTTCTCACTGGTTCTTACCTCACCACAGTTTAGTAATATTGGTATAAGAACAAGTTATAGTACCAAAGTCATATCAAAATCACAATTTTTAAACAAATTGAATGTGCAGTATATCTATTACCTACCTATCTGACAGATGGTAAAAAAAAACAAATTCTCTCTAAAACTGTATAGTTCTTGTTACATATAATGATAAAACAACAGTAGAAAATTTACCTGAAAAATGTTCAACGCTGTAAGAGGTCTTTGTCATAGTATGTGTATTTATAAATATACCAGCAGATTAAACATAAGTTTACTCTTTCACAACAAAGTTTCATTAGCAAATAGATGGGGTAAAGTAATTGACCTTGAGAGTGTCCAACAGACAGAAAAAACCCACAACCATCTGTAAATGTCAAAACTAATGTCCACTTAACAACTAAAAGGTGTGATGATCTATTTATTCTGTGTTGCATTGTACAAGCTAGCATACAATCATGTACATAGGTACAAGACTAGTACAAACGTACTATGATAAGTAAATTATATTTAGAGGTGTACATTACTATTAATATTACCTAATTCTTTTTCCATCTTTTCCATGTCTGGGTCCAATTCTGAATTTAAAGAATACATATCGGTATATAAAATGTCATCAAACATTTTGCTTATTATGTATAATGATAACACAATGATAGTCTATAACCCTGTGTCAAAGATATTCTTGGAAGCCAGAAAAAAATGGAGTTTACGGAAATGTTTTTTGAAATATTTTTCTAAGGATCTCTTTCTGTTGGTTGACTAACATTTATTTAATCCCCCTACTTCCTGTCAAGGTCCTTATAGGCTGCATGAAGCCATATTGCAGGTTGGGGGAGCCAGGGTTCAAAATTATTTTCTGGGTTACAGATACATGCATGCATGGTCTTTGCAGTATACACATCAATGACTTTATATTAATATATGTTTCTATTTACCTATACATTAAATGCACATTAAATATGAGAGTAATTGCAGGCACATCAGAAGTGTTGATGGAACTAAAATTTACACATTTATAGTTTTGTGATAATCATAGCCATGAAGATGATGTAAAACTTTCAATTCATTTTTAAAATCTTTTCTTTTTTTTTCTCCTGTAAAGAGGTTCCTTAAAGAAAATGTAAAACTTGAATTAATCAATAAAACAGAGTTTACCCAGGAATATTTAAAGTTTTCAAAACTGGAAAATTTTGAGACATTGAGCTTTTAAAAGAGATTCTTAGAGATTTACAATCGATTTCAAACAGGTGGTAAAATTTCTCTTCTGGATGAAAAGTTTTACGCCTGTCATCGAACAAAAAGCATCGCAAAAGGTAACGCCCACCGTTCCCAAAGAAAGGAAAAACGATTGATTGTGTACTCCCACGGAACGTATAAGGAGCTGATGACGTCTTATAGTCCACTCAGTGTATAAAATAGGGAGGAAGCCGGATTACCCGGAGAAAACCCGAGCGGGCGACCACCATACCCTCTCACGTACATGAACAACCAGTGTCGATCACGGGGATCAAACTCGAGTCGCAGCGGTGAGATGCGAGTGCGCTTACCACTGCGCTACTTGGACAATATACCCGGTAACTTTGTCCATAAGGTCATTTTTTAAATCAGTGTGTAATTGCGCTTTCCTGATTTGTTGTTGGTAAATGGATATGTCTCATTGAATATTGCGAAGAAAACTGAATCCCCTTAAAAATAATAAAAACACTCAAATTAATTGTAAACTTCAAAGTCGTACAATTTATTAGGTAACTCATTTTGACAGAGCAAATAATTTATTTTTGAGTTTTGAGTATGTATAGATGATTAACGCAAAAATTGCAATTAAGCAATGTATTGTAACCATTATGAGAGAGAGAGAGAAAGAGAGAGAGAGAGAGTTGCTAAATTCTGCCATCCTCTAATATAAATTGAATCAACAGATATTTTTTTATACCCATTTTACATGTATTAACATTTTTCGTTGTCCGTCGATAATTGTCCAATACACAGAAATAATTTAGAAAGAGTTTTTTGTCAGTATTTCGGAATGTAGGGTGTGCAGTACGGATTTCTACCTGTATATTCACATGATTTTACCCCAGTTGAAAATTATTTTATGAAACTAAAAAGAATATTATCGCAAGAAAATACTTGCCATATTTACACGTGATTCTAAAATTTGCCATATCGCAAGATTTGAAGGAAATTTCATCGAATGATATTAGACAGTTTTACCGACAAACAGGATATCTCAATGTATGAAAAGGCAGTTTGAAAGTGTAATTCGTAAATTCTTTCACATGTACAGGTATACCGGTATATCAATATTTTTATTCAAGTGCACTGAAAATTAAAAAAAAATAAATAAAACATTAGAATTGTTTATTATCAGTTAATTTGTTAACTTCAAAAACTTGCACTTGTTTATGTTTTTGAGAATGCTCTTTAACATATATATCAGTGTGAAAATGTATTGCAGGAATCTGTGTATTAAACAGGTTTCAGTGGGTGAACAGTCAATCGTTTTTCCTTTCTTTGGGAACGGTGGGCGTTACCTTTTGCGATGCTTTTGTTCGATGACGGGCGTAAAACTTTTCATCCAGAAGAGAAATTTTACCACCAGTTTGAAATCGATTGTAATTTAGCTCCACTCCTGTTTGTCTAATTGAAAAGTATTTGTTTTATAATGTCTAATGCCACACACACACCCCTTCCTCCCACCCTAACTCAACACCCCCATTCCCACCTTCAGGCCATTCATAGCCATCTCCCAAAAGCCATCTCCCAAATAGTGACGACTTACTCTCCAAATATTACTTTTTCAGGTGACCTACACAGGTATATACATTATCCTCAGGTTAGAAAGGTTAACTTCATGAAGTCATACTTTTATCTCCAGACAAAATTCAGTTCTCTAACAGTACTTCAAACAAACGAAAGTTTTTGATTGAACAATTTATCATTGTCCAAACACTCAAAATTGTCAATGTCCAATGTCATGAAAGAAGGCCCAGAATACTTAAATGACCTCCCCCTTCTCAAAATTCCTTCAAACTAGAAAGACTTTCATTCATACTTGACGCTACTGACATATGCGTGCTCTTGTTATCTGTGTCACAATTTCGAAGAGACTTTTGTCAGCAGGTTTCAGAACATGCAAACTTAGCTAGGACACCCATATCATGCATGGCCTTTAATATAAACAGTATGAAGTTAAAATGGTGGAGATTTACTGAAAAGTAATTTTTTAGAACATGCCACACTATCTAGGCTAGAACAATTCTAAAAATAAGAGGCAAAAAAAGTTTTATCTTTAAATTTACAACCAATTCAATACAGGTACATGGTATCAACTCAATGATGAAGGGCAAGAAACAGGAATATACTGTATACATACAGGGTTATTTTGCCCTTCTACACTTGCAAACGGTTTCGCCCCGTCTTAAATTCGCCCAGACACACTTGTGTACTAAAGAGATAACTTGGGACGTTGGAATTCTCCCAGTCTTAAATTCGCCCGCTGACAACAAGGGTGAAAGGGGCGAAAATAAAACGGGGGCAAATATTTCCCTGTATACAGTAATGAAAATCAGTCAAAAAATTGCAAAATAAAATATTAGTATTTTCAAATGTAACAATTTCTGATCAGGCTTTTTCTACACACAGTGTGTCAAATTTTGTGAAATCTATTGGTACCCATAAATTTCCAATATTGTGATCCTCGATGAAATATGACATCAAAGCCTGCACGTAAAAATAGTGCACTCGATTCCACAGAGTACCGGTAAGGGTGTTCAGGGGTGGGGATCTTAATTGTCAGAACTTATCAGGGGTATGACATTGTCCTTAGCTAACTTTCTCAAAGAATCCCTTGATGAGAAGAAAATTCCAAAATAATGCATAATTCTTCAGTACATTTATTACATGTACCGGGGTAGTTGAATTTAAGACCCTAAAGTGGAAGGAGTTATATGATTTTTTTTAAAATATTTCTGTCTCTCTCAACCTACAAATGTTATACCGTACATATACATATGGTACCATACAAACAACGTCTTAAATATTGAAAAAATTGCAAATTGGGCAAGCAGCGTCTCTGGTTTTAAACGATCAATGATTAACAGTCAACAGTTGGTTCAAGATATTGGCCCGATCTATAGTATGCAGCAGCCAGCATCTTAAGTGTTTTCCCAGTAAAATAGAACAGCTAGTCCATATGTTTTTTATGAAAAGATGACTTTGCAGAAGCACGATGTGCATTTTTAAGATACAATGTACCAGTATAATTTGAGCTTTTCGAGTCAGACTGACTGATTTTTAATGGCTTTTAATAAGAAATAATTAGGGAAATAGTTGTTATATTGTTCTAATTAATAAAACATACAGCTTATAACAATATCTAGAATGTCCTTATAATAAATACATGTAGTGCCAAGTGAAAATATGTACAGACACAGTATTTAAGAGAAGCGAGACCGACCGTGGGTTTCTGACGATGCAGAACGGGTACAAATTAAGTGGGTTTTTCCCCCATTGGGTTCCAATATGATGATGTAATATGTTGACGACCATGCATTATATCATCCTCGCAACTTCAGGGGTCCTGAGTTCACTTGGGCCATGGGTGGACTCAGGACCCCTGAGTGACGTTAACTGTGAGGATGGAATATTATAGTATACTGGTAGGCCTAGAATTGACACGAGTCTTGACACGAGCTAATTAACTGATCAGGATACATAAATGTAACAAGTAAAGTACTTTACATGAGTATATATCCTGTGCTTAATAAAGTTTGCTCAACTACACTGCGTAAAGGTCTTGCTTTGTCGTTGTCATAACTCACCATCTTGTTCCGTTTCACCATGCTCAGAGAGAAGGGATACTCTCTCATCATTCTTCAACGACATTCTTTTACAACTATTTCCAAATTACCAAATAACGTCCACAGTGCATGTATACTAAAACTACGAGAAGATATCGTCGGTATACACTCTCTTCAGAGTAAAGTGTGAGCGTACGTCTACAGGAAATTTATAGTGGTCGTACGTACACAAAACACTTATGTAAGGCCAGAATAAAATGAAAGTGAAAGTACATATTTATTGGCGAATAAATCTAATGGGAGTTAAAACGTTAAGTGCTCCAAGTCTAAAGTTTGGATTCAGCAGACACACATCTCCAAATTTTATACTCATTAACATATGACAAGTAAGAAGCAGGTTCAGAGGTTGAATGTTTTTGTCATTACGCGCGAAAATATTCTAGTACTAGTACTCTAACCAAACCTGCAAAATATTTCCGGATTCTCCAAATGGGGCGCCTCGACGGTAAAATTATATACATATCTTTTTGAAAATTATTATTGCTAAATCCAGGCACGTAGCATCGGGGGGGGGGGGGTACATTTTTCTCGCAACAAACAATTTTTTTAAATCTACATATAAAAAGGAGTTTGGAATTTTTTTGCTTGTCAAGATTTTTTGAATGAGGTACAGTATTCCCCCCTCCCCTTTTTAAAACGATGCTCCGTGCCTGAAATCCTGGGGATATATCCAGAGGGACTTTTTTCCCCATTTTCTTCATTAATTAAAGATGATTTATGGGTCAAAAATAATGTCAGGCATGTAATCGAAGATCAGTCAATTGGTACAAAATCATTACAATATTTAAAAAAAAAATCTCAAATAAGAAATTAAGAAGCAGATAAAATATTATAAAAAATAATAGGCTATAGAGACTTCATCAATCAAACTGCCATAAAAAATGATATTTCTGGAAATGTAGTTTCTCTGTTATGGTATTAAAACTATGACATAACAGCACGGACTGGGTTGTTTTTTATATTTCCAACTCGAACACAATCAGTACATGGCAAAAACGTGAGAATATCTAAGGTGTTTTTAGTGTTTAAACATACAGTTCTTTCACAGATTGTTAATGATTAAAAAGTATAATTCAAAATATTGCTAGCAACTTATTTTTCTACTTACCAGCTTAATTCTCCTGTCGTTCTGTGGTCAGTTACAGAATGAAGAAGGTTGAATAAGGCGTCTGAAATTTTTGAACTTTGATAAGATTATGTAAATGAGAACACATGAACATATAAGGGAGGTTAGATACGATAAAATGAGGGTCTCTGTTTGTACACGAATATATTCTACCTATGTAGGTGGATAAGTGCAGGTATCTTGTCGTTTTACTTTTTAATGTAGGTCATTATCGTTGGACATAAACCCACCCCAGAGAAACCTTGACATTGGAAAGAGACTCAATTTCGACCTTGATAAATATTGCCGTATTAACGTTCAGCACAGTTGATATAGTGTATTTAAGATCCACATGCATATATTACTTATTTCATCATCTTCTGTATTTATTTAGCAAGTATATTAATTAAGTTTTAACTTTAAAAAATGAAATAAATTCATAACCATCTGTAATGTCTAGTCTTAATTTGATAATCTCTCTCTCTCTCTCTCTCTCTCTCTCTCTCTCTCTCTCTCTCTCTCTCTCTCTCTCTCTCTCTCTCTCTTATCCTTTTGTCCTTTTACATCATCAAATTAAACACGATATTCCAAAAAAAAAATTTGATGAACATTAGACTCCTTCAGTTAGATCGGTTAAATATTTATGGATATCAATCTAGGTGTGAATTATTTATAAAAAAAAAATAATATAGTACAACCAGAGACATAAAGAACATTTATGTTTCTGAGTACAACACTCGAAGATTTTGATTTTTTATATCAATTCTTTGTAAAATAATAATTTAAAAAATGGGTGTAAAAACTGGGATGTTTTATTAAATTAAGATTTGAGAAGAATTGGGAAATAAAAAATAGACAGTTTTTACGACTATGAAATGTAACGTTAGCATGTAAATTGTTTTGAAAATTGTTAAAACATGTACATGTGTTTGTATATAGCGTTTCTTTTCTGGCATGTGGAAAGATGTATGAAATATATGATAGTTGCCACATAAATTAAATCTCTGCAAATAGATTTCGGAATTCCAAAATGGGAGAGGAACATGTTGATAAAGCCATATGGATATGATTTGTATGATCTAAATTATTTTTATTATATTATTATATTTTTAAAATAACTTCAATTCACCGTGCCGCTAATTAAACGCAGACTTAATTTGCATAATTTTGATGAATCTCTCTCTCTCTCTCTCTCTCTCTCTCTCTCTCTCTCTCTCTCTCTCTCTCTCTCTCGTTATATCACTTATGGCTACCTAATTATTGTCTGGACTTAATCTGTAATTTTCCGCTACCCGAGGCTGAATGTGAAGAAAGACTTGGGGTGCAGTTAAACTAGTTTGTTGTACGTTAAACAATAAATCAGCACTGATGTTTCAAATAATTGAATGACATAAACATGACACGTGAATAAAAGATTAAAAAAACAAAGACTATCTTTATTACTATCTTGTAAGGCAAATGCGCGGACATTCACAGGGAGAAAGACGCAATTGCACCGTGAAAATGTTCAGGTCGTAGTGCCTAGGGCCATCCAATTTTATGAAGGCATATGTAAATGATCCCAATACACAAAACGCACCGTATTTGAGTCAACGGTCGTTTTATGGTGTGAAAGATGGCCATTGTCGCTAACCGCGACCAAATTGCACCATTTAGCCGATAATACAGTCGCAAGAGCGGGCTAAAGGCATGCAGTATAACTGAGATACGCATTACGTGCATGCTGACCATGCCGACTAAATGTATGCTCTGTAGAAATATCCACCTACTATAGCATGGGATAAAGGTCTCTGACCAAAGCAAACATGCATACCAAAATTCTTTTAAACTCTCTCTCTGATCTCTCTCTCTCTCTCTCTCTCTCTCTCTCTCTCTCTCTCTCTGAGTATCCCCCCTCTAATTATATTTAGGAAAATATGTTCAATGCAAATAATTTATATATGCGTTGCTGAAAATATGCATTTATGGTATCTGATTAGAATAAAAATCATTTTAAAAAATAACGATCCTTTTTTCACACCTATAACCATGTAACGTTAACGTTTAAAATGGCCCTGTCCGTACCCCTGGCATAGGTTGTCCGTCAAATTTCTTTTCCGAGCTGTCAATCTTCGTCAAGGGCGTGTGGAGTTCGAACGTTAATCCAGTGTGTCCATTGGCTACTATTTTTAGTCTAATTACATATTGCTGTCGGAAAGTGCCGAATGAACCATTGCTCTATTCTGATTGGATAATCTAGCATCTACGGGAAAGAATCTGGTTAGTTTCACGCTTGTGTAGCCGCCATTTCTATTTAGAGGCATTTTGACTGGCACTGATGTACCACCCCAATAATCCTCCAATGTAGCGGAATTTGTGTAATCTGTGTATGTGTATTGTGCAAACTTACTAATGAGGATCTTTAACATTGGGTGAATAATTTTATTTTTTATGCAGAAGAGAGCATTATCAGTGAGTGAATAAACGTTGAGAGAACAGTGAAAAAAATATGGAAGACGGACAAAGAATGTATTCACAACAAGGAGGACTGACGAACATGTCGGGAAACGTGTTGCCTCAGTACAACATGGGTCAAGACGAACCGTCAGATCAGAGAAAACAGGAGATAGGGGACATCCTCCAACAAATTATGACAATTACTGACCAGAGTCTGGACGAAGCCCAAGCAAGGTGCCGGTACAGGCCTATCTTGTTATTCTCTCGGCCTCCCTTCCCTTAAATTTCCCATGTTATTCGCAAAAATTATTTTCCTCCCTCTGCTATTTTCATTTCTTTCGATCAGTTTCTATTGTTATTAAGCGAGTTTTGCTCTTTCAGAAAACACACACTGAACTGTCATCGAATGAAGCCAGCATTATTTAGCGTACTGTGTGAAATCAAAGAAAAAACGGGTAAGTAGCCAGCTGTCATGCAGTAGCAGTGGTACTGTACTTCTACTTTCACTTTTGATAAAGTACTGAGGGAATCGGAGGGGTGTAATACCATATGTTTGTACAGTGTCTGTTATGTTATTGGATTATCATAATTATAGATAACCACATGTTATATAGTAGCTATACATAGTCATAGATCTGTGGAATTATATTACCTCATGATATACTGATGGATAATATCAGTTTTAAATGTGTAATGTAGAAATTCTTCTGTTCTTTTGTTGTCAAATGGTCATAAAAAAAAGACTTTTCTGTTGTTTAGAATAAAAGCAATTTCTGATTTTGGCTAGTTGGTGGGTATATGAGAATTCCAAATTTGCTCCCCTCACATTTTACAGAATTCAAATACATTGATAAAATAAGAATACAGGAAAATAAAGAAAAAGTTTTAGGTATAGATATTTCCGTAAAAAATAACTGTATTATAGCAGGTTGTATCATTATGTAGAAAGGAGTAGGTTCATAATAAATGTTTGGCCATTATTAGATGACATCTCCCCTTCAGCAGTGTTTTCAAGGTCTCCTTTGTATCTAAATTTCTCAAGGCTACATGTGTTGGATGAAAATGCATGTATAATGCTTTATTGTATAAATTTGATTTAATTTTTTTTAACCCATATTGACCATAATGTTATAGACTTGATAATTGATAGCAGTAGATATTTCCGATTAAAAACTTTATGATACAGATCGAAACTCATTCATTTATTTTTTACATTATGTGATATTTGACTTCATGGCGCCTTAGACCACATGTAAATCAATGAAAAATGCTAAATTGAATATCAATATTGAAGACACATGTATGTACATGTAGTGTCACAATTAATTTAGCATGAAAATGTTTTCCAAATACATGTAAGTAATTCATGTACATGTATATGCTTTCTTTTTATGGGATGTGCTGTAAACACGCCATCTGATAGGGATGGGACGGTGCATCACGGTATTTTGATGATATTTGGATCAATACATTTACCATTAATACAACGATACCTAAGCAAACTTTTTTTAATTTTCCAAAAATATCTGAGCTTCATATATTGGCTATTTTTAGTCCGCGCGCCTAATATGAAAAGACAAAGATGGCGGAAAACCTCGTAAAGTTGTTAAAACTGTTATGAACTTATAAGGAAGCTAAATCTGGAGTTCGGAAAACTTTCGGATTACTTGTTTATGAAAAAGTAGTGTATACATACAAGACTAAAGTAATTTGTAACTTGTGCAACGCTCATTTTAAATATAATGAAATCACTTTGGACATGCGTTAATACATCAACAGATTGAATAGATTTTAAACCCTTATTCATGTTTTCATTTAGCTGCAATGTATCGTGATATGTATCGTATCGCATCTCGTGTATCGTGATATGTACCGAATCGGCTTAGTACAGTATCGTCCCAGCCCTACCATCTGATTCATTAATTATATCATATTTAGACCTTGGATATATGATTCATTGATTATATAATAATTAGACCTTGGAGATTCACATTTCAAGCAACAGTAATTTTATATTGTATCATGAGTGGTGGCAACACGTGTATTTTCTAAAAAAAAAAATGATAAAAAATTTACAACTGGTCTATATTTTTATTTGTCTGCAACAACAAAGTTTGAATAATTGAGTACCAGTTTGTGTTAACATGCTTATTTGTTTCAAGACAGGCATTGGGAAATGTGAAAATCAGTGAACTCCTAGCAAGGCGCCAAGTTTATTTGTACACTTAATACATTATGTATGTAGCTGTACAAAAAAAAATCAAATCCAAAGAATTAAAAAAGCAGCTTTTTAATGTCTCAAAACCTATAAATGACAGATATTTATGTCATTTATTTTCATTCACTCCTATTTTCATAGAAATAATGCATTACATCACCAGTTTTTTTGTTTGCCACACTCTGTATACCAGTGATTAAAGAAAATTGATAAGATCTCATTGAAAAATGATTCCTAACATTTATCTGCAATGGAAAGGGCTATGTGGGGAGTTAATAAAATGTAGGTGGAGGTTTGCAGTTTTGTCTGATTCAATAGGAGGAGCACGATATGCACCACAATTAAAGATACTTGAACAATTATTTTGACGCAGGAGAAATTTTGTATATAACACATCTTTATCAGTGCTGGATGTGTTTTATTGATTTTTGCCAATGACTTTGCTAGGGCCTTCCGCCAGTGTGCAACTCTTTTTTTAAGTTGGCTGTCTTAAATTGATTTATGGGTATTTAGATAGAGAACTGCATTTAGCTAGAGGGATTTAATTTCTTTGCACATGCTGTCCAATTTTTCCCTCCAGACTTCAGCAATTTTCCCTGTGAAGGGTCAATGAACCAGAGATATTTTGGGATAAAAATGTACAAAGAGTGTTTTCATTTGAGCATAAACAGTTTTTTAAATGTACTCTTTATATAATGAGAATAGCGGTACCATTCTTGGAAATGTACATCTTGTTTTTGTCTAAAATGTTGTGTACTTTAGTCAAAAATTTGTCTAAAAATGATTTTTTTAAAGACTTGAAAACGACTTTGGTTAGTTTTAATTTAATAAATTTGTGATCACATTGTTTTATGCTTTCACAGTGCTAAGTATAAGAAACTCACAGGAGGAAGAGCCCCCTGACCCTCAGCTGATGCGGTTGGACAATATGTTGATTGCAGAAGGAGTGGCGGGTCCAGAAAAAGGGGGTGGGTCATCTGCTGCTGCCAATGCCACCGCTGCAGCCTCTGGGGGTCAACCTGACAGTGCCATAGAACACTCAGACTACCGTGCCAAACTGGCACAAATTCGTCAGATTTATCACACAGAACTTGAGAAATATGAGCAGGTGAGTGGCAGGGGAGTGTTTGAAGAGGAGTTCTTGTCTTCTTTAAAGTACCTATAGATAGAATTAAGATCAAAAATTCATGTTAGACATAATATTCTGATCAGTTCCTTCTATTGTTTCCATAATAGTAATGATATGATAAAAAATGTTATTTTGGGGTTTTTCATTGATATGAAATTCAAAAGCAATTATGATAATTGGTTGTTAAAAAATGAGAATGGAAGGCTTAATACAGAATCAATGTCATTTGATGTGGTTAACTGCTGTACTGTGAGAGCCAAGGCCTCCTCTGAAAATGTTATTCACTCATTCTATATTCATTTGATTTTCATCAGATCTTTTTGGAGCAGTGGAATAGATGCATATTCAGCAACAATAACACATTTCTGTTCAGAATCGCTTAATGAAATTCATGATCTTTATTTTTCACAGATACATGTATCAGTTACTACTCAGCACACTTTCCTTTTCACAATGTTCATTGGCTACAACTATTCTGAGATGTTCACAAAACACTTTTCATTTCTCAGAATGTACACATGATAACATAGATTTATATCTCCATTCAGCATCTATAGACCAATAACTTCTCTCTATCTCTTATTAATACCAAGCATTTTGTTCCATATTAAATTTGTAACTGAAATAAATGCATTTTAATATGATGATATTAAAGAGTATTTCCAGCAACACTCTTTATATACTATTGTAACTCTAAAACACTTTGTATCCAAATTGTAGGACCTTGATCTAGTAAGCTTCATGTTATTTTCCCTTGTTGTTTTTGGTTTTGGTTGCTATGCTAACCACAGACATTTTAATCAACCCGTCACTCCTTAATGCTTTTTTTGTAGAGAGATTTAGTTGTAAATCAGGAGATATTTAACTTTATGTGTGAATTTGAGTTTGTTTTTCCAAGAATGATAATCAGGAGTTGTATACATATCAGTAATTCTTATTTGATGTTTTCATATAAAAACTGGAAAAATATTATTTTTGTAAAAATCTGTCTGTGGTTGGTTTAGTAAGACTAACATCTTGTGGTTTTTTCACACGGCAGAAAACTTTACACTTGATCACTTTATTCTAACCTCCAACAAATAGAATTCGTTTTACTAACAATCATAACAAATGCAAAAAGATGTCCACAAAAAGGAATTTTTTTAAAATTGAAAACTTGGTAGTTGTTTTTCAAAAATTGTTGTTAACGAAGTTAAAGTTTATGCCTCATCCAGGCACAGAATATTAGATTTTACAGTACATGTATTCAAGTGCATTTGTTGAAGTATTTAAGCCAAAATCGATTTATCATTGATCCGATGTCTTTGAAACATTTTATCATGCATTCAATTTGAAAATACTTTAGTTGCTAAAGTGATGAAATTTGTTAAGGCTTTTCTTTTGAAAGAAATAGATTAGTTAGTGTAAAAAAAAATAAAGCTAAAAGAAAAATAAAGCTTAAAGAAAAAATATAGGAATGATAAAGAATTATCTAATAATTCTTAGTACAGTTAGTTATGCATATTATTTTTTTCTCAAAAAAGGATTATGCATTTTTTTCTCTGTGATAGGTTTAAGTTATTGGATTTAAGTATTCCAAAGAATTTTATTTGCATATAAGTGAATATCAGTTTTGTCATCAGAGGCAGTCTATACTCATACAGGGCCAGAGGCAATAAAATATAAGTACACATACTCCCCAATCCTTTAATTGCGTTTCATGTTTCTTTTAATTGATGATGTTTTTTGAAGTGAAAGAAAGTCATTGATGCATGGATAGGAATCGGCCTAGAGAAAGTGTTACTGAATGATGTATCTCTCTTAACATTTTGTTTCTTTTGCATATATATACTTTTTTTTCTTACTAATGTTCACAATTTTGCCATTTACATGTTAATTTACTTCCTTTTAACGACTTGGTATTATATTTGGATTTGGTGTGATGAAATAGAATTCTTGTGGGCATATAAATGTTCAATTTATTTTTGTTATAAAAAAATTCTTTGTTATATTAAATTCAAACCTTTGATTGCAGGTGTATAAATTTGCACATTATACTACTGGGTTATATTTCTTTGTTAGAATTTCATAATTATTTTCATTTTGAAATTATAGATAATATTGTTAATTAGAAAAAGAAATAATTGACTGCATAAGCAGTACATCATTTTCCATTGTGATGGCTAATCAATGAACCATAAAGGCATTGAAAGAATCAAAGACAATTTTTTTTTTCAATTTTCATTTGTCTCAATGATTAAAAGGTGAAGGCAATTTCCTCCTAATTAGTTGGCATGCTAAATTGAATGCTATAAGTATGAATTAGATGCTTTAAAATTGTTGTAATTGAATGAATTATGCTTCAGTTTGCCTGATATTCTTAGTAGAATAATTATAATAAATGGTATGAAATCTACAAATTCTGGTTTTCAGATTTACGTATTGGTTTCTCTCATGCGATCCCAAATTTAAAATTACTTTGATTGAATTAAGATGCGCATCGTGACATTGAAAAATACAAACCAAAAAAAGTTTTTTGAAAGCAGATTTGTAGACTTCCTACCTCAACAGTATTATGATTGAAAGATGTTCGATTATTGTCTTCTAGAGCGATGGTTCAGAAATCAAAAACTCGGACTATGAAGCTAAACTGGCCCAGATTCGTCAAGTCTACCAAACGGAATATGGGAAATATGAACAGGTAGCTAGCCAATTCATATCACATAATGGATACAAGTCAGACTGTCTCCATTGGCCATTCATCTAAACGTTCATTTGATGTGCTGTGACCATGGGGAGGAAGACTGGATGGTCAGTGGTCAAACAAATAATGGCTTTTCTGGACATGAGTTTTCCTCCCCCCTGTCACAAGTTTGTAAGCAGTTTGATGAACAGTTGTCTTCTGTGAATCTTCTCTGTCCAAGCTTCTTTGTCTCTTGGTGAAAATGAAGTATTTCTGTAACCATTAATAAAAATGTCCGTTTTTGTGGTCTTTGTTGAAACTTTCGCTGTCGTACTAACTGTTACTGCACAGGTATTTTGCTATTGTACACGTCAAATCTTTCTATTTAAACTTGCGCCTCTAAATTACTTTCTGTAATTTCTGAAAATTTTCTTTTCCTATTGCTCATGTTTTATCTACAGCATATTTCTGTCAGCAAGGATCCTTGCTGTCAATAGGAAGTGTTTGTTTTATTTGTTCACACAAACGTGTGTTAAATTCTGCTTATAGAATGATTTGTTTTTTTGTTCTGTGTACATGAATTTCTCTCTCCATTTCCACAAGCAAGGTAAAATAAGTCATCAAGACAGCAATTCAATATGCAATAGACTGCCATGTGGCAAAGTAAAAAAAAAAATATTTATTTATATATTATATATATCAAAGAAATCATAATGCAGTGTGACTTGGAATGAGTTTGCTTTTTTAATACTATTTATTCTGTTGTGTACATGACTTGTGTTGCATGGTGATAGAAAAAATTGTCGAATGCTGATCAGCATGAACACATTTTGTCTTCAACCAGT